>JAAIXJ010000481.1:5213-123287 GCA_013403705.1 Heliconius hermathena | reverse complement strand
TTAAAACTAACAATAAATTATAAAATTATAAAAGACATTAGAAGAAACTTCAAAATGAGTAAATGACAATATGTTCGAGTTCCATTTTACGCACCTACGCACATTAATTTAAGAGTTTTAATATTGGTAATTTTTATTATTTTTTTTAGTTTTTGTAGTTTTTTTTCGGACTTAAAGATTTGTTATTTCATTAAAAATTGTTTTTAAAGGAGTTTCGTAAGTAGTAATAATTTTAGCACATACATGAGGATTTCGCTAATTTAAAATTTCTACGTAAAACGGAGTTCTACGTAAAACAGAGATAAGGCAAGGAGGGCCATGCAATCTATCTATGAACATAAGTTGACATTGCCCGGTTTGGTTATTGGCCCGCAGGTTAGAGATTGGATAGATATGTGGAACAATCGAAGATTGACGTTAACCCGAGATAGGAGATACATTATTAATATTGGGCGTAAAGCGATATACCGTAAGATACCTTCCATTGGCTTCCTGTTACTAGACAAAGAGGAACATAATATGTGATTGAAAGAATCGCTGATTTCAAAGATCACTTAGCTTCCATCTTTAATAACTACGCATATTTTTTATCACTCCTGACATCATTTTTATCAAAACAATTAACTTAAAAAAAATTGGAAACAATTACGGAAATTATACAAATGATTATCATTTACATAATTACATAATAATTATCTTTCTTATAAATTTTACGTCAAAATGACAGCAACATCTTCATTACAACAAAATACCGAACTTACCGAAATGGCACAACTATGTCCTGCGAGATCTCGAAGACTACTGAGTTGGTTGGGAGTTTGCAGCAATCCGATAGTAAACTTTAAAAATGTTGAGATATTCCGCTGCGTATACGTAAAATTTACCTAGACTGAGTATCTAGGGCCAACATTTTTTTTACTTAAATTATACGTATTAATTACAAGTAACAATGTGCTATTTAATTACACAATACAATACATTATATGCATAAACAGATGCGTCACAAGCAGAAATGTTTATGCCTCTATCGCTTATCCTACGCTCTCGCTTGCGCACTCGGCTCAGGCAGACAGTGACAATAAATATTGCTTTGCGCTCATGGAGATGGCGTTCATCGATTATTTTACGAAGAAAATTGCAAAAATTATTATATGTTTTTTTAACATTACGCATCAAAATACAAATAAGAGTTTCTAGCAAAATATGTAGCGTACTGGGTGGCGGAATCCAACTCTATAGTTTATCTATATAGACAAAGGGAAACCTTTTGAATATAAGCCTTCCTCCAAGTGGCAATCCAACTCGTACAATCAGAGAACTTCAACGAACACACAGAACTATCCACGAAGCAATTTAGAAACTTGTATGATATTGCGGAACCCACGCTCTGTCAATAAGTTAATTGAAACCAGACGTACATATCTAGATTTAGAACATTCGGCGGAGACCCGTTTGCCAAATTGAACGTAAAAACCCTTTCGGCCGATGCCTCCAAAATCATTTCAACCGATGTCCCTTATTGGTCATTGGTTTTGTTCTTACTGTCAGTTTGTTCATGCGAATGCTCTTAATAGAAGACCTGTGCTATACTCGAACGTATGATTAAACGTGTTATATTGTATAAGTTGTCATTTGGAATCTGGATGGATGAAATATGGATGAAATGTTCTGCCTCTTTTAAGTTCCCTAGTAAGTCCAAATGCCACAACACTAGGTTAGGTTAGGAGTAGAAGGCAGAAATTTAAAAAAATATTATTACTATTTAAGACATACAAGTAGAACCAAGTGAAAATTGTAAGTTTATATAGTAAATTGGATTGGACCTTGCGTCGGGTCTAAATGATCAGCATCTGATTTCTTGCTCCAATGAATCCACTTTATTGGCTGAATCCTAGAGTTTCAATATTTTATTGTCAACTTATTCAATTTTATAGACTAAATTATGTTGGTAGTTTTGATTTAAGGTTTGCATTTATTTGTTCTTGTCTTTCCTTATAAAGAGTGTAACACGATCGATGGATCAACGGTGGTTTATGGGTAGGGGACCTTAGTACCTATCTATTTAACTCCTATGTATGGTTAGCAATTTTTCCTAGCTCTGCAGATATTTGGCATTTTGTGTGATCTTTGAAAATTTCATGGGGCTAACTTACGGACAATGTATTAAAAATTGTGCCTCTTTAAAAAAATGTTACACACATTTCACAAATTTCAAAATGACAAGAATTAACTCTTAGTACCACTTTCGAAGCTTGTACGTTCTATAAATTAATTTATGATAGCTCTTCAAGGGTTCCTTTGAATTAAGCCCTTTGGTGTTCGCCCTTTTTCACTTATAGATATTGTTTTTCAAAAGTCTAAAATAATATAAACATAGCATATCGTATCATAATAGTAATCCCAATGGAATACACACATAATAAAATTATTTATATAACTAAAAAAGGTGCTACCGTGGTGCTGTTCTACTGCACCATGATTGTAAACGCGACAGTTATGGGTTTGATATCTAAAGAGATGAACTAAGAAAAATGAATTATTTTCTTTCTCTTGAATTAGGCAATAAGACAAAGCGGCGCGGTACATAACGAGTTCTGCCACTCATCACGTAATGTCTCGAAAATTAGGCGAAAAGTGGGGAACAGAGTGCCTTAAGACTAGATTAATATGTAGATATAGCATGAAGCTAAAATAAATAAAAAAACGCGTAATATTTTAAACTTGAATAAAAGTAGAATAATAATTATGGTTACTTTCGTAACAGTTCAGAAACCTATAGCTACAATCGCTTTATAATATTATTCAGCTAAGCCTATATTTTTTATTTTATTATAAACTAGCGACCCCTCCACGGGGCTTCGCCTACTTGAACTATACGAATTTTTGTAGTGTGTTAAAGAAAAAAATATTGAATATTTTAGTATGGTTATCTGTACTGTAATGCACTAAGTAAATCATAATTTAAGTATTTTGGTAATTTATTTTTATTTAAAATATTGTTCAGTTATTTCACATCTATTTAGGTAGGCGATTAGTATGCGCGCAGAGCAAACGCAATTTTTCCCGCGTAAATTCCGACCAAGCGAGAATTTCTAGATAAAAATTGCTTACATGTTGCTCCACAACCCCCTCTAATGATGTTAGTTCCATAAGAATCAGGTCAGATGTTCAGGAAAAACAGTAAGACAGACAGACAGATAAAAAAAATAAAATTGTTGATTTCTGTCTTGGTATCGTGTAAACAAGTATATTTATGTACTTGGAAAAATACGGTTATTTTGTAATCATAGGCAGACAATTTTAATTATATGTAGCGAAGCTTACCAGAATCCAATAGTGACACTGCATTTAAATAGCTTAAGTCGTTTCTGAGATGAGCGTGAACAAAAGCACAGACAAAAATTTTAAAAATCATTGTTTTAGGTTCTATTACACTGATAAATACCCCCAGTAACAGTTTTTCTGATATATACGAGTATATACGATTTTATTATAAGTAGAGATATAAATTTTAAGATAATATAAAATTAAATTATCTATGTAAAAAGATAATATTTTAAGCTACCGTGGTGCAGTTTAATTAAAGCCACAGTGGGACAAATAATCCATTCTCCACGGAAATTGAACCCCCAAATATCACTATCAAAGAGACACGCCATATCTGCGCCACTATGTCTACAAGAACATTTTATCAAAAATATCTGCAAATATTTTACATTGTAAACACTAAAACGAAACTAAATGTACATAGGATGACTTTGATTTTTACAACTTTTGTTAGCTTCTGTACAAAAAATTGTTTATACTCACTGATATGTTACATATTTAATATTTGAATTAGATTGTCTTGATACATTAGGGGCATAAGAACATAGATTAGTATATTTATAGAAGTGCTTCCTTATGTTACCCAAATTATTGATTTGTTTAATAGTCGATCAGTCATAATTTTGTCATATAGTTTGAAATGCGATATAATTGTGCTTATTTTACTGCAATTCGCATGAGATTTCGGTAAATGTAAGATTTAAATCAAATTTATTTTTTTATTGAATTTTCTTTGAAACTTTTAAAACTTTCGCATATTAACCATCAACAATCATACAATTTAGTGGTTTTACTGGATATATTGTAATACATATATTTTAATCTTCAGACGTCAATAAAAAAATTTAAAGAAAAAAACAGAGTGAACTCTATGTGAAGAAATTGATTTTTAAGATTTCTTAAAAATCAATTTTTTCACATAGAGTTTTTATTCTCTCATTTTCTTGTATAACCGATCGTTGCGTCACTAAAACGTGAGATGAAGATGCTGTAATACTGACGTTATTTAATTCAATGAGAAAAATATATGCCACTTCTGTTTTTTCTCACAATAAATATATAGTACAATTTTATAATATAAAGTATACTTTTATTTTGTGATAATTCGTCGCCTTGTTCGTCGATTGTGTAACTTTACCAGTAACTCGTAGTATTAAAAGTTAGATGATTAACAACAATTGAAATATAAAGCAATAAACGGAGATTTGAGATTGGGAGCTCTTCTCATCTTTGTCTCCTTAGACATCTCGAAGAAAAAATTAAAATGACGGGTGCGGAATACAAAAACGTTCCTGTTGTTGAAAATGGACAAGGCCAGAGTACGTATATTTTTCTTGAAATTCAATACACAATTATGTGTCTTTACGTAAATCATTGTACACTGAAATGGATTCAAATACCACTTAAAGTCACTATATTATTATTTCCGTATTTTAGTTATAGTAGACTAAGTATGCCTTTGGGAGTTTTTCACTTGATATGCAAGGTCTTTAATTTGGCATTGTGGCATAGCAGATTTCTGTCTGATTGAAAACGTGATTTCTGGTGGATTTGACGAAGTGCAGTGTTGAGTACTGCTTCTCTGCACGCAAAATCCCGAATACATGTGGAAAACGGAATGTTTTCACACTAGGTCCATTATGAAGAATCTGATGTAATTGGGAAAAAGCGTGAGGTACACAACAATAAAAATGTTTTGATAAAAAGTAAGAGAGTACATTATTTTTTCTATCTTAAAAGAAATGTTATCGAAATGTTACGACAGTGAAAGATCAAATTACTTATCTCTTAATTCTTTTTGGTTCTTGAGGACTTTAGTTCTTGATAGACATATCATCAACCTCTTCATACTACTACGTTACTAAGGATAAGTGTAAAGTTTTAGCTAAAAAAATAGAAATAATCTTTTTGTTTAATTCAACTTTTATTTAAAAGGGAAATTGTAATTAAATAGTTATAGCTAAATAGAAATATAATATAACATTTTGGCAAAATTAATATTAAAAAAAATTGGACAATGACGATATATTTAATTAAAAAGAATTTAGTTTCGTTAACGTGGTAAGATGAGTGAGTATAGCGCCAATATTAACTAAGGATACCTTTATCCTCTAAACAAGGGTTTAGAAGATAAGTTCAGAAGATAAAGGTATCCTTATAAATTTCCTATGAAAAGCATCTTATTTGCAAGTCCGAACTGCCTTAATAAATTTGCATTTGAAGTATATTATTCATAGGATATTCTATATGATATAAGCAACAGTGACATTGTATTTTCTCTTTTTTTTTGTAAAATCTCGATTTTACAGGAAGAAAATACAATGACACATAGGGTTTATTTATCTTTGGTATAAGTATTTGCAAGACCTATATTTATAACTAGCGACCCGCTTGCGGCTTAATCGATACTTTTTTTATTATATACTAGAGCGAAGCTGCTGGCGACAGCGGCTTCGCCCGCTTAAACTACATGATTATTGATTTAATAAGCAGAATTGATTGAGAACTAAAATGACTTCTAATATGATTTTTTATAACTTAAATCTGTAATATTCAAATATGATTTTTTTACGACATTATCGTAATTTCTATAAGAATTTTTGATTGTTTCGAACTAAAAAATACGACCAATGATATTTGATTTATAAAAATATACATAAAGCTAATTATTTATTATACGTATATATTTTTGTAACATTACGTTCTTTTTACCTATGTTATGTTTTTTAAAACTCTGTTAAATATGCTGATGTCAGTTAATAATTTAATTAACTGCTTCAAAAACAGCCTCAAATCTTAAATTATTGATTTGGGTAATAATTCATAATATTCTTTGTAAAATAACTGTAATGATTTCATATTAACTCCTGTACAGTTTTTAAATTAGTTACATATATTATTAGCTAAATATATAATTAGTAAATATGTAGTTATTACAGAGTACACGTAGAAAGGATGTTTTAGGCATTTTTATATAGATTTATTTGAAACGAACGAACGAACCAAAACATTTATGTATTTACTTGATATTTCGTCGAAGATCAAATCGCTCTTTATCTCTGTGTTGAATTAATTACGACTTAAACTTAACTGTTATGATTTATGAAGGTAGTCTCTACTAACCATTCAATTTTGTTTACTTTATTATATAAAATATTGTATAATAGTGCTTCAAAAAGATATATTTTTATCAACAGTCATATAACCAAGACGTTTCGAATGTCATTCTTTAGCCAGGAATCTTACCAGCGCGATTGCTATATGGCATTCGCAGGCAAACTAAAGCCTTGAGTTCATTCAAATGACGATAACTTTTTTTTAATGAACCGATTTTCATGAAACAAACTTTAATTGTTAAGTTGAGTTAAAACAAAGCTGTTGATGAAATTTTTAAGTAAATCGGTTCAGTACTTTCAGAGAAAAATGTGACCATACATATCGACAGACAGAGAGACAGACAAGAAATTAAAAAAAAATTGTTTTCTATTATTCTTTTTAAGTGTCCCTCTATCTATTTCAGCCAAAATTACTAAATGTACAGACAAAATATTTTTACTGTCTTATTATATATAGAGATTTGATTCGGTGTCGATGAGTCGGTGCCAGCCAAATTTTTTTTGACTCAACAGGTGATTTCGTAGAAAAAAAATATTTTAGTAATATTTATAGGAGGATAAAAATATATCTCAAATATTAGTAACACAATATTTCATGCTAACATCTATCATAAATCACGCAAGGCGCAGTATAATTTTTGTGACGCATTTCTTCTTGTATCTGCAAAATGTAAGTTTAGTTAGCATGCGGTCAAGTAAAGTGCCAGATGCCAGGAAAGCTTAGATTTGTAAATTAATAAATTGAAAATTATAGCACCTATTCAAATTAAATTATATTTATTTCAAATAAATTATTTGTGTATACATGATGATTGTAATTTAATTTCAACTCGGGGGAATGATTAAATCGGTTTTTTATTTCATATAACCTTCACAATTAAAATTTCCCAAATCATAGGAATCCAACACTTTAGGAGGAAGATAATTCCATAGTTGTTTGGTTACACTTTTTAGCACAAAATTCTCAAAATTGGGCTAGAAGCGGAGAAAGTAGTATGTTAACATAAACATTTACTGTTTTTTTTTGTATCTGAAAGATATGGAAATTAAAAAAAACATTTCATATATTGCGCACGATTATTTGATATTTGAGCACGATTGCACATATTGTATAATACATTATATTATTTAAATTCTAATTGTCAAAGATTTCTCTGAGTACCCTTAATTGTAATTATCTCTCCAAAAATTTATTAAAATATGTATAACTTTAGATTCAGAAGAACCTGGTACATATGGCTATGGAGTACGACATATTCAAGCTGTCCTTGTATTCCTCTGTCTTACCTTAGGCTATGCTACTCGAGCTCACTTAGGTGTAACTATTGTTGCTATGACGATGCCTACTAATAATATATCCCAAGATAATCATACTGAGACTACTATAATATTAAGAGAAAATATTACTTCTAATAGAGATGAGAATGAAAATTTTACATTACCAAATATAACGTCTACAATAAAGTATGAAGGTTCAAGTGGTATTTACAGGGTAAGTTGATTCTTATGCTTTATTTTAAACTATTATATGTTAAAATACATATTGAGGTTATATGTTAAAATACATATTGAGGTCAATCGTGGTGCAACGGTGCGATTGTAAAACGATAGGCTGTGGGTTCGATTCTCACTCGAGAAAATGAAATATGTATTATTTTCATTTCCTTGCTCTGGTAACGAAACAAAGCACGGCAGTGAGTCCATTCCTCGATTTTAGATCCTCCAGACAATGCCTCAGAATTCGGCGGAAAGTGGGGAACGGAAGTGTTTTATTGGGAAGGGAGTGCCTTAACACTAGATTCTAATGTTCCCTCTGCCCTGCTATGTGCGGGATACATCTTAATGGTGTAAAAAATTTAAAAATATTTGCTTATTTGTGGTAGTAACACAATAACTTATCACGTAAACGTATGGGGTTTTTGTGACGCATTTGCATAAGCCATACCGTTTGGAAACCTCTTTGAAACTTTTAAAATTATTTTTAAGTAAGATTTGTTTTCTTTTCTATGTGTAGAATAAAAGTTCAAAAATGTTAATGATAAACATCTTACGTATTTAAAATTAAACCCTTAATTATCACGTACAACATAAGAATGATTTACAATTCCTTTCCAGACATATGATTGGCCTAAATCAACTCAGGAAATTGTTCTTGGAGCGTTTTTCCTCGGCTATACCATCATGATGTTCCCTATGGGTATCGTAAGCCAGCGATGGGGTGGAAAGTTACCCCTTCAAATTGCTATGGCATTAAATGCTGTGTTAAGTTTCTTTTCACCGTGGCTTATTGCTTGGGTTAGTAATAATTATGAAGTTAGTTCTTGAGAGTATATGTAAGATTTGCTAATGCATTTTATAATATAAGGAGAAAACGCTTGATTGTTGTTGATTCTATTTCTCTTAATTAAAAAAAAACTTGAAGAAATTAGAAAATTGAAATAAAGTGGCGCAGCAGCACAGCGTGTGAACGCAACAGTTGTAGGTTCAATTACCAATCGGGGGATTATTGAATATTTTCGTTTAATCGTAAAATATTTCATATGGGTTTGAAATATTTTACCCTAAAGAAATTAATCAAGATACCTCAACAGTTTAGACGTCGATTTTTTTTTCATTTCACAATGTTTATCCATACCTGTATTTCGTGTGACGCAGTTACGCATAAATACCAATAACATAAACACATACTACTACAAAAATTGCCAATTTAGCTAAACAATTCTTGAAATAATCACGGAAACTTTTTTCTTCTATGTCCTATGTCCTCATTTCTGACTTTATCACGTAAAGAAAATCATAACATTGCTCTCTACTTTGCTTTGCTACAATACCTTATTGTACCTTCCCGAACACTGCCTATCTAATCTGGGTTTAACTAGAGATTTCTATCTCGAAATTGCAGTACTGCTCAGATGAAATAAAATCAAAGGTTTTGTCATAGTCAACGAATTAAAAAACGCCAAGCAAAATATTGTTTTATTCTTTTCGAACTTCTGTCTAATTTGCCCCAGCGTCTAAACTACAATTAAACTTATAAATATCCTAGTATATTTATTCTTTTATGAAAAATTTATTGACATGAATTCAAATATTATTTAAAAAAAAGTCTACTGAATTTTTAGGGTGATTGGAAAGCTCTGTGCTCTATTCGAGTGTTGCAAGGATTTTCTCAAGCTGGCCTTTACCCTGGGATTATGAGGTTTGTCGCAAATTGGGTCCCTGTCAGTGAAAGAGCGAGTCTCTCGACTTATATATATACGGGTAAGTGTATTCGCCAGATGCATGTGTAGTTTGATTTTTTACACTTACTATCATTTAATTTTTACAATTTTAAATTGTTATTTCATACTTAGGCCCATATTTGTAAACCACTATTGCCGTTGAAATTCATAGATATATAATTTAGGAATTTAAAGGACATCTCAAGATTGATCGTATACGTGAGGGCGGTTTATAAACACAAGCCTTAGAAAAGAAAAATACTTTATTAGAAAAACTTTTAACGTAGCAAGATTTGAACCCTGGCCTTTTGGGGACCATCCAAACTCTCTGATCACTAAGTCTTACAATCTCACCAAGCACACATTACTATATACATCGAAATTTTTATACGAATTACTTATATATATTTTATATTAATTACGTTTTTCACTTTTGGTTTTGTTATGGTTATATATTGAACTATGCAATTGAGAAATATTTTTACACTAAAGTCATGTCTGGTTCCAAAAATTATATACAAATTATTATATAAATGTATACGTATATTTGATTTCCTGTTATTTAATAATATTTTTTTTTAGTTTCATACTTTATTCCTTATATAGCGGGGTAAATATTGGGAACCTTGTGTTAAAACACTCCGTTTCCGATTTTCAGATGATATTTTATATACTGCTTGTTAAGTGGTGGAACTCAACTCTGCGTTTAATTCTTTTACCAGATCGAAAAAATAAATACTAATAATTATTCACCCTAGTGAGTTTATAGTTAGATTCTGTATTAATATTTTGTATTGGAATAAAACAAAAGTATTAAAGACGAATGATAACCTATTTTTCTATATCTCACCAGGTTCTGGATTTGGCTCGGTATTAGCTTTCCAATTAGCTGGAATCATGGGCTTTAGCCAGTATGGATGGCCGTCATCATTTTGGGTTCTTGGAGTTGCTTGTTTCGTCGTTTTCATTCTGTTCACAGTCTTTGGAACGACAACGCCTATGGAAAACAAATTCATATCTAAAGCGGAGAAGAATTTTATTATGGGAAAAATTAAAACTGAAGTAACACATGTTAGTAATGTTTGTTGAGAAGTTAGTTATATAGACGTTAGTAAAATATAGAAATTAGAAATATAAAGGCCATCCAAGCGCATAGCAGGGCATTGAGTTCCGTTCGGAGAGGTTTTCTGAATTAAGATGAGGGGCAAAAGCGTGAACCTAAATAATATAATATTACCCGACATTTCTCTTTAAAATGTAAATACTTTAAACTATTATTACTATTTTGAACCTTTAAACTATTGTTACTATTATTTTTGGCCGTGTGATCCAGGCCTAGAATAGGATCATCCTGGTACTGGTGGTGTCGTAAGAGGCGACTAAAGTACGTGTGGTAGAGTCACGTCGCCAGTAATGGCAACACGCATGGGCAGACTCGACTGGATTATTACCACCTGGCATTTAAAACCGGCGTGAAGTAGTGGCTTTATGCCACTGCGTTTCGCATCAGGTAATGTCGGGCTCCCAACCCACCTTAAAGGCAGGCAACGCACCTGTCCGCGAACGCACCATCCTCTGATGTTGCACGGGATCGTGGGCGGCGGTAATCACTTACCATCAGGTGACCCGAACGCTCGTTTGCCTTGTCTTTTTCATAAAAAAAAATACTAATTTTTCTTTGTTTCAACAGAAGATTAAAGTACCCTGGAAAGCAATATTTATTTCGGTACCAGCATGGGCGACTTTCATTACGCATAGCGCCAACGCTGTGTCCTTCGTGTTCCTTTTTATACAAGTGCCTACTTACATGAGTGCTATACTGAAACTGAATATACTGAATGTAAGTTAAATGTTAGTCTTAAAAATGCAGTTATATTTTTTTCACAAAGTATGCAAATACCTAAACGGCGCTAGATTTTTGCCTGATAATTCACAATTGCTAATTTCGGGATTACTCCACTTTTAACACACATCACTGTCCTATTTTATAGAAGGTTGTAAGCGCAAAGTACCTTGGGGTTACGTTGGACCAACGATGGTTAGATGGTAGACGGCTCACATTGAACTCCTTTCCTTTAAATTTCTCAGGCATGTGATGCAAAAGGAATTGTTATAGATAACTTATATTGCACTGGTTCAGTATATTAATAAAATAAATAAATAATTAATGACTCTAAGCCGTACATATTTACAACAAGTACTCTATATGAAATCAGCGATATATTGTCAGTAAATACAAATTATACAATTAAAAATACCGATTTAGTACAAACAATTATACATTTATTATAAGTATAATTATAGTGTCGATATCTATCAATTGCTATATAATATTCACAGACAAATAATGCCTTGATTTCATTCAAATGACGATAATTTATTTTTTAATGAACCAATTTTGATGAAATTTTAAAGGTTAGTGTGAGTCAAAACAAGTTGAAAGTTTTAAGTAAATTGGTTCAGTGCTTTTGGAGATTAACGTGATCATACATACAAACAGACAGACAGACAGACAAGAAATTCAAAAGAAATATTTTTGCTTTCTATTATTCTTTTAAAGTGTCCCTCTATTTCAATCAAAATTAGTATATGTATAGATAAAATATTCTTATTATATATAGAGATTATAAGAAATGATAATTATGGCAAACATAGTAGTACGTGCTTATAAAATTCGGGGGATTCCCTCGATTTCGATACGAAGTACGATCTTTTAAATCAGTTCACAAATTACGTATTATAGAAATGGACGGAAACACATAAAAAAATAGTTAACGAATTTACAACTGTTATAGACCTTTTTTGAATAAATTAAAAGTAATATATGTATAGATTGAAATTCAACATTTATTTTTTACTTTTAAGTTCATCTAATAATAACGTGTGTCTTTGAAAAAGTTCTAAAGGTGTACCTTAGAACTTTTTTTGGTCGAAATTTGATAGTATCACTCCATCAACACACAGTCCATCAACAATAAGTGTTTTGTGCTAATTCAAATCATTCACCGAATCTATATTATTTGCATGATTTATATTATTAACACTAAACAAATTACGATAGTTGGTTTGATTCTCATGGGGTGAACGAATTACTTTTATTTCTTCGCTGGCAAGATGACGATCGATTGACGATAGATTAGTATTGAGTTCGAAAATTGAGTGTTGCGTTGGAAACGAAGGTGTCTTAATTTTCTACCTATCCGACGTAATGCTAATCTAAAAAAAACCTATAGCGAAGCTAAAAAAACCTATGTTATTATTCTTTCAGAGTGGTATATTATCATCTCTACCTTACATTGCGGCATTCTTGTCAGCGATCGCCTTTGGTTTCTTTTCGGATTTTGTCACAAACAGAAAACTTATAAGCTTAAAAAATGCAAGAAGATTGTCCAATTCAATCGGTGAGTTTTTCTATCATAATTAGCAAACTTAAACACAAAAAAATACAGCTTCAACCTTTTTGTTACACAGCAGAGTAGGCAGAGGAGAGTACTTACTCTCCTCTGCCTACTCTACCTAATTTCTATACCCTAATTTGGGTAGAAGTACTTACTTCTGCCCAAATTTCTCGACATGGAAATGGAATGGAATTCAACGCCAAGCTTTTTAGCAGAGTGGGTAAATGAAAATAATTCATTTGCCAAAGTGCAAATAAAGCCCACAATCTAGTATTTACATTCAGACGCTTTAACTATACCACAACAAGTCAAATATTGATAATAGGTATAGTGTTATTTCCGCTACAATTATTAGTAGTTTTATAATATAATTAAAAATTAAATCAGCTTCACGCTATATCCCGCACACAGCTGGGTAGGCAGAGGGAACCTAGTGTTAAGACACTCCGTTCCCCACTTTCTGCCGAATTCTGGAGGCATTGCGTGTTGAGTGGCAGAACTCAACGCCGCGCTTAACCTCGACACCAGAGCGAAGAAATGGAAATATAAATTTAAGTAAATATTTCATCTCCTCGAGTGGGGATCGAACCCACAACCAGTCGGTTTTGCAGTCATACCTGGTGCCGATGCGCCACGACTGGCCTCAATATAATCTAACGCCACTATTCCAGCATTTAGTATGATTGATGCAAAATCCCCAATGATTCAAATTCAGAAAATGTTTACATTTTTTATAAATATTTTCGATTCCTCGGACTGATTATTTAAAGCTCTCTTTAAATAAATAAATCACAGAGGACAAAGGGTCTCAATTTTAGGTTCTATGTGTCTGCTCTAAATACAATAAAAATATTTTTTTCCAGCTTGTGTCATACCAGGCTTATGTTTGGCCTTAGTGTCGTACATACAAGACACTGCTCTAGCTGTAGTGTGCTTCATAGTGTCAATGAGTGCCAATGCTGCTTTACATACTGGTTGGATGGTAAATAAATTTGTATTTTTCATAAAAAACAATTTTTAGGACAATGTGTGGTGGAACTCAACGCAGCACTTTATCTCCTTTACCAGAACGAAGAAATGAAATTAATTTATCGGAACTCAACGCCACATTTTGTTTTCTTTACTAGAGCGAGGAGAAAAAATATCAGCTTCACGCTGTATCCCGCATACAGTAGGATAGGCAGAGGGAACCTAGTGTTCACTCCGACACTTCGTTCGCCAGTTTCCGTAGAATTTTAGAGGCATTGCGTGTTAAGTGGTGGAACTCAACGCCGCGATTTGCAACCAGAGCGAGTAAATAAAAATTATTTCTTTTCCACCCGACATGTTTACATTCAGTCTGCTGTTCCTGTGCACCACAACGCGACAGCCACAATATAAATAATTTATTTATTGTCTGTCAAAAAACAGACAGAACATAAATTTAATTTAATATGATAAACGAGAGTTATAAATTCAATCGTTGTCAATTGTTACACAAGTTTACCGGAAATAAAATATATTATAATAATTATTAACAAATTTATTCATTTTCAGGTCAATTATGTAGATCTTTCACCAAATTATAGCGGAGCCCTAATGGCGACTGGCAACACTTTAACCGGCGTTCTAACATTAATACTACCTATTGTAGTCTCATATATAGTTACTGATGTAGTAAGTATTTTGCGTGTCAGGTTAGACTGTCTAGGTTAATTGGTGGAACAGTTAAAGACTATTTTATAGCCAAATAACGTCTAAGGCATGTATATGTATAAATATACACAAAAAAATATTAGCTTCACTATACCCCACATATAACAGAGCAGACAGGGAAACTTCGACGTCGCGTTATGTCTCCTTACCACAGGGAAAAATCGAAAATAACTTATTGCCTCGAATGAAAATCAAACACACAAACGTCGCATTAACAATCAGACAGCCCACTCATTACATTGCAAAGTAAAATGAAATAATAAAAATACTATGAAATATTTAAACATACTATGAAATATTTAAACACTTTCTAAGTGAAATTTCTTTGAATAAAATCTAATTAAACTTTATAGTTGTATCTACGGAACACAATTTCAAATTGTTGTTGCCACAAGCCGAGAAATGCCTTAGAACATACAATATTGACCTTACTATACTAATTTTAGTTTAGCTTAAATTTATTGTATCCTATTTAATTTATTTAACGATACATGTTCAATATTATAACTTTAGAGAGGATACCTACTAAAGTTCAGTAAAGTCATATCTATATTTAAATCGGTATAAACAGATCTCGAAAATTTTCGACGTTTTTAGCTTCACGTTATATACCGCACAAAGCAGGGTAGGTAGAGAGAACCTGTGTACGTTTGACCTTCTGCCGAATTCTGGAGGCATTCCGTTACTGAGTGACTGGCAGAGAACCCACAAATAAAATTTCTGGATTTACAGTAGTACTGCTTAGTAAATATTTGACAGTTTGTAAATTAGACAGTGTAGCGGAACAACGAGAGCATTTCTCAAAATTTTTAATATAACGAAAATATCACGTTACATTATAACGTGATATTTTCACGTTATATTTATGGTGTACGTCTTGAGCACTTCATGTGCGATATCCAAAAGGCGCAGATTCGAGTACATCGATTTTTTGTGCCTTTTCTAAAATAATTTTCACTGTTTATTATAGAAAGTTTTTTTTAATATATTACATATAGGTGTACAGTATTATATGTTTAAAGTAAGCTTAATGCAAATGTGATATTCTAATAAAATCCCTGCAACTCACATGCATTTTATATACAATACCCTCGGGTGAGATAATGTTTAGAATGCTTCACTATACTTAACAATTTCTAATACGTATATGGATAATATTTGTTATCGTATTACTACGTAACATATATAATGACGATTTGGTGCCATATTTTAATCAATAATCAAAATAATTTGCTCTGCTGGCACTTATGTGAGTTCTGGTTTCTTAATAGGATCTATTACATATAATAGAAATATTCGTATTCTGTAAGAAATCAAAGAGTTCGAGGTTCGGAGCATCGTTTACTTTTGTAAAAAAATATTTCATCATAATTATGATCAATTTACGCTAATTTCTTTTAAAAATTCTTCTATTCAAATATCGTCTGCTTTACCTTAAATGTGATTTTTGGTTTCATTACAGATTTTATTTTAAAGATTATTTCATATTCTTTTGAAAATTCTGAATTCATAATTTTATTTATTATATTTTAAAAATTACTTTACGATTCGAATAATTTACAAAACTAACGTTCTTTTTTTGATATTTTTTTTCTACGCGAAATTGACAGAACTATTGTTAAAAATGATCAGGAAATATTTTATTGATTTCTATGTGTGCAGAACTCGATCTGATCTTTATTTCCAAAACAAGTGGGAAATTAGCAGAAAAAAAATTTAAATAACTTTTTTAACGTCAGAACTATTCTTAAAATCTATCAATAACTATAGGACTCAGCAGCATTTGAAGAGAACTCCGTTTTATTTTTGATCTGCTAAGTTCATAGACATTAAAAAGGTACGCAGTTTTATCTAAACTTATATTAACATATAATATTATTTTTTTTAAGAAGATACAAATAAAAAAAAATAAACCAAATATATCTAAGATTAACTTTTGTAATGAATAAGAACTCTTTTTTCATCGCGGCCGTTGTAACTGATTCTTCGACCTCGAGATATATGTTTTTTTGAATAACACTTTGACTCGTAATTTATATAGAAGTTAGAACCCCTTATCGTTGTATCACAAGATCTTTTAGCAATCCAGAGGTAAAAAGTCACCAGAAGAAACTCTTTCCACTAAGATATTTGCCATCAGAAGCATATATACAGTAACTGAAATCTCAAGAACCTCTGGAAATATTTATAAGTACTTAAGACTTTGTCTCGACCGCCTGCCTTCCATATATGATATACAATTACGCTCTCGCGACGCTCGGGACCTCATTATTCTAATACACGAACGACTCCGTTCAATACAATATTATAAATACGTTAATTATAATTTTGTATAGACATTTAAAAATGCACGGCAGTCACTCATAGTAAGCACTACTATGAGTGACTGCCATGAATATTTAAATTATTTTACTATTTCTTATTATAATTCTGTCTTCATGTACCAATATACATATAGCTCCATTGTTCACCCGATCATCCTAGTCATCATTTTATTGCGTTCAGCCGAATATCAGACGGACGCACTATAATATAAAATAATTTTGCCGCCTGTGAAACCGAGCGCTATTATAATAAACGTAAAAACATCAACCAGGCCAGTCGTGGCGCAAAGGCATAAATGTGTGACTGTAAGCGTAACTAGTTGTGGATTCGGTACCCTTTCGAAGAAATGGAATATTTATTTAAATTTATATTTTCATTTCTTAAGCTTTGGTGTCAAGGCCAAAGCGCAACGTTAATCTTCTTCTTAATAGGATCTATTATATATAATAAAAATATTCGTATTCTGTAAGAAATCAAATAGTTCGAGGTTCGGAGCATCGTTTACTTTTGTAAAAAAATATTTCATCATAATTATGATCAATTTACGCTAATTTCTTTCAAAAATTCTTCTATTCAAATATCGTCTGCTTTACCTTAAATGTGATTTTCGGTTTCATTACAGATTTTATTTTAAAGATTATTTCAGTTCCGCCATTCAATACGTAATGCCAAAATTCTGTGGAAAGTGGGGAAAGGATTGATTTAAAATTAGGTTCCCTCTGCGTAGCCAGCTGTGTGAGGGGTACATTTTGAAGCTGATTTTAAAAATATCAACAGCATGCTTGTATAATTTTGTTCAAATGTCTTTTTCAGACAAATCGTTTTCAATGGAGGATCGTCATGACGGTAATGGCCGCCATGACAATTTTATGTAATCTCTTCTTTGTTATCTTCATGTCGGCAGATGTACAGCCCTGGAATGATCCTGGAAGCTCAAATTCTAGTAAATATTACTTTAGTTTTTAAAATCTTGCCACATATAAAATTTAAAGTAAGCTGATTATTATATAAGAGGCCAGTCGTGGCTCAGGGGTATAAGCGTGCGACTGTAAGCGCGACAGGTTGTGTTCGATTAATTTATTATACTCTAGAAAATGAAATAATTTAATGTTTTCATTTCCTTGCTCTGGTAATGAGGTACAGTACGACTTTGTGTTTTGCTACTCAACACGTAATGATTTCGGTGAATAATGAAAACTAAAGTGTGTTAATGGGAATGGAGTGTCTTATCACTAGGTTCCCAGGATCCCTCTGCCTACCCTGCTATATCTGAGATACAGCTTCTGTCCAAGAAAATATAGTAAATAGAGACCGAGATCTGATTGTAAACGCGTTGTGGCTTTAAATTCCACGCGAGAGATTCTTTATTTTGCTATTCTTGTTCTGGTAACAAAACAGAGCGTGGGATTGAGTCTTGGTAATTGAAACGTTTTTTTTTCCTAAATTAAACGGAACGAGGAGGGCGAAGTATCTTCTATTACTCTAAAATAAAATAATAGCGGTATATATAAGGGTAGGTAGAAGAGAAATTAGTGTTGGTATACTCCGTTCGCCACTCTAAGTTACTTGTCTTATTCGTTGAACAACCTCTAACTGTAAACGAAATGGTACTCGTAGGTACTATTATATATTTTTATTCCTCACTCTAGTAGGCAAAGCGCAGCGTTTGCTTCCCTTACTTCATACACAATGTCTCAAAAGAGTGGAGAACGGCGTAAGTTAACACCAGATTCCCTCTGATATGCGGCAAAAAGCGCGAAGCTTCTGTAAACGATTTAGCCCACAACGAAAAGACTTATTTAACACATTACAATTACTTAACCATTATTTACTTTTTAGATCCAGATACAATTAAATTAAGACCTGAAAAACAATCTCAAGAAACTGAAACTGTGAAAAACTAGCTTTAAATTTGTTTGTTCTATTCTTAAAATACATAATTATAAACAGGTTTGCCTATTATTTTTTAAATAATTAATTAAGAAGAGAAAGAATTGCTTAGCCCACTATGGATTTAACAAGCAGATTCTTCGAGTTACAGAATAAGAAGCTCGGGGCAGTACCTTGGACTTGCAACCAAAGTGTACGTTTAAGAGACTCCTTTTAAGCTAGATACATAATGTTAGACTGATACTCCTAATAACATAACGTGTAGTTAATTTAAATCATATCTAATTTTAATCGATTACGTTACTAGTAGATTGAGATCGAGAATGAGACTTACGTAATTTTAGCAAAGCTCAAATTTTGAGGATTATTAGTCTAATATGTACCTAATTCGGTTCTATTGCGTCTGAGCCAATCATCCTGCCGGACGTGATCAATCTTCTTGTTGCTCATCGTGACATACTTTTTTCATATTTTCAAAAAATATTTGCACGGGCATTTGTGAAGAGTAATATTAAATTTCTTAAGGCTTAACGACAACATGTTAAAAAAAATATTTGAGTCATGAAACTATTAACTATTTTAATACAAAAAACATTTAAGTATTTCAATTTTTCATCAGTAAACTATAGGTGGACAATTTTTGAAGAGTTGAACATTATATGGGACTGGTGTGAAAGATGAAAAATTATAAAATTTTTACGTCATATATTAATACAATTGAAAAGGTAAAAGCGGATCGTATGTCAAGAAAGCGGTTTTCAGATACCAAATGGGAACTTAATTATTATGCTTATAGCAAAATAATCTCTAAATTTGGCGTTCCGGAGATAGATTTATTTGCAAGTAAATGTGAAACTGAATGACTGAAATGAACTGAAATTTATGGCCGTTGATGCGTTTACTGTATAGTGGTCAAATTTATTATTTTATGCATTTCCACCACTTTTGCTTGTATCAAAAATGCTAAAAAAATAATTATAGATAAAGCTGAGGGTATTGTAGTCGTTCCTAATGGGCCAACTCAACCTTGGTTCCCCTTATTTAAAAAGCTAATGTGTGGCTTATTTTTTTTAGTCCACATAAGTCTCTGCTTTTAGCTCCATTCAGATTGTCCCACAATTCCTTAAACCTTCTGAAGATTGTAGTGTGGAAGATTGTGCCGCAAAATTATCTGGAAAATATTATTAAATAGATGTTTATCTTCACGATCAATAAATATATATATGTAGATATTCTTCCAAGTATCCTAGTAGGAAGAATATATTCAATAAGGTAAGTTCAATGTATATATGAAATTTTAAGTCCCTGCAGCTACTCTCATGCATTTTCCATGCAACTTTATTCCATACAATACCCTCGGGTAAAAGGGAATATTTAGAATGCTTCGACTTGACTGGACACGTTCTAATATGTTAATAATATTTATCATCCGCTTGTACGCATAATCGCATATAATTAATTTGAAATTCTAACCGATTTCAAAAAGGAGGCAGCTGTGTTAAAATCGGTATATAACACATTTTTGTCTACAAATTCGGAAACTTAAACTCATATGCAGATTAACTCATATGGAGAGATCTTTTTTGATTGAAATTAGGTTTATAAGAAATAAAGATTTATTTTAAATCGATACAGTCAATATGGGTTACTTCTTCTGGTTTCGGGGATTCTTCTGGTAACATTGAGACATTGGACCTCGAACTTATTTTGATCATTTTTCCGTATGATGTTTAGTTCAATTAATAAATGTTAATTTTAAGCACAAAAAAAACTTAAATCACAAATATAGATAAGGATAATGTTTTTTTAACACCATTAACATCAAACGTGCTAAATGAATTCTCATCTGAAAATTAAAAAAAAATATGATGATATTGTATCTAAAGTATATACTAGTAAAATAAGTATAAAAAACCTGGGTTCTACATAATTTCTGACAATTTTGGGGGTTATTAAGGGTAAGCGGGTAGAAATAAACAATTAATACTCAAGTCCTTACAATTTTTTTGTTTGCTTATATTATTTTCGCTTGTTTTTTTTTATTTACCTAAAAGTTTTCTATTAAACATATTTTAAGTATTTTTTATGCTGATTAAAAATATATAGTGTACAAATACCAAACGCTCTGGACTAATTCTTTTTTTTTGCAATATAAGACAAAACTGCGGAATGATAATTTTATTACATCAGTTACTTCCATTATTTAACAAAAACATGAATCAAAGTTACGTTAAGAAGAATAATTATGGCTATCTTTTTATGAAAGGTTGTTGTGTGTCAAAGTTATCTCATCAAATAAGTAACTACAAAAATCTAATTATCTTTTATACTGATGTATTTTAAAAGATTTTTGTGAATGTCTATGGGCGAAAAGTATTATAAAAACACTAATAAAACAAAAACACTCTTGCAATGTGCTTTAAATTTTGAAATATAGTGTGTGTAATATTACTCGTATCTGTCAAAGTTACCCAGATTTACTATATTTGATAGGTAGTATTTTTTTTAAATCATATTTTTTAGTAAAGTATTATATGTAACATAAAGTTTTTGAATATTCTTTGTGATTGTTATATGAGTGAAGAATGGAGTGTCTTAACACCTATCCATTTTTCCCCATTTGATATAATATGTAAAATATATATATGAAAATCTTTATTTTAGACAAATCGATACCAATGGAGAATCGTAATGACGGGAATGGCTGCCATGACAATTTTATATAATCTCATCTTCGTTATCTTCATGTCTGCAGATGTACAGCCCTGGAATGATGCTAAAAGCCCACATTCTGGTAAATATTGTTTTATTGTGTTTTAAACTAGTGGCTTTCGTATTTCGGAAATTATAAATAATAATATAAGTTATAAAAAAACGGTTCACAACCATCGCAATATAATCAAACGCTATACTATTATGCTACGAAACGCCTAAATTTGCACAAATTTTGATGATTCGTCAAGTTATATTCCCCACCAAACTGAACAACCTTTCCTAAGGTGATATTTTTTCTTATAGATTAGCTGGACAAATAATATTTCATTATTTCTTAACGTCAGCTGGACTGTTAGGTATGATTTTCGTTGAATGTTCCATATTTTCGATTTATATGTTGAATTCTTTAGAACATATTATATTTAATTATTTCTTATAGTTTAACTAGATTGCTATAATTGTACATCAAGAGTGAAAGTCTTACAGTTCAAATAAAGCCTAAATACTGCTCAAGCCTATTAGCTGCATAACAAAAAATCATTCAAATCTAGTTCATAAGCTAGTTTAGTCTTCTTTTGCTAATTTGGAATACTACAACCCGTGTTTACCATATTCCAGAATAGAGCTGTGAGCTCATTCTGGTCAGGAAACGAATTTTCGAACTGGTATGTAGTACTGGGGATTGAGGGCCACTTTTTCCCAGAGAGTTCTTACAGCGCTCGGGTATCCGCCCCGTTGAGTTGCATATAGCCTGAATTTAGCCTGAATCGCCGAATGTAGATTTCCAGGCGCAGGGTGCACTCGCTTGGCCCTCATAGATTTTATTTTAGCTACTGCCGATGCCGGTGATCTAGCCGTGTACAGAATCGCCCACTGTACGTGTCTCTCGAAAAATCCCGGTGGGTGAACCCTGGTGGGTGAACTAGCTCATGATGTTAAATTATCGATTCTAGATGAAATATGTCGGTCAATCTTTGATTGCACAGACAAATTTATACTGGAATTGTAGCATCGATACATTATAAACAATATTTTCCAAATAGTTGAAACAAAGTTTATGATAGAATCTTCAGATCACTCTTTAGCTGCAGCAGTGAATAATCTGGTAGAAATATACAATAAATTTAAGAAGGATTAAGTTTTACGAGAAATAAAAAGATAGGCACGCCTGTACTACCTATATGAGTGTGGAAGTCACATCTAGATGGACAGTTCAAAAAGTCCTACAATTTATAATGAAATGGGACCTTACCCTGTACATCGCTTATACTTCAATACTTCTTAACAATTTACATTTAGGTTGTGCTGTGCGAGAGAAGTTTTTCTAAACTAAAACTAACTAAAAAAAACGGACAAGCGCGAATCGGGCTCGTCGAGGTCTTGCGCTATTTCTAAAATTCAGCCAGGTTAGCCAGAACTCTTTCATCTGATACTTCACTTGAACTAGCGGCTTTAATACCTAATTTTGCCATCTTTTTAAGGCTATAATTTTTTTTGGATTTAACCACAAATGTATAGTTTTCACATTTTTTTCATGAACCCAGTGAGGCCAGTCGTGGCGCAGCGGCACGAGGTGTGACTGTAAAACCGACTGGTTGTGGGTTCGATTCCCACTCGAGAAGATGATATATTTACTTAAATTTATTTTTCCATTTCTTCGCTCTGGTGTTGAGGTTAAGCGCGTCGTTGAGTACTGCCACTCAAAACGCAATGCCTCCAGAATTCGGCAGAAAGTGGGGAACTAGGTTCCCTCTGCCTAAAAACGAGAAAAAAGTACTACCTGTAGATGCTAGCTGCCAAATTTCATAATTCAAACCGGAATTCAACCGGAAGTTCTCTACGAATTTTGATTCCCTTGATAGTGTCAAAATACGCGTTTTTGCTATATAAACGGCCATATCTTTTTTTAAGTAAATGTAGAATTTTATTTTCAGGAAATCTTGAAGCCGTAGATATGAGTATATGTTTGAATTTCAACTCGATATCTCCATGTGTCTGTGACATAAATGCTCTTGAGACGCAGACAGACGGACAACAAAGTGATCTTATGAGGGTTCCTTTTCTTCTTTAAAAGGTTAAACTCTAAAATTTCTAAAAATTACCTCCAATCTACAATCAATCAAGAGTCAATCTGTCTTTTCAATTGAAAGAAAGGTTTCAAAAGAAATTGATTTCACTGAAGTCATTGAAGAGTTTAGTAAAATATATGTGAAATGTAAAAACCTTTTTACACTGAGGACTTCATTGAAGTTCGCCGCCCCGGGCCTCGGACCGCAACTAACCACCACAACGACCTAAAAAATTTAATTACATATCAAAGGCTATTATGCCACAAAAGCCTAAATTTTCAATGATTTTTATTCAATTGTCCACCAAACTGAGCAACCTTATCTAAGATAACACTTTTTGGTCCCGTATCTTTTCATGGAAAAAACCCTTATAAGTTCACTTTGTTGTCATTCCGTCTGTCTGCCTGTCCAGAGCCTTTCCTTATCTCACAAATTTTTGGAAATATCAAGTTGAAGTTCAAACTATATACTCAGATCTAAGGTCCCATGATTTCTTGAAAAAATTGTATATATCAAAAAACGTAATCTACGTAATCTACATTTACTTATTATACATATCAAAAAACGTGTATTCTGACACTATAAAGAAAATCAAAATGTATAATTCCGGTAATCTAGAATTATGAAATTTGGCAGCTAGCACCTATTAATTCAGAAAAAAATGTGAAACTATATATTTGAGCTTCAACCTTAAAAGATATTAAAATTTAAGCAAAATTTGGTATTAAAGCCGCTAGTTTAAGTGAGGTATCAGATGAAAGGGATCTAGTTAAGCTAAGTTTGTTTTTCGACTATCTAGTTTTTATCTAGCGAATCGCGCTTATCTAGTTTTTTCTTATAATTTAGAAGGGCAATTATAGTTCACATCACATATTTCATATCTTTAATTTTTATATATCAATATTCACATGGATAGTGTCTCACTACGAAACTGTGTAACAATGACGTCATAGTTTTTAAGACCTATATAAATAGACAAACTGATAAAAGACTGATAATTGTTGACTATTGTAAATTTTTTTCACTCTGTATACCGCACATAGCAAGGTACGCAGAGGGGAATCCGAGAACCTAATGGCCGGACATTCTGTTTCTTATTCAGACACTTCCGTTCTCCACTTTCCGCGGATTTTTGGAGTTATTGTTTGTTGAGTGGCGGAACACGACGCTGGAGAAAGTGTACGGTGCAATGTTTTGAATTGTAGTGGAGAGCGGAGAACAGAGTGTCTTATCTCTAACTTTATTTGGAATTAAGTGTGAAGCCAATAAAACCTAATATTTGATAGACGGAACTTGAATCAACTGTCATCAACATCCATCCTGACATATCTCAAATGCGCCAAAATGATAAATATCAGTATTTATTTTCACATCAAATAGATGAGATCATTTTATAAACACAAGTATAATATTCTATGTATGACAAGTTAAGCAATTGCTGTGGCTTTTTGAACGAACTATATCATTAAATAAACAAATATATCGTTTTATTGGTTTAGTTTAAATAATTAAACATAGTAGCAATATGATTATTACTCTAAAATAAAATAAATATAATATAAATAATTGTATTCCGCATAAAACAGAGGAAACACAGGGAACCCTTTTAAATTTTTAAGACATTGCTTTTTGAGTAACGGATAATTAGATCTCACAGCACTTTTTTGAAGAATAAATATTGTTATTATTTTAATTTATATATGCAGCAAATCCCATAGTAACATTCCATAAGGTAGAATGCTATGAAAATAATTTATTTTAGTTATTTTCATCATGTCAAGTAAGGAACCTGAATGCGCGAATTCAACTCGCACTTGGCCGGTTTTTTATTTTTCAACGTAAAGCGTGTGTTACAATTTATTTATTTCTATAAATAAAAATACCTATATTTAAAGATATTATATTTAAGTATTATATAATAAATATAATAATTTATCAGCTTCACGCTGTATCCCGCACACAGCAGGGTAGGCAGAGGGAACCTAGTGTTAAGACACTCCGTTCCCCACTTTCTGCCGAATTCTGGAGGCATTGCGTGTTGAGTGGCAGAACTCAACGCTGCGCTTAGCCTTGACACCAGAGCGAAGAAATGGAAATATAAATTTTAAGTAAATATTTCATCTCCTCGAGTGGGGATCGAACCCACAACCAGTCGGTTTTACAGTCACACTTCGTGCCGCTGCGCCACGACTGGCCTCACTGACTTTTTTTTTTTAATAATTTATATTGTATATAGTAAAAAGAGGCAATAATAAAAATAATCTATTAATAAAATTTAATTAAATTCTTAATAATCTATTAATACAATTTAATTAAAGTAGTTATACTTTTTAGGGACTGGACTAAAAAAAAACAACAAAGATGTCCCAATTTCATAAATCATAAACTAATTTATTGTCTCAATCAATAATTTAGTAAATACATCATTATTTATTTTACTGAGTACAATAAAGCAGAACTTATATTCAAGACTCTTTGTTCCACGTTATACATTCAATATTAGAGAAATGTGAAAGAAGTGTGTGTTGTTTAGCGGAACTCGATACCGCAGTTAGTCTTATAATCAAACACTATTCCACTGCGCCCCCATCTTTACTAAAGCTTAAATATATCAAATATAAGTTAAATATAGGTAAAAGATTTACACCACCACAATAAACTTTAATTGACATATTACAATTACTTGATATTTTTTTTTTCAGAACCAGAATCTATTAAACTGAGATCTAAAGAACAAAATGAAAAAAAAAACTGAAATTGTTATTATAAAATCTAGTTTTATAATTTGAATATTAAAAAAAAATAATTAAACGTTGCTTAATATATTTTGTTTTATTATTGAAGTACTTACTTTATCTATATAAACTTGCCTATTAAATATTATGTAACGTTAAATAGAGAAGAAAAACTCTAGCTTCCTATGGTATCTTCGTGGACGTTGATCTGCAGGGAGGAGCACACAGCACTGCCTGGGACTGGCGACACAAGTGTAGGTATAAGTGATTTTGTAGATGTTGATTAATTCTCATCTCCACTATTCGATTTAGAGAGGAGAACTCTCTATCTAACCGAAATTATGATACCAAAGCCGCCTTCAATATGAGCTCATGATAGTTCTAGAATGGTTTCTGCTGCCAAATATTCTAATAGCACAATACGTCATTTTATAGTTTAAATTTTATTCTCTACATCCACTACATGACACTACGATTGTTCGGCTTCGTAGAAACTTCCTTCCACGCGTCACACTATTGTGGAATGGCCTATCTGCGGCAGTGTTTCAACTCACTTAAGCCTCTTTAGATTCGTTTAGACCCCAATAAATTAACATGTATCCAATAGAATACAAAAACAATTTTAATAATAGAAAAAGCCGATTAATGACAACGAGTAATATGATAAAAAACCCAAATTTTTGAAATTGGTAAAAAAAACAATAACATAAAAATTGTACGAAAAGAGATAAAGTAAAATAAATAACAATCCCACAATAATCTCAACATAAAAAAAATACTACTTGAAATAAATACAGCCTCAAGCCGAATTGCGATTGTGTAACTTAGTGATAAAACACTTGGTTGCCCTCTTACCGCCCAACTTTCGAGATGTTGCGTAATAGACGCGGAACTCAAAGCCGCGCCATGTTTGCTACCAGAGTGAGTAAAACTGAATCAATAGTTCATTTTCCTGTGTAAAAATCGAACCCACAACCACTGTGTTTACAGCCAGGCCTCACAATTACAGTACGTATAAATGCATTGTTGGTATCGTTATTATTATATGGCAGCCAAACGTGGGTATTATAGAAGATGAATGACAACAAATGAATGCTGTGACGCGAGGAAATTAATGCTCTTCCTAGGTATTGTAACTGATATCACAAACTCCTTTGAAAATATTATTTAATAAATAATGCCTTGGCTCATGATGTGTCTAGTGGTTAGAATCGTTTATAGTTGTGATCGTGAAGAACCCAAAATCTTTTAGAGATACAGAGGTAACAGTATTAAGAATTTTATATTATGCCATTAGAAGGTATCGCTTTAATAAGATATTTGCCATCAGAAGTTGTTCTTGTGTCAGTTATTTAGATAACTGGAAACTCGACAATATGACATTGTCATAACTCGAAGCTCGTCCGAAGAAAAGCCAAGAGCGCGTCCTATCTTCCTCTCCACTATAACTGCGAACTAGTTATAATAAAAGGAAGAAAGAGTACGGGCACCGCCCCGCCCCTACACCGTGAGTTCCGACCAGACCGTGGCTTTACAGTCATCGTTGAACCCTCCGAGACGTTTGTGTGTGATCTTTCCGAAGGTACTTGTTACGCTTGTTTATATTAAGATTGTATTAGAATGGTGATTCGTGATGTTGATTGATTTGTGAGATCAATATAAGTCGTTGGAACGAACGCACTACCGCTAGGCGGCCGATATGTTAAATAAACGCACGGCACACACCCCACAGTCGTGTCTCGAACCGTAGGCGGACACTACTACATACACCAGAGTTCCAGGACATAAAATAGCACCACACACCCGTATGAGGGCGGACACTACTACATACACCGGAGCTGGGACATAAAATAGCACCACACACCTACTAGTCGTATACCAAGTCGTAGAAGTGGTATATAATATGTCAATGACCAACGCCATACAAGCACAGCTTACGTATCGCGAGCGTACTGCGAGACGGCATCAGCCACGACATAGTTAATGTCGCTATAACAGTTCGCATAAGCCCATCACGTCAGCTTCCGCGACGTCAAGCAACATTCAATATCATAATATTGGTCAAAGATCACTTTGATCCACAATATGCGTCGCTCCTACACATATATTGTCTTTTTAAGAAATTCGATCCTAAAAGATCGTGCCATCATAGGCTTCGAATTAACTTAACTTAGCTTCACGCTTTATCCCTTGCGGGGTAGTCAGAGAGAACGGAGCGCCAAACGCTACGGTTTCGAATTATTATATTATATTTATTATACATTTAGTACGAGTCTTTAAGTGCATCATATTTATTAGTACCGTAGTACTTGATAGTTTAACTCGACCGCTGCCTTCCGAGTTCTGCACCCATCTATATAGACGGAACGACGGTCGCGACACTCGGGACGACAATAGACGAACTCGTCTCGATTAATATGGTATTAAAAATATATAGAGTGTATTATTCATAATTAACTATGTTATTTATGTGTATTGCCATGCATATTTTATTTTATTTATTTATTTATTTTTTAACTTATACCCAAGGTACATACTGTTACAGTATGTGGAATTAGATCAGCTGATCGAATCCGCAACGAAGAGATACAGAGAATACTACTATTCTCTGTATCTCTGTGTATACTGGCGAGGATGTTACGGTGAGAATGAAGAAGAAGGTGCTCAGTTGGTTTGGGCACGTCAAACGGTGGTAAGAGAAGTAGGAGGAGACATCAGTTGACCTCCGACCACACAGTATCCACGACGACTACGTATGTATGACGTGGTAGATGACAGTGGATGAGGCGAACGAGGTATGAAGAAACTATAGCACTTGGCGCTCCATTCTCTCCGGCTACATCGCTTTTAAGAATGAAAAGTAAGCCTACTTACAATTATAGAATACTGTATAGTGTTTGTTAGATGGTACAGCTCATATATTCATTTATACATTTATTCAAGATAAAATTTAAAATACTGGGATACCGATCGTCTGATGAAATCTTGTGAAACTTATATTTAATTAAGAAGGTATACTTAATTATAACTCTTTCTCAGAATATCAATCACAAGCTTCGCGCTTTATTCCGCATATAGCAGAAGTGACACAGAGGATATAGTGAAAAGACACGCAGACTTTTTGAGAACTTTCTGAACTTGAGTCGTCAGTCGGTTCTTAGTCATAAATTAAATGGAATATTTAAACAAATTATAAAATACACATAGATAATATATATTAGAAATATGTAGTGTGTTATGAATATATAATAATGTATAGTATATACAATTTGGATTTACTACATACAAATATTCATTAATTTGTATTGATTTATCATCAAGAGATACATATAAGTATTAGCTGCACGTGTAATATTCCATAGGGTAAAACGGGGTTAGATGCTCCAAGGGGATAGACGACCCACTTTCTAAAAATTCTATTTACAAAATTAAAAATTATGACGTATTATGTTGTTTAAATACACTCTACATGCGGTTCTGTCTGTTCATGTTTTTGCTTCACATATATCCCGCACACAGCAGGGTAGGCAGAAGGAATTTTCTACACCGCTATAAAGCTTGTCAAAAAGTGTTATATTCCACGTCGTGACTATTTTTATTCTCACTAATGGACATTTGTTATTTATGATAAGATGTCGATAATAAGTATATATTAGATATTGAACTCATGCCCTCTGATAGTTAAAAAAACCGTTGAATACAGTTTCTGCCATTCGTCGATGTGACAGATGTTAGTAAAAAAACTACATGACTGAAGAACATTTGATGAACAAAAAACAGGTCTACATCTAAAAAATAATACTGAAATTACCATGGAAAAAATAAAATTTAAGAAAATAAAGAATAACACTCCACAGCAGTGATGTATGTAATAAAAAAAATATAATTAATTAAAAATTAAATAAAAAACTAAACTAGGGCCAATTAAGATTATCTTCTAAAATAGTTCTTAATTGTTTAGAAATTTTGTAGGTTTGTTCCGTTTTTATTGAAAAAGGGGCACTGCAAGCATCTATCCTTCATTGTATTTTCTGATAAATTTTAAAAAAGCAATAAACAATTTAACAGAAATTCAAAGAATTATTTAATATAAAATGAATATTTATGAAACGAGGAGGTATTCTTAAAAACGAGACATCTATCCCGGTCTTACCCTAATTATATTTTTTTATATTCTTGTAATTTTACACATGCAATTTGAGATTACATACATTCATTCATAAAAGCATTTCTTTTTTCTGAACACTATTTTTCCGTAAAATAAAACATTTTTCGTATAGATTTTACGCAACATTATGTCATATATATGACCTTCTATAAAAAATCCCAATTTCGGTATATCGAGCTCTAGTTCCTATATGAGGAGTCAACAAAAAATACGATAATGATTATTTGCGTATGATAGCGTTATTATATTACGTCTTACATAGATGCGATTTCAATCTGATAAATAATTTCTTAATGATACTTCATATAGAAATTATACAACCAAAAGTATTTTGTTTGCGGTGCTTAATAGACTGCTGATGATGAAAGACGGTAGTAAAACTTTACAAATCAAAGTTTCGAATACTAGTAACTTTAAAGGTAAGTGATTAGTTGTAGATGAAATATTATAATAGAATAGTTTGGCTTAGTACTAAAAAATCCTTCTGGCGCAATTGATGTCATCGTGACGCAGTTACGATTAGTCAGTTATGAATATTTAAGAATTCAGTTTAAGCAAGGAGATTGTATACATTCAGGTTATATACATTTCAAATGTGAGTCAAGTGTGTGGTTAGTACTTTAATTTTCTTAACTTTAATATTATAAATAATGAATGCTTTATTAATTTCTTTAAACATCAACTCCATTTTATGGGATAGCAGAGATTAATTAATAAAAATCACCGTTGCCGTTTTATAGACATAAAAACCGGAGTCGAAACTCGACACTGTACATTTTTTGTCAACATTCTTTTTTAATTTACGCTTTACACTGCAAATCCCCTCGTCTGTAGATTAGTCTCCAGAAGCACGACATCAAAAACACCGCCTGGGATATAATGTTTCATCGGTGTGTAATTTTAAGCGTAGCCAATCGTAAACTGTATCACGCATCAGCTGAAGGGATATAGAAGGGTCGGAAGAAAGAATCTAGATTAAGGCTCTACGTTCCTCACTTATTAACTAAGCTTATTTTCGAGATATTGTGTAATGAGTGTCAAAAACTGATTCCCTCAAGTGAAAATCGAATCCACAAACATTGTGTTTACAGTCAGACTCAAACAAAGAAACAATAATAATTTAATATAAAAGCTACATTAAAGTATATATTTTTTAAATCTTTTCTGATTCAGGTACTGGTTGGGGCTACAGACATCAACAATGCCTTATATTATTCTTGTGTCTAACAACAGCGTACACAATGAGGGCTTGTATGGGAGTGGCTTTAGTTGCTATGGTCGATGGCAATTCGTATTTAATTAATAATATTTCTGTACCCAATGCTAATAGCTCCAGGATACTGACAGCAAATAACTTAACATTGGCCAAAAATGATGGATTTCTTCACACGCTTATGTTGATACCACCTGTGAGTTTCATATTTTTTATTTGATGATTATGATATTGTTAGTAAACTCGTGTAAAACAGGGTAGATAGAGAGATAAATAGGTGAAAAAAACTATAAAAGCAATGGAATTGTGTCAATCGTGGGCAGTTGCTTATAAGTAACGGGCCTTATTGGAAGGAAACTCTTATGAAGTATTGTTATTGGGTGTAACACTCAATCACTTAATGCAATTACGCAGAAACTCTTTCCGAATAATTTAAAAACATATAAATCATATGCGTTTTTATCTCATTTGTTTTAAAAAAACGTTAACCGATTCCGATTTCTAACATCAGAAGGGGAATACGTAGTTACAAAGTTGATATACCTTTATGTGTGGTCCTATCGCCAAAAGTTCGGTATTCTCAAAATTAAAAGCAATTTCTTATTATAAAACCTTTTGCTATATTTTATAAAGTTTAAATTATTATTGAAAATACTTTACTGCCTCTAATTTTATCAAATTCCAAAAATGGATCGAATCGAGGACGAAGAATAAGCAACTTTCGTTAAATAACGAGCGTCGGGGTGACTTGCATACGCTACCATCTTTATAAATCTACGTCATGTAGCTCACGGTACAGGGTGATCAGAAAAAGATTAGTCTCTAAACTTTGAACACCAGAGTGACCTGAAAAAAAACCTGTATAGATCCGTGCTTAAGATAGGCACAAAGTGACTGAGAAAGGACTCTTGTAAGATTCTGTATGAGCGTAGGGTTGACTTGGAAGAGACTTGTTTATGCCCTATCAGGATAGGTACGACATGACTACGAAAAGACTCTAGTAAGACTCTGTTTGAGCATAGGGGTGATTCAGAACTGGCTTGTATAACTTTTTTTTTCATATCAGCTTTACGCTGTATCTCTGCAGGGTAGCCAGAGGGAACCTAGTGTAAGACACTCCGTTCCCCACTTTCTGCCGAATTCTGGAGACATTGCGTGTTGAGTAGAAGAACTCAACCCCGCGCTTTGCCTTGACACCGGAGCGAAGAAATAGAAGTATAAATTTAAGTAAATATTTCATCTCCTCGAGCGGGGATCGAATCCACAACCAGTAAGTTTTACAGTCACACTTCGTGCCGCTGCGCCACGACTGGCCTCAATATTTTATTATATTATAGTATATATTCAATAGTATATTATAGTATAAACATATACTGTTATTGATATGAATGTGGTAAATTAATATGGTATAATTTAATTACTTTTGACCTTTTAGTATCCGTCATTTAAATGGACGAAAAAAATTCAAGATTCGATTTTGTCTTCATTTTTCTTGGGCTATATGCTATTACAAATTCCTGCTGGACAATTAGCACATTTCTTTGGCGCCCGATATTTATTGACTGGAGCTCTCTTAATTAATTGTGTGGTATCATTTTGTTTACCGTGGGCTGCTTTACACGTAAGTTAGTTTTTATTTTTATAACAATAAAAAATATAAAATTTTGAAAGTCAAAATCAGGACTAAAATTAGTATAAGAACATGCACTTAGAATCAAAATGTACATTGAAATAAGCAAAGACATTTTTCTTATATTTTAATATCTTTATCTTTATGCGTGTCGTTGAGTTCTGCCACTCAACACGCAATGCCTCCAGAATTCGAGTGACTCACACACTCACGTGATTCACGCAAGTGATCTCACGTCTGGTGATTTGGATAAGGTTCATCAGTATCTTAACAGGAAGTGATTAATCACTTATAAATCACTTATAATAAATCACTTTTGATAGATTTCTGTTTTGAAGGAAAAATATTTTCTGTAAAATAAAGTGCATATTATCTCGAGGATTTTTTATATTAAGAATATTTAATGTATTACATTTTTTGAAGCAAGACCAATAAAGTTAATACAGTTTACGCCAAGACATTTAACACATATTTTGTACAATTATTAATATTCTAAAGACAAAAAAATTAATGTCTCAAAATAATCAATGCTACTTCCCGATTACGTAGATTCATAATACACCCGGGAAAAATCGGAGTGGGTCGTAAGTCTTTCATAACAGCTTATTATTTCTTACTTATATGTTTGGAGTATTCCAGGGCGGTTGGATTGTAACATGCATTTGTAGAATAATACAAGGCTTAAGTCAAGCTTGCATTGTACCCGGAATGCACACAATGTTCGGTAAATGGACTACTTTGGAAGAGAGAGGAAGGCTAGCTGGGTTAGCTTATGGAGGTATGAATAAATAATACAAATTTTAGCCATTTAGACAATTTAATATATTTATTCATCTTCATTAATTCATTGAATTTCAGTTCATGTTATTGTTAGAATAACACTTAACAACAACGAAATATATAATATACATATACAAACATGTTATCAATTTTCAAACAATCCAGGGCGTGATCCGTGAGTCAGAGTCAAGAGTCAGAAGAAATCGATGAACAATTTATCATTAGATTTCCCTTACCCTACCCTCTAAGATTCGCTTATTTTTTATTATATGTTTTTGTTACCGTTCTTGTTATTTTAGGTCAAGCTTTCGGTACAGTTTTAGGGTTACCTATAACTGGTTTTCTAGCTTCATCGCCATTAGGTTGGCCAGGAATCTTTCGATTCTACGGAATTTTATCTGGTATTTTTGCTGGAGTCATGTGGGTACTCGGCGCTGATAGTCCAGCACAGCATCCCAAGATATCTGTTGCTGAAAGATTATATATTGAAAATAGTATAGGCCATAGTGGACAAGATAAAAAGGTACATTTTACATGTAAATAAATATAATTAGATATAATTATCTACGTCTGGACACCAGATTTAAGTTACATAGACCATGAAAATTCAATACTATAGCTTTACGCTTTATACCTTGCTATATAGGGGATAGAAGAGTAGACATAAAGAACCTAGTATCAAATCACTACGTTCTCAACTTTCCGCCTTCATTATATTCGTTAAGTGTCGAGCAGAACTTTATTCCCAAATAATGAAATATTTCCCCAACCTATGATCAATCAAAATTAAATCAGCTTCACGTATCCTTCTTTTTTCAATGTACCCTTTCTTTTTTTTATTTACTTCATTTTCTAACTTCACACAAGAGTGTGTTAAAATACTCCGTTCATTCTTCCTACTTTGCACCGAAGTCTGGAGGTTTCGACACCAGAGCGATGAAATGAAAATATAAATGTAAATAAATATTTTATCTCATTGGGTGGGGACCGAACCCACAATCATAACACTGCGGCACGATGGAGTACACAAACAGATAATCTCAATAGCACCGTGATGTTATTAAATAAATATATTTTAATAATTTGTCGAATTTGTGAATTTTTGATAATAAATTCCAGAAAAAAGTTCCATGGAAGTCAATTCTACGTGCTCGTGGGATGTATGCAATTATGTTTGCTCATATTGGTAACGCTTGGGGTCAGTTGACTTTGTATTCAGAAGTGCCGGCATTCATGGATAAAGTTATGGGTGTCAATATAAAAGCTGTAAGCAATTTCTTTTATTTTTAAGGATTCATTCATACAAGTCTATATGAATTTGTGGTTCAAATGTCTTTCTTAATTTCTCCTTTATTTTTATTCGTGAAAACCATATTGAAATAGCTTCACTCTATATCCTGCAAAATCAAACGTCGTATCCAAAATATTTTTATTCAATTAAAAGCCGTTCTGCTGAGAAGAATCAGCAAGAAACTCTACAGTTGCGTTTTTAAATATACTTTACAATAAATGTAATGGTACAATAAAGGTGCGCATACTATACTGTTGCACGATATACTGTTGAAACTCAAATTGAAACTAAAATTGAAATGTATTCCACAAAGAGAGATATAATATCAGGCCGCGACTTACACACTGTCTTTCCTGGCTAGTATTAAGGATCCACCACGCCCAAAAGCCAGGATGCTATTCTCTGTAGCGTACAACAATGTTTAGTAAATTTGTCATCCAGTGTTCTGTATTGCAAATCAAATATACATTAAATGCAGACAGCAGAGTAGCCTCGTTTAAAGAGGGAGCGTTAAGATGCTAGTGGTAAGATGGTAGTGCACTTTCTGCCCAATGTTCGGGACATTGTGCGTTGAGACTCCTCGAAACTCAACGCCGCGCTGTGTTTTAAATAAAATTTGTAGATGTATATAGAATGTGTAGTAAGATTAATTTTATATTTACAGAATGGACTTTTAACAGCGCTGCCTTTCCTCGTGATGTGGATAACGAACTTCTTCTTCAGCTGGTTCTCTGATATGTTGATTGTAAAGAACTATTTAACTGTGAGACAAACAAGAAAATTTATGAATTCGTTGGGTATGTAGTATTGTATACTTTAATTATTTCTGGAAAGTCGGTAAACTAAAGAGGTCAGTCAGTTATATTTTATAAGCTAGCAACTATATATATATTTTTTTACTATATATATTTTTTATTTAACTTCCTGAGGTCTGACAAAAAAAATTGTCTTAAAAATTTATGAAATCTATCTAAATGAGTAATGAATATCAAAAAAATTGGTTGGAAAATGTATTTTTGCTCTGTCAAGTCATATATAAATAAGACAATAAATTTGTAGGTAAAGTATTCTAAGATTAATAAGATTTTAGTAAAATATCTTACTAGAACTGTATTTAGATGTTAATATTAAAATTTTAAGCTACCTATAAAGTAGTTAGTTAAATAAATCACAGTCAGCTGAATAGCTTATTTTTCTAACTTTAACGTACTTTCGTACTGTATAAAGATATATATGGCTTGTATGTAACTTAATATGCTATAATATTGTGGTCTTTGTGTACATCGCTTTTCTGCACCATTTGTTTTTCAGAGTAATCGATTAAGTTTTTATGGTTGCGCTAAATTTTAGCAGGAATGGCCGAATTAAAGATGAGCGACTCATGAAAAATCCTACTAGAGTCATTTTACAAGAATTTTTTTTATGTTTTTAAATCGTAATTACAAAATATAAAACAGAATCTAATTTTGGACAACTTTAAGCTGACATGGCTTCGTCATGGTTGCTAAACCGGTGATCTTCTGGTTTACCTAACCCTCCGCTGGGCTGCAGCTGCGGCGGCTAGGCATTTAGTTTAGATATGTCGAAGACTTTCGATCAAACGTGGCACGGGGCGCTCCTTATAAAACTTCGAGCTTACGGGTTTCTTAAGAATGTATGCAAGTGGATTGCCAGGTTTCTGGATACGGCATTAAGGTCGCTGTAAACTAGTCTTCTTTCTTTTCGGGAAAACGTCGACCGTTGCCGTATTAAACTTGTCCCTTCTGTTGAACTATATCTCGGAAATGTTTCTTTATGATGTGAAAGGAATCATCCATCCATTCCTAGCTCTTGTACATATTTTTTGAGATTTCGTGATGCATGAGTGAGTATATATATANTATATATATATATATGAAAAGGTGAACACGGAAACCTTATAGGATCACTTTATTGCCCTTCTGTTTGTCTGTCAATTCTGCTTCTCTCGAGATCGCGTATAGTTATTAAACTGAAATTAATATCAAATTTTCAAATCTATGGTCCCTAAGAGCCTAGAAAAAAAGTTGTCTAGGTCAACACAATCTAAAGATACGAGCATATATGCATCGATTTTGCTGTATTTTGTATGAAACTTGTCACGTAATCAAACCTAAATGGTATTTCCCGTGGGCCACGAGTTTTGATACGAAGTGGGAAGTTATAATACAAACTAAGGAAAAAATCCCCAAGATAGAAGGAGAAAATATAAAGATATTTCATAGAAAAAATAATTACAAACTTATATTTTTAGTTCATTTCATACAAAATGAGTGCAATATAATGAGCAAGTTTGTCAACTTTTGGAAGTTGTGTTTCCGGTTGAAATTGGTACGGAAGCCTCGCATTTAACTTGTTATTTTTATCGTACAGAATGTACGATGAAAATTATGTATTCTCCAACATTTATGTGTTCTCCATTGAATGTAACATTGGCGAAGTGATTAGAGGAACACAACATTTTCATTCCATAAATCGGACATTTTCAATAGCTTCTGTTTCCTTGCCTCAAAAATAAAGAACTATACTTTTATAGAATAGTATCAGTAAAATGCCAATTCAATTCGGTGCGTGCCGATAATAAATGTAATTTTATTAATTCACCCAAAATTATAGAAAACGCCGTAGGTTATTTTTTTAATGAAACATACAGGAACATGTGCTCCATTTTCATGTATAAATTTAAATCAAAATATATGTATTCAATTATATTTAACTATCAATCAGTTGCTGGTAGCAATTCGCCTGCACAAATATTATTAATATTGTAAGCCTCCTTTCAATTTCACTTTGTAAATTCGTATTTTTGGGTAAAAAATAAATTCGCATGAACTTAAAGCACTTCAAAGTACGTACAAATACATGTATGCATATTGACGTCATCGTGGTGTACTTGAGACATTCTCGACTGCTCATGGTGATTGTAGGTTCGAATTCTATTTTGGAAAAGAAATTAAATTTTATTTAAATTTCATTTCGTTGGACTACTTAACACATAATTTTGGATAGAAAGAGGGGGAGAGGATTTAGTGTTAAGAAAGTCCGTTCCCTAATTTTCGTCCAATCATCGGGACATTGTATGATGAGTAGCGAAACTGAACGTTGCGGTTTATCTTGTTACCAGAGCAAGGGAAAAATATAACACATTCCTCGCAAGTAGAAATCAAACCCTCAAACGTCGCACTAACATTCTGCCGCGTCATGACGGCATACTTTTTTTATATTATAAAATCATCAGCTTTATCTCATTTTTTTAGGATCAATTCCAGCAGCTCTAGGTTTAATTGCTTTAGCGTATGCGCCTAAGAATATTTATATAGTGGAATCCATACTGATTATTATATGTGCTTTCAAAATTTCTTCACATGTTGGATTTCAAGTAAGTTAAATGAAATGTTATTTACTTAATTTAAGAAATTTAATAAACAAAGATTTAATTATTACGATGATAGTGGGTTTGGTTCCCATTTGGGGGATGAATTATAGACTTAACTTTAAAAAAAGGAAGAGTCCCTACACTAGTTTTCACTGGTCCAAAGTTAAAAGGATGCTTCGCAATCGAGTAGGTAGTGGTTGTCCTATGTAAAACGTCAATCTTAATTAGGTATTATTTTTGTACATACTTACATTTTGGCATATTAATAAGAACATACATAAAAAATATTCGGGCGAATTGGGAACCTCTCTCCTTTTTGAAGTTGATTGAAAAGAAATGCAACAATGAGTAATCTCACTTTGGATACTAATTTTAACAATGTTTTTCCTTGTTTTATTTAAACCGGATTCCATAATTAGAACCTAACCAAACTTTCACCAAATTATCCTTGAAGTGTATCCTGTCAAATAAAGAAAGAATCATCGGACCCGGTTGGCGTGATATTGAGTTATTCGTCCATTTGTCGCACACATACCTAATGAAAATTTAAGACTTATGTGATTTACTCATAGATACCATTGTCAGAAGTGGACAAAAAAAATGGCACCACACGGGAAACACTAACTTTCAAATAAAAAAAAATACAGTCGAATTATAATAATAACCTCCTTTTCATAAACAAGTCGGTTAAAAATTGTAACTGATCATTATCTATAGGTATATATGAAAAAATCTATTATTGAAAGTATTTTTCATTGTAATCCAAAATTATGATTTTTATAATTTTTGTTTGTGCGTTTCTTTCCGAACCGGATTACCCGATTTAAATATAGATTTCATTATTATATTTTGGCAAACTCTCTTTGATATTTTTTGTTTGTCTTATTCTTATCGGTCAAATCTATTTATATTGAGTATATATCCCGCTTTCTTGTTTACAGGTAAATCATATCGACATATCAAGTAATTTTTCTGGCACTATGATGAGTATTAGCAACTTTGCGTCTAACTTGTTTGCCTCTCTAGCTCCGATAGTCGCTGGTATTATTTTGACTGATGTGGTAAGTTCTCCTTTAAATTGGCATTTATATGTTATTCATTGAAAATAAAAATATGCAGAGTATAGAATGCTTTAACACTAGGTTCTTTTCGTCTATCTTGCTGAACCTGAGATACAGCCTGAAGCTAAAACAATATTATATGAATATTAAAAGTGTATAGATATATATTTTCTTTCTTTTGCTCCCCGCATAAAAACCATAGGTATTTATACATTGCTTTGAAAATCTCGCAGAGTCTCATTTTGTTGCCATGAGTAGATTCCTTCGGTCTAGTAGTAATAAAACAGGCAAAATCTTGAAGAGGAAGACACTCCGTCTTGACACTCTATTTTCTACTTTACTACGAGGGGTTAGCTTAAAGCTAAATAAAAAATATTCAAAAATAAACTTTATTTACAGACAGATGAATATCTTTGGCGCAAAGTGTTCTTCGTATCAGCCGGCTTTTACTTATGTACCAATACTCTATACGTAATACTTGGTACAGCTGAAACTGCCGAGTGGGACAAACCTGAAAAGAAATTTGTTGACGTAAATGAAATAAAACCAATGTTAAGTGAAAAATTTGATGTAGAAAAATCTAATGGGTTAGAAAAGAATTAGAAGTAAATATAAATATCATAAATGTGGTGATGACAATAGGAAATTATTGAATAATGATATCAATATCGTCTTTGGTAGTGAAGAGTCAACGTATTGCGACAATCTATACTAATATTACAAGTATATAGCTAAAACGTTTGTCTGGTTGAATACGTTAATTTCATTAACTACTGGATCGAAATGAAAAAATATTTTTGTGTTGTATAATCCATTTATAGATATGGCTATTAGGATAGATAGATAGGCACCATAACCATAATCGTGTCTATATAGTGTTAAAACACTCCGTTCCCATTAAATACTTCCGTTTTGCACTTTGCTACTGAGATTTGTCCAACCAGGATTAAAATGAAAATTATTTCAATATAATCTTTATTCAGAATGGAAACCGTACCAATAGTGACTTTAGTCAGACGCTGCCTCACTGAGCCACAATAGTAAATCTTCAATTAAGATATTTTTTTGTGAATTTATTGTTACTTTTTTAGAACGTAGAGGGAAATTTTCACATGTTTAACTTTTGTACTTTTTCTGAAAAAGTATATTTTTTTCCTATGTATGGAATAACATTTTAAAAAAAGTTAAGAATAAATTGTTATTTTTCTTTTATAAGCCTTGTCAATAATTTTACATATAGGTATATAATAAAATAGTTATTAGGCCTTAGTTCTAGCTTTTATGAACTTTCTAACTTGTTGTGATATGACTAGTACTGCTAACGTAATGTACTTCATAGTGATTTAAATATTAAATAAAATTTAAATTATCTTGGTGTTTTTTTTTTCCTTTAATTTATCTTTTAAAATATGCATCTATAAAACATCGTTTATTGAGTGGAACACAGCGTATACTATTTGATTATTTTCCATAAAGACCTAAAGCACCACCATGTAAATTTACAAAATATATATTATGTTTTCCCTTGAATTGAATTTATTTTTGAACATTGGAACCTACTGCAGAAGCAAAGTAGTCCAGCTAAGTTAAAAAAATATATAAAAATGAAATAATATTAAACTTAGTGTACATTTCCAATTGACACATTTTTTGTAGCTTCGCGCTCTATATCGCAAATAGCAGTCTAGGCAGAGGGAACATGGGAACCTAATATCATAATACTGCGGTCTCATTAAGACATTTTTGTTTCCCATTTCCCTTACAATTCTGGAGTCCCTGCGTGTTGAGTGGTGGAACTCAACGCCGCGTTTTGCTTCATTACCAAAGTGAGGAAATTAATATTTTTAATATTTTATTTCCTCGATTCGAACCACAACCACGCTCGTGCCCCTGCGTCATGACTGGCCGTTAAACAATATGTTCATATTTATTTTCTTTTTTTTAGGCATCACGCTGTATTCCGCACACACCATGGTAGACAGAGAAAACCTAGTATGAAGACACTCCGTTTTCTATTTCCCGCCGAATACATGAGGCATTGCGTGTTGAGTAGCGTAACTCAACGCCGCGCATTTTGCCTCACCAGAGCGAACAAGTGAAAATATTAAATATTTCATTTCCTCGAGTAGGAATCGAACCTGTTGCGTTACAGTCACACTGTGCCCCTGCGACACAACTTTCATCATTATAGTTTCATTACATTTACTACACTATTAATTTCACACAGTGTTTAATATAATCTTAAATCGATTTTGAACTCTAATACATCCTTAAAACCCAATTCCGCAGATATTGATCTAGTATTCTGAATAATGTTTACTAACGCCTGAATTCCATTAGGTGGTGATTTATGAGCTAAATAACCGAACTAATATTTTAGTATGTAATAACTTACAGGCGTTGTATATTTATTTGACTTACAGAAAGCAAAATCAAATCTGAGCTTTGTATTTCTGTCATTGTTTATATATAGTGTAAGTGTAACGTCATTACTTATACACAAATAGGTAAACACTATAGATACAATAGTTTCTATATAGTTTTTTTTATTCTTGATATTCTATTGAATTCTGAATGAAGTAGAAATAAAAGTTCTTTGTAACAGAGAAATCAAAATCATCTAATATCAATTTGAGGCAAATTCATTTCCTTTTAGAAGGCAATTTAAAATTGTGTTATTTAAATATAAATTAAAAAAAGAAAACCGTGGACACATCGCTGTTCTTGATTGTTCATTATTAATTTAAAGTGTTCTTGATTCTTCATTATTAATTTTAAGAATATGTCCAGCGTAGAAAACTTAATATATTTTTTATGTTGGATTTTTTAATGCATTTCTAATAAAAAACTTTATTTTTTTAAGTTTATTTTCTGGTTCTATTTGTTGCTCCGTCCTCCACCTCCCGCCGTTCCGGACATGGCGTGTTGGGTGGCGGTCCCCAACGTCGCATTCGTCGCCACTTGACACATCAGCGGGGACGCACTGGTGCGCGTCGCCTTGGGGGGACGGCCATCAGTGCGCTCTCTCGAGGTGCACGTGGCGGATGGAACGTTGCAGCCCTCGTAAGGGCTGGCAGGGGTCGCTGCGAGCAAGCCTTCCATCTTGGACCCCCATCCTTGGCGCTCCGTTCTCTTTGACTACCCCGCAAGGGATAAAGCGTGCAGCTAAGTTAAGTTAAGTTATTTTCTGGTTCTACTTATATATTTGCTCACACAAATACACAGTACAAGGCCTTGCAAGCTGCAAGTTTTAATATAATATTATAAAGAAATTTTATTTATTTCTCATCAATACCCATTATCTCTGCAGACCATTTGTAGTTTTGAAAAAATCTTTCAGCCGTGTCTCCATCATATTTATTTTTAGTATTTTGTCATTGCTTGTCAATATACAATAATCCGAGATTCTCACGAAAACGTCTCTCCATAAGCTTTTTTATCTCCTTATTTTTTAATTCTCGGTTATTATAACCGAGAATTAAAAAGTAAAGAAGATAAAAAGATCATTTTTGAATGATAAACTGTACTAAATATGTAGTATAATCTACATTCACCTGATTCAGCATCTCGTTGAATCCTTTTGCCACTACTTTTGTAAGGCTAATCATCTGCTTTGGTGCTGCTCCAACTACACTACAGGAAGCTCGATGGTGTATTATTTAAAACTTGACCCACTTTTCCATCAAGCATAGTAAAAAATAGCTCATGTTTAATTCATATCAATTCGCCATTATTATTTAAGAGCTTTTATGCTTTCTCATCAATATATTTAGATAAAAAAAATATAATTTTAATATTTTCGTGATTGATAGGACCGCAAGAAATATTATCTTTCAAAAAATAATTATTTAGAACATTATTATTTTCCGAGGCCAGTCGTGGCGCAGCGGCACGAAGTGTGACTGTAAAACAGACTGGTTGTGGGTTCGATCCCCACTCGAGGAGATGAAATATTTACTTAAATTTATATTTCCATTTCTTCGCTCTGGTGTCGAGGTTAAGCGCAGCGATGAGTTCTGCCACTCATCACGCAATACCTCCAGAATTCGGCAGAAAGTGGGGAATGAAGTGTCTTAACACTAGGTTCCCTCAGCCTACCCTGCTGTGTGCGGAATACAGCGTGAAGCTGATTTATTTATTTATTATTATTATCCATGTTTAAATAAGCCCTCCTAGTACTTTAATTGAAGCTTATAAAACAAAATTAGTTATTTAAGATTATTGCAGCATACATGAAATATAAAAAAAATAGGATTTTACCACCTCTTGCCTTTTTTCTTTAAATCATAATGGCGCAAACATGCGCAAGATTTATAGACAATAGTTTTCTCGACAGTTCTCAATCAATAATATCTTATTAATGACAATTGTTTAATAAAATGTAATTAATATAATTATTACAGAAACTCATGAAATAACGAATGTTTAACTATCGCCATGAGCAGTATTGCGAATAGGAAAATATCGAAGAGTATTATTTAAAGGTCATTTTGGATACTTTAAACTCCAATCATAAACAAAAATAGTATTCTTTAGATAAATTAGTCTATTCTAGTATACAGAACAACAGTGTCTTAACACTACTTTTCCTCTTCCTCACCTGCTATGCAGGATATAGCGTGACGCGAACAAATTGAAGCTCATAGAATCATTTCAACTAAAGCTCAATTTAGTTTAATTATAATATATAAATATACCTGACAAAATCTTTATAATGAATACCTCCATTTTTAAATTAAAAAGTTCACAACAAGAATGGTATTCACGATCAAAATTATACCATACACTTTTTCGCAACAAATTTTATTACTGAAAACTTGGAAGACATTAACAAAGCTGTAATAAAAAAGAACTTTGTACATCAAAATATTACCTTGGAAACTCTTCAAGATTAACGGACCGATATGGTCTGTAAATTGAGATCTTTCTTTTGTATCATATTTGATATTTGTTTAGATTTTTGTCCCTTAACCTGTATATTTTTTTCTGCTTATTATTTTAATAATGGTATTGGGGAGTCGAATGTTGATGCCACTTGAATGGTATTCGATGTCCGTGGATACAAATTTAAATTGGACCAATATTTATAATTAAAAAAATATCATAATGGATTTTGACTGTAAACGTTACAGATTTTTTATTGTTACAGTACATCATCATTTTACGCAAATTATGCAAAATTCCACAAAACAATTTTCAACTCAATAAAATATATAAATAAACATCAACCATCATTAAATAAAAATTCTATAAATAATAATTTTAATATTTTAGTATGGCTCGTATAGTTAACACCCTTTCGTAGTGATCGTAAGTAATGCAAAATCTTTTACGCCCAATATTAATAACCTATCTCCAACGTCAATCTTAGATTGTTTCATATATCTATCCAATCTAGAGATTGGATAGATGTATGAAACAATCTAAGATTGACGTTGGAGATAGGTTATTAATATTGGGCGTTAGAGATTCAGAGGTAACAGTATTTATATTAAACTTACACTTATAATAAAATTGTAACGGATCGGTGTTTGTATTTGGAAGAAATAAAAATGTTATTGGGGACCTTTATTAATATATAAATTATTCATAGTTATTAAATTATTTTTAATAAATAATTATAATAATAAATATATTTTATATATGTGAGTTTATTTATGGTATATTAGGTTACTTTAATATTATTTGTGAATGGAAAGCGTAATTAGAACGAACACGTAAAATGAAACTGATTTAAACTATTATTTAAAAAATTGTATTTATCGTAACTATGAATTAAATAATATTATAAATTATATTTATAACGTTGTTTTACAAATTATTTTTATTTTTAATAAATTATATTATTCACCTACACATTTTAGTTATGATGACAATCTGTAGAATCTATTGAGTCTCTTTTATTTAAGTAATTTTAATTATTTAGACATTATGTAGCGTTTAAATAGATGACAACAAATATTTTTGAAAATGAATTTTACACCTTTTTAAAACTGGTTATCGTGTACGTCCTCACGCAAAGTATTAAGTTCGAAGGTAAGTCTTTCTTTAAAGTTCTACCTCTAATGTAATTGCGTACTTTTGGTACTCCGCATTTTATCACCGAAATAGACCGAATATCATGTTCATTATGAACTAAAGTTCTGGGTTATGTTTTATTGGCTTTTGTACATGTAAGATTGTAAGGAAATTATCTATACGTTACCTATTATAACTGATTAGTTTTTAACACAGTATTAGGTCAAAAAACCCTAACGTAAGCCTAATTATGGTCACTAATGGCGGATTAATCATTTCATCTGTTTACGTAGTAGTAAATTAAGTAATTAAAACTGACGAATGTTGTAAAATAAACGTGAAATAAAAACAATTAAGCCGATTTTGGATACTAATACTTAATGTTACATCACTTATCAACACTAGCGTCCCGCATGAACAACACAATTATTTATTTACTAAACTGGTTAATTACTTATTATAATAAAATTATCATTTAAAAGACGATATATATAAATTATATCTACCTATACATATAGATCGCCGTGATGCAGGGGCACAAGAGTTTGACTGTAAGGTGATAGTTGTGGGTTCGATCCTTACTCGGGTGATTATTTATTAATATATTCATTTCTTCGTCATGGCATTAAGGCAAAAATTCCGACACTCAACACGGAATGCCTCGAAAAATTTGGCAGTAAGTGGAGGACGGAGTGACTTAACACTAGGTTCTCTGCCTACCCTGCTTTATACGGAATATAGCGTGAAGCTGAGATCTATACGTCGATTTTCAACCAAAGGTTCAGCCAATTCAATAAATCAGTAATTTTATAGCAATTTACAAAAAGTTTATATTAATATAATCTTCTTGTATACCAAACCATTGAAATAAAACAAACTTATTGTTAAGGGAAGTTTGCCAAAATACAATAGTGCACTTGTTTCTGAGACTAACGCGAACAAACGTACAAGCAAACAGACATACCGACCGGATTCTATTACATTGTTTAACGTCACCAATAACAGTTCTTCTAATATAAGATATATTGTACCACCATGTGACACTGATGATTTTATTATAAATATAGATAAGTTGTTTTTTTTTCCAAACTATTTAATCACTAAAATGCACCACTAAAGTTTTAATAATTTTTAAATTAGAAATCTAAAGGGCTTTGCGAAAATACATTATATATTAAATCAGGAATGTAATTCAGTGTATTAAGTAAATAATTCAGTAGTTTAAGCGGGCGAAGCCACGAGCAAATCGTTAGTTATAGATAAAAACTGTTCAAGTGTGAGTCGAACTCACCTACCGAGTGAACCGTATCAAATTCAGGGTTTGTAATTCCCGTTAGCTCACTAATGTTATATAATATAAAATTAAACTTCAAATATAAGTATGTAGTGTCTTTTTACTTTAACATAAACATAAATTTCCGTTTTTTAATTTTTTTGTACTGTAAATTTTCACTTTTTGCTATGTTTTATAATTGTAAAACAACGGGAAATACTCTATTCTTTGTGATTACGCGGCGAAGAAACTTGCCAAATTTAAGTTTGTAGGCGCATGCACTCATTTTGTATGGAGTCAACCTATAAATTTAAGTTTTTCGGTTTTTTTCTATTGTTTGTTTTGTAAGTTCTCACATCTTGCCTTTCATAATTGTAGAAACTAGGGAAGTACCAAATGGGTTTCGATACCGCGACGAATTTCATAAAAAAACATCAAAAACCACGCATTAATTTCAGCTTCATTTCTTTACGCGATATTGATATAAAATATGTTGACAAATGGACAGCCAGACATATCACTCAAGAGCCGATAGTAGCCAGACCTTCGTTATTTTATAAAGCCTGTATGTTTCTTTGCGCATACACCCAACACTACAGAGTTTGGGTGGTGGTTACTTTGGCAGTTATTAGATATCAAAGATGCAAAAAATAATACGCTTGTGCCTCTGCGTCACGACTGGCATCATAAGAAGTATTATATGGATATTATTATTGAAATGCAAACATCGTAAATAAACTGTAACAAGCGTGTAATAATTTCGACTTATTCTGATAACAATGTATGGCTTAGTGCTAAGAGCGCTAGGACAGTTTCCAGGAAACTCGAGTTCAAATACTATTACGTTCAATTTTCTCTCCAAAAGTGTTTTCCTTTTCTAAGTATGGAATATAATTTTCGAAGTCTTAAATATTCAATTGCTTACTATTTTTAACATATCTTTCAAGCCACCACTACTCACAATGAACTAATCTATTTAATCTTTTATAGCTGCAAATAAAATCTTTTTAACTATTTAAGCCATGTCACTAAGTGCACTAAAAGGATTTTCAATTCAGTGCATTCATAAGCATTTCTATAGATTCTGGTCATAGTAGACATTATTATGAAAGTTTTTATCGTTCTCCTTTAAAGTGGTTAAGAATGTTTTTCTTATAAGTATTTTTTTTCAATTTTCTATAAAATTATTCTACAACTTACTGTAGGAGTTATTAAATTATTTTTTAAAATAAATATTTTATTTCTTTTGAAATATTCGAACGTTACATAAATTAAAATAAACGACTAAATATGACTGAAATTTCTCATGATAAATAAAAAAAATATGATGTAAATTAATTTTTAACAAAAAAAACCGATTTCAACCAACGAACTAAAAAGTTAAAAATAATTTTACATAAATTTAACACTTATGTGATTTTCTTATAGATACTATCGTCAACTGGATCCCGTTATCAGAACCTAACTAAACTTTCAAGAAACTATCCTTAAAATGTATCCTTTACAATAAAATAAGAATCATTGGAATCGGTTGGCGTGATATTGAGAGCTATTCGTCGATTTGTCGCTCACATACCTAATTTAAGACATATGTGATTTTCTCATAGATACCATTGTCAGAAAGGGACCAAAAAAATGGGACCATACGGGTGGCACTAGTTTTCAAATAAAAAAAACATTTGAATGGGTCACCCAGTAAAAAGTTCTGAGGTAATAAATATTAAAAAAATACATCCGAATTGATAACCTGCTTTTCTTACAGACGTCGGTAAAAAAATCCGACTGCATAAAACTAAAAAAAAACAAGCCCAATATTTCATTACGATTATCAGTCGGGACCTATTCTTCGATCAATTAAATCTTCACAAAGAACCTTATAAAATTTAAAAGGGACCCGAACTCTCGACTGTAAATACTAAAAAAAATTGGACTTGTTTATTTTCTTTTCAGTTTTATACAGTTGGAATTTTTTATGATAATATTTTTTTTTCACTCTTTTTATTCGGAATTAAGGTTATAAGACGGAAAATTCCAAATATTTCATTAAAAAACTTAATATACTGGAAATTTTAACCTGCTTTCGCATTCCACTAATAGTAGACTATCACTGCTAATCTAAATTATTTCTCCTAATATATAAGCTAATGTATGTCACAACTTATTATAAGTCGCGAATTCATTAAAAACAAACAATTTGAAGTAAGAAATTCATTCTAATGTAAATTTAATTGCCGATTTACCTTGACATTTCAACACAGTTAAATACAATATACCGCTATAATATAGTTGTTTTATAGGCACCATTCTGGCCATTTGTAGCTTCCTGGCGTTGGCAAACAGAATCTAGTGATAGACATAATATATCTACGATAGTCCGTTCTCACTTTTTCGTACAATTTAGAGACATTATGTATAAGTGGCGGAACTTAACACCGCATTTTGAAAACCGGGAAATTATAAATCATTTGAATATAAGCATGTACTCGTATTACCTGTGTCATTATGTCATTGTTTTACTAATTTTGTAGCTTCAACAAATATTTTTAATTTAGGACATAAAATAAGAAAAACAGTAGGCAATAAAAATTTTAATGTACTAGGTGACGTACTTGTTGGTATTTAAATTCATTGATTTCTATGATTTGTTGTATTCTTGACGTCAGCAAGATACAATGTGGTTGTGGGCTTAATAGCAACTCTTTTTTATAGTTTCACGCGGTATCCCGCATATAGCAGGATAGGTAAGAGTTAAAAGTATCGATTTTACTCCGATTTTATCACTTTCCGATCAATTTTCGAGTCACAGCATATTGAGTGGTAACGGAACTCAATCAAACTCAAGATGTGTCCCGTTACCAGAGCGATTTAAACTATATCATTACCTGTAATGGTACTTGAACTCACAACCGTCGTGTTTCCTGTGAAACGCTATATCGCTACGCAACCGCAATCTCAACTCGAGGAATATTTATATTTAATTTTATTTATTCATCTAATTTCGTTACCACTGTACTTTATCTTAACAATGCGGGGAAATAAAAATAAAGTTAGAAAAAGATCGAACCTAAAATCATCGCGTTCACAATAAGTCTCTATACCACTCATGGTACTCAACGACGATGACATCGATCATTCTAATGATTAAGAAACAATATTCTTAACTTAATTTAAAATTTTACAAAAAATACTGTAATTAATGTTGAAAGCTATATCTGTACATATAATAAAAAAGTAACTGATCGCTGTCTGTAGATAGAAGATGTTTGAGAAAAAATATTATAATATTAGAAGCAATTTATCAATGTACTAAGTAAAATCCAAAATAAAGATAAATAGAAGAGAAAGTAGAAACCGAAATAATGATTTTTAATTTTTTGTCGGTGGGTTCGATCCCCACACGAGGAACTGAAATATTGATTTAAATTTATATTTTCATTTTTTCGGTCCGGTCTCCAAGCCTCCGGAATTTAACGGAAAGTGAGGAAAGAAGTGTTTTTGCACTATGTTCCCTCTGCCGGTATCCTGCATACAGCAGGTTTTCTGTATGAAGGATACAGCGTGAAGCTAATTTAATTTTTGAATCTTTTATTGACCATAAAATATATTTTATATAATACTTAGTTATCATTCTGAATACTATTAGACTTATACGTATTAGAATTTTGTTTATTTACATTATTATTATCATTAGTTAATCCTACAAAATTAACATTTGGCATTTAAGTTATATACTCACTGTCAGCAGCATATGTCTATCACACACTAAAAACGGAGTCATGCGAAGAGAGATCTGCCAAAATATGGCTAGCGCTGTGGGTTAAAGTGAAGTGAAGAAGTAGCCTGCCTTTAAAATAGTAATGTTATTAGTACAGGAAAATTATCTAGATTAGTAAAAAAAAAAAATATTGCGTAGTTCAAACGAGCGAAGCCGCGAGCGAGCCGCAAATATTTTATAAAAGTAAACGTTTTCACTAATTAATTCTAATCTATAATTGGTTAAGATAGGACGTAGTTTTGCTAGTGTTACAAGGGCGTATAAAAATATCATGATCATGATTGTCATTCTGAATAATTTTTAACATAAAAAACCGACCTTATGCAGGATGGAAGTGTCAGCATCACTTTAAATGAAACCACAATTTTAACCACTCTATAAAAGTCTAATACAATTTTTAAACAAATCCCTAAACTGAAAAAGTGATTTTTTCAAACAAATTAAATAAAAAAAATATTCTTGTAATATAAAACACCATTTGTCAAGAACGACGCACGCACACATAAACCTATCACTGGGAAACCGCCGCATACACCTCATTCCGAAATCGAGTATTATATAGGTATTGGCGACAAAGTTCAAAGTTGCTTAATCTTTAGTAATATTTTTGTAGTAGTAAGTGTTTACGTTATTGGTATCTATGCGTAACTGTGTCACACAAAATACAGGTATAAATAAATATCGTGAAATGAAAAAAAATCCTACGTCTAAAATGTTGAGGTATCTTGATTAATTTTAGGTATGGGTTTAAAATATTTTACCTTATATGCTGTTTCCGTTAAAGAAGCGCTGACGCTGACATCCTGTATAGTACCTTCGTAGTAAACTACCTTCATCTTGTTATGGATGCCATAATTAGAACCTAACGAAATTCTCATCAAACTACCCTTGAAAAACATCCTTCCCAACAAAAAAAAACACAATAATAATCGAAATCTGTTGGCCTGGTGTTGAATTATTCGTCCATATTGCGGGCACACATATAATGCAAATTTAAGACATATGTCATTTTCTCATTAATAACATTGTCATGATAACTGGACCAAATTAAAAAGCACCAGCTTTCAGAATCAGTTCACCCAGTAGGTACAAAGTTCTGAAGTAACAAATATTAAAAAAGAACTGCTAACCTTCTCCTTTTGCAGAAGTCGGTTAATTATAAGAGACGAAACTATTTGGAATGCCATGGATTCCGTGTGAGTATCCATCGCGTTACAGGAAGATGACCTCGAACTTTCGACCCAAGTGAACTGCCCTATATCACTAAAGTAAAGTAAAAAAAAAAAAATAAAAATTACACGCAAAGTAAACTTTAGATCTAACGTTTTGTTTAAGCCTCGTTAGTTATCAACTACTGATCGAAGTCAATGTCAACATTATAGCACGTTTCCATTATCATTGTTCTAAAATGAACCGTATCTGTTGTTTATATTTTTAAAGGAAATGAACATTTTCTTTACATCATTTGTTCTACATGTGTAGAAAAAATTTACATGTCTTTTAAAAATGTCCCTCAAGTCCTATTAAGTCGAATGAGACTAGAAACCGCAATCGACGTCCGTCCATTGACGGTTTCAATGGACAAATATGTAACTTTCATAATTTTGGACCAATTAAGTAACTGCATTGCTTAAAGTGCAGGTGTTTTTATTGGTTCTTCAACTTTTGTTGGGTTTATATGTTTTATATAGAATAATCAACGTGGATGTCTGTCATAATATAAGTTCAAATCTTTGTAAAAATCTTGGTATAATACATTTGAATATAAAACTTTTGTTACTGACAGACAACGTTATTGTTAGAAAGTTAAATTTGGCATATAGGGATCACTAAGAGGGGATTTTTGGAAATTGCTACGGGAATGAAAACTAACCAAATTAGGAACACCTTCAAATACCACGTAAATAAAGTTGCGGACAACGACTACTTTAAAATAAAATCTTTGCCTAGTCTATTTAGATAGTGTACTGCATTAGTTAGATGTTTTTGGTACATATTTGAATACAGTGTATAAATAGCTATATAAATATTTGTAGGTTCCCTCGGACTTCTCTTAAAAAACAAAATGAGCAAATAAAAAAACTTCTACTTTACATTTCGAGACGTTACTTGATAAGTGGTGGAACTCATTACCACGCAAAACAGGGACACTATGTGGACATGGGAATCGAATCCACAAACGCTGCGTTTACAGATGCAGTGCCGATGGCATTATTGCACTATATTAACGTTGCTTAAAAATGCATATAATATAAAATAAATATCATGTATTATACAATGGAAACGTTGCATCACAAGAAAAAAAAACTATTTCCATAATACTGTAGTAGCATAATAGTGACCGAGTTGGATTAGCAACGTGCGCACGCGCAAATCGCGCTCATTTCTTAATAATAACGATTTTAATATATAGAAAATATAATTTTAAAAAAACTTATTTTTATTTTATTCTTTATTTAGTTCTGTTTTCATAAACTGTGATAGTGCAAAGTAAAAAGATGGAAAATCAAGATGCTAAGAAGACAAGTAAGTTTTTGTATAGTAGATTTTTTGTATAAACTATTTGAGAATAATATTCAAATTTACAAAGATAAAATATTTTAACCTATATAAAGGATTTTAATGGGGGTTTCACTAATAGATAGGGTGAGTCAAGAGCAAACTACTAGTTGTAAATATAGAATATTTCCACAAAATTTCCACGAATTCAAACTCACATTATTACCTTACAGTTTTTTACAGTCAGTAAAATATTAAGCTCACACAGTAACGAAGTCTTTCTCGTATTATATTAAAATAGTCTATTATCGCCCTTGTTACTTCTAAAATCTCTTTTTTTTTTTATTTTTATACAACGTCACGTTGGCGAAATGATTTTGATATACAACTAATGGAAATTATAACTAAAGATCTATATTTACTTTTTTTTATCTTATGATATATTAATAGTATCTAATATGTAAGAACCTGTATATATGTAGTTATAACAATATTTTACTGTTAATTTTGAATATTGTAAAGGTCCTGAAGAAAGGCATAAAAATTATTTATACTGAACAGTTCCCCAATAGATTTGTAAAGATTATCCTTTAAAAGAGCAACTATTAAAAGTAAGTGCCAAACGCTTCTGTTATCATTTCCCTCTATGGGGGCTCCTCGGACGTTATATTTGACTTTTGTCTCTCATCCTCGATACTGTGTTATCTATAATCAACCGAAGTCTTCCTCTTTGCCTCTCTTACACTCTCTTGCTTCATTGTTTTTAGTCATTCTTTCGTCACTTATTTTCTCGACATGCCTAAAATAGCTGAGCACGTTCTTCTTCATAAATTACTCTAACATTAAAATTCAATTTAAAATCTATTTTGAAGAGATTTTTTTATACTATATTATACCTATTATATAAACCTTTATAAATATAAAATCTTTAATTAAATATCTCGTTTTTTTATGCTAACAAAATGTCTTTAAACTGGCTACCTATTGGGGTAAATAGTATGAAGTAGGATATCCATTGTTATATATCCTACATCATACTAATCTAACTAATATTACAAATGAGAAAGTTTGTAAGGATATGTGTTTATTCCATTTTCGCGCAAATACTACTGAACAGATTTAGATGACACTTTTCAGTAGTATATTATAGCTTATAGAACATAAAAGCTACAATTTATGTAAACATCTTGTATAATTTGTATAAGTGATAATATAAGATTATTAGTAAATTACTTTAAATATTCGCAAAAATTTTTTTTGTCCGTTTTTTAAGAGAATCTTAATCTCTCTCGTATCTCAAAATAAAAAAAAGCAGAACTGCAATTGTTGTCCGCCTGTCAATACCATTTATCTTCAGATTAGAGATATCAAGCTGAAATTCATGTCAAATATTCAGATCTACGTCCTACAATACAGATATTGGTACGGTATCTTCGGTGGCTGTCTGATTCTCACTTGACCGATGTTTTAAGCAAATAATAGTGTAATGCTACTGCAGCATTACACTATTATTTGCTTAAAATATCGGACAGTATCTGTTCCGTTCACTGATGGCTATGTAATACGAGAAACAATTAATTTAAATTATTTTTATTTTTCTAGTTTGAGGCCAACTTGGCGCAGCGGTACCGTATCTGACTGTAAACACAACAGTTGCCAGTTTTAATCCCAATCGGGTGATTCAATTATTTCTGATAATGTCTGCAACTCAAAATGCAATGTACCGAAAAGGAGAAAAATCTTAACACTAGATTTTGTACCTCTACCTTGATATAAAATTCAGGAGAGGCTTCTTTTGATATGACATCATAATTGCTATATTATATGATTGAAATCGATAATTCAAATAAAAAATAATAAGCTATTGGTCCTCATATAAGGAGCCCTATAAACTGAATACGTTAGCAATAAATATAATCATTTGAGGATAAGAAATGTAACACAAGGCAGTCTTGTATAGTATCACTATATAATTTCTTTATTACAAGGTTAATATAACAAAAACTTAATTTAATTAAACCTCTATAGTTCATTGGCGTTGTTTCTGACCCTGCATTTGGCAAAAAAATATATTAAGACATTACGTTCTCCATTTTGTGTCGGATTTCTATGTCGTAGGTAATTTATATTAGCCAACCATGTTTGAAAGTGAGGCCAGTCGTGGCGCAGGGGCACAGAGTGTGACTGTAAAATCGACTGGTTGTGGGTTCGATCCCAACTCGAGGAGATTAAATATTTACTTACATTTATATCTTCATTTCTTCGCTCTGGTGTCGACATAAAGCGCGGCGTTGAGTTCCGCCACACAATACGTAATGCCTCCACAACTCGAGGGAAAGTGGAGAATGGTGTCTTGACACTAGGCTCCCTCTATTTGCCCTCCTGCGTTCGGGATACAGCGTGAAACTGATAAAAAAAAAACATTTGAGGCCAGTCGTGGCGCAGCGGCACGAAGTGTGACTGTAAAACCGACTGGTTGTGGGTTCGGTCCCCACTGGAGGAGGTGAAATATTTACTTAAATTTATATTTTCATTTCTTCTCTCTGGTGTCGAGGTTAAGCGCGGCGTTGAGTTCTGCCACTCAACACGCAATGCCTCCAGAATTCGGCAGAAAGTGGGGAACGGAGTGTCTTAACACTAGGTTCCTTCTGCCTACCGCGCTGTGTGCGGGATACAGCGTGAAGCTAATTTATTTCAATTTTAAAAAGAAATTGCCCCGTTTTAGTTCGAATTTGAGACGTTTCATATAGACTGCTAAAAGGGGCAATTTCTTGGCCGAACTATATGCGGGATCTTATTCAAAGAAAAAAGGCACTCCGTAGTCTACCGTAGTAAAAAACTTCTTGTCACTACTCATCATCAACCACAATTTTGTCTACTCTGCAATAATAAAAAAAATATACTAATGTTGAAGGAAATTTTCAAATTTTCACTCAGCTTTGGTGAACTTGCACGTAAGGAGAGAAACCTAACACCGTTCTGTGTGTTCTGTTCTTTATTAGAAATACAGATATTTTATTTTATTACTTCTAAATTCAACCCTAGACAATAAATCTCTCTATATATTACATATGTACATGACACAATTATTACATTTCCTTAAAAGGAAAAAAAACAAAGTAAATCATATCTAATTGCTCAATCATTTACAGGTGAGTTCCACATGCAATGACAAAATTTGAAATAAAAAACAAACAATCATTTAAAAATAAATACAGCACAAACAATAATGAATATCATATGTTACACATAAATTATACATTTTTAAGGTAAAAAACGATTATATATGTACATTAATAAGTTATTCATTTTATATATAAATGAAAATAACCAATCAATTAGGAAGTAAAAGACACTTATTAACAAATTAATTTTAAAAAGTCCAATTAAATCAATAGTACAATCAATAAAAAATTAATTAAATTAATAAACTAGAATAAATTAATCAGCAATTTTAAAATTCAAATAAGATTTATCAAATATTTTGTCTTATATTTGATAAATCTTATTTGAATTTTAAACAATAAACAAAAGGGTACTTAAAACCTTATAAAATAAATCAAATTAAATTAAGATAAAAAAAAATACAACGAAACAGCAGAATTTTTAATATGTAATATATTTGAATTTAAATTGAACTTTTTATAGTCTACTTAAGTGTATAAGATTTTTAATTTATTTTTAATAACAGAGAGGGAATCCGCAAAAATGTCAATAATGTTTGGGAGATCTTTTGCCAGCTTAGTTATTCTCAATATAGGCGAGTTCGCGCCCAGTACCGTTTTCCTAAGGGGCACAAAAGGCAAAATTTGCTTCCGAGGATATCTAGTTGGAAATCTAAAATTAAGCAAACCCACTAACTTAGCACTGTCAATCGAGCCATGCAAGATCTTATGAAGAAAACTTATATCTAGCATTTTCCCACGATTGCAAAGAGATAATATTTGGAAATGATCAAGTCTTTTTTCATAAGACCCAAGCCGGTGGGCGATATTCGCACTATAGGATAAATGCCAAAGAAACCTTTTTTGTACTCGTTCGATTCGTAGCAAGTGCGTCGAAAAATGTGGTCTCCAAACAATGTTACAGTACTCAAGTATACTACGGACTAGTGCATAGTATAGCAAATTTTTTGTTCTAGAGTCTTTGAAACTACGAGTATTACGAGTGATAAATCCGAGTAACTGGGAAGATCTTTTCACAACCGAATCAATATGAGCAGTAAAGCTTAATTTGGAATCAATGACTATCCCAAGATCCCTTTGTTCCTCCACCTCAGTTAGTGTATTGTAGTGTAGTTCTATTGTATACGACGATTGTATAGGGTTATGTTTCCTAGTAAATTTAATATGTGAACATTTTGCGCTGTTTAGATGAATGTGATTGGTTTTGCACCATTCCAGAACCCTATTCAAATCGCCCTGCAGTAGAGATACATCTCATAGGAATTAATTTCTCGTGAGAACTTTATGTCGTCTGCAAAAATGAATGGAGTAGTAATTCAAGAAACAATTTGATATGTCATTTAGGAAGATATTGAATAGCATTGGGCCCAGATGTGACCTCTGGGGCACTCCAGATGCAATATTAAGATCGTTAGACTTGAAACCTTTCACAACTACAGCAAATGATCTATTCGTAAGGTATGATTTGAACCAACGCAATAGAGGACCAGAAACACCATAAGCGGATAACTTAATTATAAGGATTGAATAAGATACCGTATCAAAAGCTTTCCTAAAATCAGTGTATATAGCATCTGTCTGTTTATTATTGGTTAAATTAGTTGTTGTACCTCTCGACTTGACAAAACCATGTTGCATTTCCATTAGGTATTTATGAAAGTAATGCTGCACATACGGACACAACAATGCTTCAAACACCTTGGCCAGTGTAGAGAGTATAGATATAGGTCTATAATTAGTAACCTGAGTTTTGTCGCCATCTTTGTGCACAGGAATAACTCTAGCGGCTTTCCATAAATCAGGAAATGTGCCGGAAAATATAAAAAAAAAGATAAAAAATATTTATTGGAATATCATATTAAAAAAAATTACAATTTGAATTTATTATAACAAGATTTTTTTTGTTCATGCTGTATCCCGCTTATAATAGAGTAAGTAGGCAGCACTATGGGTACCCAGTTTTTAAGACGTTCGCTCCCCACTTTCTCAGTATTCGAAATTATGTAAGCAACATATCACCTACCAACAAAGCGAGGGAATGATAATAACGCATTCCCTTGATAAAATGGAAATCATTTGGGTAGACTGGGGTGACGACGGCTATCAATTGACACGATTATATTCAATGTATTACACTACCACCAGACACTTCTTCAATATATTCAAACTCAGCTTCTTTTTTTCTTTCTTCACGGACTACTGCAAAGTGTTCGAAACACTGGATTTCCAAAAATGTATAAAATTAAAATCAATGATCTTATTATATATAGATACGATTCCAACAAAATCAATATTATAAAACCACGATTGTCAGATAGAATAGGTTGATAATTGATAGAATAGATTGAGGCCGTCTTAGCGCAGCGGCACAAGCGTGTAACTGTAAATGTGATAGTTGTGGATTCCATTGACACTCGGGGAAATGTATTAATATTTATTAATATTTTCATTTCTTCGCTCTGGTAAAAAGGGAAAGCGCGGCGTTGAGTTCCGTTACTTAACACGTAATACCTCGTAAATTCGATTTAAAGTGGGGATCGGAATATCTTAACAATAGGTTCCCTCTGCCTCTACTCTGCTATTTGCGGGATACAGCGTAAAGCTAAAAAAAATAAATGATATTAAAACATAGAAGACGGCTCTTGTTTTGAAATCCATAGTATATGGCAATCCGTGAATAATATACCATTACTTTCGGTTTGATAAGCATAATATTTGAAGAAAACTAGCGATCTTTGGCTCAAGTTACAAAAAGCTAATAACATTGATTTATATCTTTAATAATTATTGATTATATTGATCGGTTGCCCTGATATACTAAACTGAATAGTTTGTTACTATGTACATATATCACATACCCAGTACCACATTCAGCGCGCGCATTTATGTGTGTGTGTATGTATATATAAAGCCCAGCAACGCAACCGAAACTACCGGGCATAGAAAGCTGAAATTTGAGATTTAGGTTCCTTGAGGTAATAAGGAACGGATGAAGTCTAAGAAGATTTCTACGGGAACGGATATACACACCATGGATCGTGAGGCCAAGCGGAGAAATGAAAAATATTAAATATACATATTAATTCTCGATAACCTTCAATGTATTAATTTAAAATAATTTATTGCAGCACAATATTCTAATGTGAAGATAATATTAAAGCGTATTTACCTCCACAGGTATTCAATATACCTAAGGAGGAAAAACGTATGTTCTAATAACTTTCGTTATTGCACGAGACTTGCAAGACTGTAATTATGGAATTCCTTTACACATTTTATTTACTGTACAGTTATGTTAAAATTTGTTAGCCTTGAGCTCGAATTCACAGACTCAAAAATTATTTTAGAGGCCGTCGTGGCACAGGGACACATGTGTGTTACTGTAAACACAACGGTTGTGGGTTTGATTCCTGCTCGGAGAAAACAATTATTTAATATTTTCATTTCTCCGCTCTTGTAATAAGGCAAAATGTGTGTGTTGAGTTCCGCCAACTAGCATTAAATTCCGTTTCCCCCTTTCCTGTAGGAACTTAGAGAAACCCTGTCTTAACCTACATTCCTACTTTCAAATTTCTAAGTCCAGTAGTTATGTTTGTACGTTGTCTATCAGTTATTCAGTTATGGAGAAGTAAATACCTAAACGTAATTTGCAATATAATATATATTAAAACAATAATAAGATATTATTAAAACAACGAATGAAAATGAAATGATATTAATATATTTATTTTAAAAATAAATAAATCAGCTTCACGCTGTATCCCGCACACAGCAGGGTAGGCAGAGGGAACCTAGTGATAAGACACTCCGTTCCCCAATTTCTGCCAAATTCTGGAGGCATTGCGTGTTGAGTGGCAGAACTCAACGCCGCGCTTTGCCTCGACACCAGAGCGAAGAAATGGAAATATAAATTAAGTAAATATTTCATCATCTCGAGTGGAGATCGAACCCACAACCAGTCGATTTTTCAGTCACACTTTGTGCCACAACTGGCCTCAAAAAAATTACAATTTTTAAAATAAAATTACAATTCTTATTTGCAAGCAAATGTGTATATACTTGTATGTACATTATAACACCATTAAAATAGACAAAAAGTTAAAATGTAACTTAGTTAAAGTTATTTTAATAGATTTAACGTACTCTGATGATATTTTAATTAACTGTATAATGACTTGGTTTAGTCATCTCATATAACGACGTCCCAACACGTGACGTAATTGTTGGATAATTACGTTTTTATCTAAGATTTTTATTTTAAGATCTACATATCGTATTATAAATCAGCTTCACGCTGTATCCCGCACACAGCAGGGTAGGCAGAGAGAACCTAGTGTTATGATACTCCGTTCCCCACTTTCTGCCGAATTCTGGAGGCATTGCGTGTTGAGTGACAGAACTCAACGCCGCGCTTTGCCTCGACACCAGAGCGAAGAAATGGAAATATAAATTTAAATAAATATTTCATCTCCTCTAGTGGGGATCGAACCCACAACCAAAGGTTTTACAGTTACACTTTGTGCCCCTGCACCCCGACTGGCCTCAATATCGTATTATATCCCTAGCTATTTATAATGACTTTATTTTAGATTCACGTTGTATCTTACATTTAGCAGGGTAGGCAGAGGGAACCTGGGAATCCCTGATATATATAAGCTGTATGCCGCATATAAGCAGGATAAGCAAAGCACACTTAGCGTTAAAATACTCCGATGTCCATTTACCGCGTTTCCCGCGCTTAGCTGCTTAGATAAATCTGGGGACATGTAAAAATAAAAAAAAACTCGCTCTAATGACCGAAGTCATAACTATCCCATTGAGTTAAGATGATATAACATTATTTTACATATTCGTAAGTTTTGAATCGATTTCAAAAAAGGAGGTTAATTTGACATAATTCTGCAAGTATGTACAATTCCATACCATAGAATTCGATAACCCCAACCATTATATAATATGTTATCGATTATGTATAATTGACTATGGATCTTCAATTGCGGAACATCGATATCAAATATCTGTCAGTTATCCATGTGGATATCTCAAAAACCATTAAACCAATTTTGATGAGATATTGACTGTTCTATAAATTCGCTTATACTTAAGCTTGTAGCTTATTTATAACTTACCTATTATTTAAGCGATTATCGATTATTGATTATGAATTATAAATTATTGATTATATCATATTGATGACCGATGATAAATTAAACCAAATCATCAATACGTTCGTATGTTTGTCCACAAATTCCTCAGAATCTTAAAATCGTAATGAGATAATCTATTTTGATTTAAAGGAAGTATGTTCTAAGTAAAGCAATGTTTTAAGTTTCATTAAATCGGTTCAGTACTTTTGAAACAACCACGAAGGTAATTGACATATTCGAATACATATGCTACCGACTTCAGCGTCAGTTTAATTTTCATAATTACTTTTGTAAAACAAAAATATATTTTACAGAATCAATCCTTGGCATCAGGCATCTTCAAGTCGCTCTTCTGTTCCTAGCCCTTGTCCTGGCATTTTCCATGCGAGTCAATATGAGCATGGCGATAGTTGCTATGACAGACCAAACTTTGGATAACGTGAGTATTTACGAATATTGCCTAATTACATATTTCTTTTGCTATAAGCTTTACACCGTATGTCCCACATAGCTGGGTAGAGGGAAACTGGGAATTTAGTGTTAAGACACTCCATTCCTCATTAAGTAACGTTCACCCCTTTCCATCAAATTCTAGAAGCGTTGCGTGTTGAGTGGTGGAACTCAACGCCGCGCTTTGCCTCGTTGCCAGAGCGAAGAAATGTAAATATAAAATACTTCTTTCCCCTAAGTGGAAATCAAACCCAGAACTGTAACGTTTACAGTCACACGCCACGACGTCCTCAAATAATATACATATTACAAGTATATTTTTTATTACTTTTCGTATGACAAATTGACTGGCTGATTGATTGATTTATAAATAGATTATACTTTGATATAGTTCGAATCCCGGAATAAATATTATATTTGTTAAACGATTTGCAGTTCCTAATTGTGTTAAAAAGCAGAAAGAGTGTTACCGAACGCAAAGTAGTACAAAATAAATTTTTATTTTCCTTCAAGCAGTCGTGGCGGAGGAGCATTAGCGTGCGACTGTCAACGCGACGGTTGTGGGTTCTAATCCCACTCGAGGGAATGAAATATTAATTACTTTCATTCCTCGCTCTTGTAAGAAGCCAAAGCTCCGCGATGAATACCGCTACTCAAACTGCCATGCGTCTTTTCATTAAGTGGCGGAGACAACGCCGCACTTCGCCTTAACACAGCGAGAAAATAAAAAAAAAGTTTCAACATTCCCCCGACTGAGTATTGAACCATCGCGTATCATCAGATACAGTCCCACAGCGACACACCACACGATAGCTTGAATTGTGATGACCTAATCGAAACGTGAAGATAATATAAACTTATTTACATGAAACATCACGTTTTTGCACATTTTGATATTTCATTACATTGTATTTGACTCTTATTTATCTATACCACTACACATATAAATTAAATCGAAGTCTCTGTCTGTGATTTTCTAGATAACCGTATTTTTCAAGTCCATGTAGTGCTATTTCTCTAGGCTAATGAAACAGTGAAATCTACTTTTATGGTACATTCACTGAAAGACAGAGGAGATTGAGGAACAACATACAACAACAAATATAGGCTCTTTATTCCAGAATTCCGGGATCATCCATTCGCAGGATCGGAATTTACACGGAAAGAGCTGCGCTAGTTGTGCATGTTTACCGTCTACTTAGATATTACAAAGAAAGATTAAAAACTATGACCAACTACTTAATAAAACACGCTCTAAAACAACGAAACAAGAAAATAGTCTCCACTGAAATTATTATGTACAATCTATTAAAAATTTACTGACTATTAAATAAACAAATTACTTACACGTATTATATTTTAATGTATTTTTATACGTCATACTAATAGAGATATCTTTAAAAGATAAAGGGTAAAATCGACTGGTTGTGGGTTCGGTCCCTACTCGAGGAAATTAAATATTTATTTACATTTACATTTTAATTTCTTCGCTCTGGTGTCGAGGCATAGCGCGGCGTTAAGTGCCGCCACTCGACACACAATGCCTCTAGAACTCTCCGGAAAGTGGGGAACGCAGTGTCTTAACACTAGATTCCTTCTACCTACCCTGCTGTGTGTGGGATATAACGTGAGGCTGATTTATTTATTATTAATAATTTTTTCCCATAGCGCACTTAAATAATATTAAATAAATATTTGTACAGGCAATGCAGGCAAAGCCGTGCGGGGGCACTAGATTACAATAAATTTTATGTGAGGATCTTTTTTTGTATAATAAAAATACACGTTCTTCTAAATCTTGTTTTAGAATCTGGCTTTATATATAGATATGTAAATCATTTGGATATTAGAGCCGTCGGTATTAGCCGTCGTGGAATTATTATAATCATATCTTATTATTAATAAACTTAAAAATTAAATCAGCTTTACGTTGTATCTCACACACACTCCGTTCCCCACTTTCTGCCGAATTCTGGAGGCATTGCGTGTTGAGTGGCAGAACTCAACGCCGCGCTTAACCTGGACACCAGAGCGAAGAAATGGATATATAAATTTAAGTAAATATTTCATCTCCTCGAGTGGGGATCGAACCCACAACCAGTCGGTTTTACAGTCACATTTCGTGCCGCTGCGCCGCGACTGGCATTAATAAACTTTATTAATAAAATTTGTTTTCTGACTCTACTTTTATAATCACACACAAATGCGAAGCTTGGCTTAAGTATTACACATTATGCTTGGACTTCCATAATTAAATTATAGTAAACATTTAATTAGGATTACCCGACTGTGGCAAAGCCCAAAAAGGAGGGTTATGTTTTTAGCGCCTATGTATGTACTCGTACGTCCGTTCTTTTGTTTTCTTGTAACTATTAAAGATTTTGATAAATTAATTAATTTAGTTTATGTAGTAGGGTTTATTGTTTTTTTTGTAATTTACTTACATAAAATTACTTTAAACGTGTGTGTCACGTTCACTAGACTAGCAAAATTTTTGTATGATTAACTTAACTATATATTTTTAATACGAAATTGATTGATATTACTTAAATACAGAGCATAAAATAACAGCTATGTATGGAACTCAACGTCGCGTTTTGTTGTACTAAAAAATAATTAGATAATATTAAACTAATTAGAAAATAATTAGATTATGCTCATTGAAGTCACTATTATCGCATCTAAATTAATCCGAAAAGAAAGGAACATTCTTCTTTTTTTGTTTTCTGCTTCCTCGAGCTTCGGGGTGAGAGCGAGGAAATGATAATAAAATAAATATTTTATTTCTTCGAGTAAGGATCGAACCCACAGCCAGTCGCATTTACAGTCTCAATTTGTGTCCCTGCGCCACGACTGGCCTCAAGGAATATTCAAATCTCTAAAATGGACAATATCTATATAATTATCTGAAGATCTTTTATCTACTTCACAAAAAAATACTTGAAGATGAAACAAACATATATTATCAATATACCAGCATTGATTAGATCAACCCTATATTGTCATTTAAACACTTACCCAATAGTAAAGTAAAATCTTATGAAAACAGCGATAACAGAACGAGCATAGCGTAAATATTGCGATTGATTTGCAACAGATTAAAATTGATACGTTCATATTTATTCAGTGCAATCCGATATTTATACGATTTATAATATTTATAAAGCAACTTAACGCCTTGGCCGGCATCACAAAGAAAACCTAGTTTAAGACACTCCGTTCCCCACTTTCCGTCCAATTTTCGAGACATTACATGTTAAATGACACAACTCAATTCACTTTCTTTACCGCACCGGGATAGTATATTAATATGATTTAAATATAATAATTTTCAAAGCATTACGTGTTGAGTGGTGGAACTAATTGCCGCTCTTCTACTTCTACTAAGGCGGTAAAATGAAAATAATTTTAATAAAGTAATTTTTCTGAGCGCCTATAGCACTATTAACCACGGCGTTTATCGATTGTGCCACGATGTAAATAATCTACACATTAATTTATCTCTTTGTTACAGTCCTTCGATTGGAACATCAAGATACAAAGTGTGATCCTATCATCGTTCTTTTGGGGGTACATTATACTCCAAATACCTGGCGGAGAACTGGCTGCTAAGTTTGGGGGCATGATCTTGATTACAATATGCGTTGGTATTAACTCTGCTGTATCATTGCTTTTACCCATTGGTTCGTATTATGTAAGTATAATTATAAGTATTTTCTCTTATTTCTATGTTCTCATTTATTGTTTTTCCGACATAAAGAGGGAATTCTAGTATTGTCTATTTTAACAGTCTTAATTCTTTTAATAGTCCTTGTAGTAAAGAAAAAGCCAAGCACATTTGATTTTGTGAAATTTGGACTTGTACATATAGTTAGGGCTTTAGAGTTCAAAATTTGGCTCTACGGCTCTATATCTGATAACTTATTGGCGGTGCGAGCCATCATTTTGTCAATTTTTACATGAAAATGTTTTTAATGAGCTTGTGTTGAATACGTAAATGAATACAATTATTAGATGTTCGTGATAGAAAAAAAAAGCTATAACTATTATATAAAATGTGTTCACGATAACATAATATTATGATTATTACATGAAAATATTTTTTTATTTAAAAATATCTGTTAAATTATTCTATAATAATCAAAGATTTACTATATTATTTAATTTACTATATTATTTGCGATTACTATTTATCTTTACTAATATAATAAGCAGAAACGTTGTTTGTTTAAACTGGAACTTCTAGTCGGATTCACATTTTTTTTTTATATGAAAACTACGTTTGTCAGGAGTGCTATAAGCAACATCACGGTCTAATTGTGAGTTAGCCCTAAGTTACGAAATAACAATGATAATGGAGTGTTATTTAATAAGGGCTTAAGCATTAAAAAAGTAAAAAAATAATAAAATAAAGGCAACAAATTAAGCAACAGTTAAGAAAGTAAATATATCTAAATACATAAAAAAAAATAATGGAAATATCGCGTTATTCATGTAAAAGATATAAAACATGTGAATCAGTCAAGAGCCTTGCACGCATTTGTACTTTTTTTTGTTAAAAACTTCCAAAAGCGTTGTACGCCACATCTGAATCTTCAATATTAGTGGCTATTTTATTATACTGATACAAGAGTATTGGTTTTAGAGAATTCATTCCTAAATTAATTCATAGAGACAAGGCAAAATTCAATGCTAGATCAAGGAGCTTTATAAAAATATTTTTCATATTAGACCTTGAATAAGTTTTGTCTGTTTTTTTTTGTTTAAAAAAAAATAATTTAAAATATAATGTTTACAATGACATTACTCAAAGTATTGTCCATGATTAGAGACCACTTTTTTCCATCTCTCTGGTAGCAATTGAGTCCCCCGTCGGAAAAACGACTGATCTTTCGAGGCAATCCAGGAATCAAGCCATTTTTCGGCTTCTTCAAAAGAATGGAAGCGCTGCTCGCTTAAACCGTGCGCCATCGACCGAAACAAGTGGTAATCGGAGGGGGCTATGTCCGGTGAATACGGCGGGTGGGGTAGAACTTCCCATTGAAGTGTTTCCAGGTAAGTTTTGACTGGTTTTGCCACATGTGGCCGAGCATTATCATGTAATAAAATCACTTTGTCGTGTCTCTGCTCGTATAGTGGCCGCTTTTCTTTCAGAGCGCGACTCAAACGCATCAACTGAAGTCGATAGCGAGCTCCCGTGATAGTTTCATTAGGTTTAAGCAGCTCATAATAAATTACGCCCTGCTGATCCCACCAAATGCAGAGAAGAAGCTTAGAACCATGGATATTTGGTTTTGGCGACGATGTTGATGCGTGACCCGGCATGCCCCACGATTTTTTTCGCTTTGGATTGTCGTAGTGAATCCACTTTTCATCCCCAGTGACGATACGGTGCAGAAAACCTTTTCTCTTTTGCCGTTGAAGCAACAATTCACACATGAGAAAACGTCGTTCTACGTCTCTCGGCTTCAACTCATACGGCACCCAATGCCCTTGCTTTTGGATCATTCCTAACGCTTTTAAACGTTTTGAAACTGTTGACGCATCTACTTGTAACGTTTTCCCGAGCTCTACTAACGTCTGACATGGATCTTCTTCAAGCAATGCCTCCAATTCTTTGTCTTCAAATTTTGTCGGTGCTCCAGAACGCTCTTTGTCTTCAAGGTCAAAATCATTACTTTTGAACCGCCTAAACCAGTCTCTGCACGTTGTGTTCGACAAAGCATTGTCTCAACGAGAATTCTATGTGCTTCTGCTGCAGTTTTTTTCTGAATAAAGCAGTGCAATAAAATTTTCACAAAGGGAAAATAAATATGTAGTTAACACTATAGTAAACACTATTCTACTATAATTTGAGGTTACATATAGTACTACTTTGGTGATTCGTTACCGTATGAAATTCCATGCACAGAGTGCCGCAACGCCATCTTTCAAAAAACAGGGAACTTATTCAAAGTCCTAATATAATAGATATTTGTTTTTGTTATTTGTCAAAGCGTATCACGTGTTCTTTTATAGTTATCAATAATTTTAAGATATATAATGACAAATAAAAATTAAAATTAAAAAATTAGCTTCACGCTGTATCCCGCATACAGCAGGGTAGGCAGAGGGAACCTAGTGTTAAGACACTCCGTTCCCCACTTTCTGCCGAATTCTGGAGGCATTGCGTGTTGAGTGGCAGAACTCAACGCCGCGCTTAACCTCGACACCAGAGCGAAGAAATGGAAATATAAATTTAAGTAAATATTTCATCTCTTCGAGTGGGGATCGAACCCACAACCAGTCGGTTTTGCAGTCACACCTCGTGCCGCTGCGCCACGACCGGCCTCGGCCGATAATGACAAGATACAATATAATATGTAACACATTGACATGTTGTCACTTAATAATAAGTTTATCTAGGAAAGCTTTCATTCATCTTCGTACGCTTTTTATCAATATTTGGATACTTTATGGATTCTCCAGAGAGTGGAGCATAAAGTATTATAATACTAGAATCTCTTTCCTATAAAAACTGCTCGTGATTCTTCAATGGATGTACTATTAAAATATTTTAAATACAATGTTTAAGATTTTTTTTTAATTTAAGCTACACAATTCATTTCTTATAATGTCACGTTCTAACCTTGACGCTGTAATCGAAATTACTTATAAACCAATTAATTAAAGAAACGAACAAAACAGCTGTCGCCATAATATGACATAATTTTGATTGATATAATGTTACTTGCATTTGTGCTCATTTGTCATTTTATACAAAAAGTATCATTTCTAATTATTATTGTACTACACAGATCATGACTTTCGAGTAGATTACTTATAACCTCTACTTTTAATGATACGTTAAATATTATTTTATTTAACAATGAATGGCAGGCTGCTGCCGAATGTTGGAAGTGTAGATTATCTATGGCGGGAGCATTTATGTCAGCGTGTTGAGATCATAGCGGTGAGATAAACTCGGGGGTACCATACGGTATCCTGGACGGCGACAACTCTCATGGCAATCGTTCCACCTTGGGTGCTACAGGCGAAAATGCTTACCAGAGTACATACATTCTGTGCAAGCGAGTGGTCGCGAGGCTTGCAACCATTGCTGGAGAATATCGCGCGGATCAGGAGGAGAGTGGATGAAGGCAGTCCGTTTTCAGCACTGGGTTAGAAGAGGCTTTGGGATCCTGGTGTTCAGGCTGGTGCGGGTACTGACTGCATCAGAATGCATGTCAGAAGATGTCACCAATGTGCCATGAATGTAATGCCTCCGTCGATTCGGCGCATCACACATGTGGCCGAATGCCACGCTTAATTCCCACAACGCCACTCCTTGATGGCTGTAGTGGGCAGGGACCTCTTACTGTCCAGTGTAGTGGGAGCCATACTTGACAGTCAGAAGAAGTGGTCTGCAATGGTCTCCTTCTGCGACTTAGTTATTACATTGAAGGAGATCGCGGAGCAGATGTGTGAGTCCACCGCGAATTCAGACTCGCTCCACCACAGTCTGCGTATATGCATTTCCCAGCGATAAAAATAGGCGATGGAGACCTGCTTAAAAAGTTGAAACGACTTTTACTATTTATATATTTTTTTTGTCAAGTTTTTGTTAGGTCGACTAACTATGTAACTATGTAATAAAATCAAAAAAATTGAATTTGACTCATTTGTAATAATTATATCATCATAAATCTTGGTAATAATTTGTAACTTACGTGACAATAAAGTTATATCTTCCTAAATAATATGATATCCTTGGGCTGGTTTGATCATGGACTAACTTCTTCAATGTTCAATATTTTATAATTTATAAAATAAATTTATCATATATTACTTTTTCTTTCCTTGCCGATATATCATTCTAATATTATAAATGTGAAAGTTTGTGAGCATGGATGTATGTTCCATTTTCGCACAAAAACTACTGAACAGTGATATCAAACTTTACTTTCTTTTATATCATAAGCGGGTAAAGCCGCGTTCTTACTTTTAAAGACACAAGTGGAACAAAATTCAACGCCACACTTTGTCTACCAGACCAAACAAATCAAAATAAATAATTATATTTTTAATTTCATATAATGTGAAGCCGTCGCGGCGCAGGTGCACGCTTGTGCGGCTATAATCACAATTTTCATTGATTCACTCTTGTAACGAGACAAAGCGCGGCGTTGAGTTCCACTACGATAGGCAATGGGTCGAGAATTTGGGGGAAAGTGGCGATCGGAGTGTCTGCCCACTAGGTTCTCAGGTTCCCTCTGCCTATCCTTCTATGTACGGGATACAGCGTGAAGAGTAAAATAAATGTGTCTCTAAACTGTCTCTGTCTCCTTACAATAAGACTAAATAAAAAAAAATATTTTAGGTTTCTTTTCATATTTAAGTATTTTATTTTAGGGTGGATGGAAATTAGTTTGTGCCTGTCGTGTAGTGCAAGGGCTGTCTCAAGGTTTTATTTTCCCATCTATTCATAATCTAATAGGCAAATGGGTACCATTAGAAGAGAAAAGTCGTCTTGGCACTGTGATATACGCAGGTAAACTTACTTATCTTTAAATATTTTGTAACACATCTTCCGTAATTACTAACAATGAACACTGTAGAAATCATAGTCAATTGTAACTTTTTGCCAATGTGTGAGATTTTACAAGGTGCGTCGCGGATGCCAGCACCGCCGTATTTAACCGGATCGAATAAACCAATATATAATTTAAACCAGTATATGATATATAGCATTCCCCCAAGTAGGAAATCGAACTCACAACCGTCGTGTGAATAGATTTTTTTATAGCTTCACGCTGTATCATGCACATAGCAGGGTAGACAGAGGGAACGTGGGAAGCTATTAAGACAGACCATTCCCAAGGCACTTCCATTTCCTACTGTCCTCCGAATTGTGAAGGCATTGGGTAATGAGTGACGGAACTCAACGCTGCATCTGTGAATTGTTACAATCTAACTACTTTACAGTGACACCTACTTTTGATGAGCATTAGAAAACAAAGGAGATATGATTTCATATCTAAAGTGTCATCTAACGATATCAACATGTTGTTAGAATTGACATATTTGAAATTCGGGCACGTGACAGAACGTCATTAAGATGTAACATAAAATGTTAATGATCAATACAAAGATATTTTTCTTGGATATGAATCAAATGCAATATTCAGCTTGACGTTTTATTTAACTTTATGCTGAATTCTGCATAAAGCAAGGTAGGCAAATGGAACCTAGTGTTAAGATTTTTGAAGTATTGCGTGATAACTAATCAATAATCGCCAACTAAATGTCGCGCTTTGTTTTATTATCAGAGCGAGGAAATGGCATTAGTTAATTCCTCTGAGGAATATTCCCTTTAGAAATCGCGCCCACAACCATCGTGACTTCAGTCAGTCGCTATACCGCCACGACGACAGCCTCAAGCTTAATAATAGTGACTATATAAAGTTTTTTTACATACAAAAGGAGTGCGCGAGAGAATTTAGTGTTGTAACACTTCAATCTTCACTTGACACTCAAATATCCACAACCACCAAAATCAAATATGATTTTTTTTTCTTTCTGGTTACAATTTTTTTTTATTTCTTTTGTTTGGTTTTGTTTGTTACCCACTGAATATATTATGTTATGTTAGTTTTATTTCTGTGATATTTCTGTACAGCGACCGTTGTATGCTTTCAATTTGTTTTTTTNATACTTTTTGCACCTACATAAGTGTCCTTATAATAGTTTTAAATATCTTAGTGGTTGCCTGTAAGAAATCACTTGCAGTGATAAGGCCGCCATTGTACATATTATGATAAATTATATATAGATAATTAAAATAAAAACTTGTAAAGTCTTATGTACAATAAAATGTTATTATTATTATATTAAGTGTTGAATACTTATTCATTTATATTCTTGAACACTTCAAAATAAACAAACTTATTTGAAGAACTATTTGTCATAGGCATAGTTGTATGAATAATTATTTTGTTATGATAACAAAATAATAATTATCCATGAAAGATGTAAGGGACATTCATTGTTAAAAATAATTTACATACACAGATGAAGGCGTAACAAAGGTCTTATCTAAATAATATTTCTATGAGCGTTACATGAAATATAAATGTAAAACAGCTGTTATGTTTACTGTTGAAAAGTCAGGCGACCTTCATTTATTTAGTTTTTTTCTGTTCACACTTTCGATCCTGACTATTAAAAATTGAGTAAAAACACGTAGGTTTATCTTTTTGTTGTGGAATTTTGCATATAAAGTTAGTAATAAATTATAATATTCTCCATGTTTCAGAGATATTGTAAGTAGTGGGCCTTAACGATGCGTTTCTAAACTGGCTATTTTAAATATCTATGTAATCTAGAATTAACATTCACTACACACACAATCACACACAACACAATTTTACCATTTTCACAATTTATAACTTACTTTTCTATTTTTTATATTTTATCAACGCTTGTCTTTATTTCAGGCGCCCAACTAGGAACAGCTCTTCAGTTGTTAGTATCTGGATTCGTAGCAGATTACTGGGGATGGCCAGCAATTTTCTACATCAATGGAAGTCTAGGCGCTATTTGGACAGTTGCTTACGTATTCCTAGGAGCGGATTCACCAAGAAACTGTAAAATGATTAGTGCTGAAGAAAGAATGTACATTCAAACGTCTCTAGGACACGTTGGCAGTGTTCATAAGGTTGATTATTTATATTGGTATTTGGTTTCATATCCATATTTCTATACTAATATTATAAAGCTGAGGGGTTTGATTGGTCGAACACGCATATCTCGGAGTCTCTTTAATTAGAAAGATTGATCGTAGATTAGTATATTCAATGTAAAGATATTCATTAAGTACCTAATGTGATATTCATTAATTGCATATTATGTCAAAGGATAAGTATAACGCTTCACGCTGTATCCCGCATGTAACTGGATAGGCAGAGGGACACTTAGTGTCTCCACACACTCCGCTTCCCACCTATTTTCGTGACCACAAATTTTCGTGACTTAAAGCCACGCTTTTTGTTCTAACTTAATACGAATGGGGATTGAACCCACTATCATTACGTTCACAGTCAGACGCTGTCGATCTGCGCCACGACGTCCTCTTATCATAAGAGTTAATCATAAATAAAAAGGTGTTAGTATTGTAGTGGCCATTGCTAATCTCAATTTCACGAGCATAAAGCTCACGTCCCAATAATCAAATCAAATACGCCAGTTTATCGAACGGCATTGGTATTATAATAGATTCTTTTATTGCAAACTTTATTTTATTTCAATGCTGTGGAGAAAGGAATTTTTAGATACAGCTGGTGAGAGGTCTATGTCACCTTGCACCGTACATACTACTGGTTGACATTCCGAAATGCAACTTTTACAGGTTATTCGTTATGTTTTGATATTGCTCGTTACTTTTAATAATATATTTTTTATTATCTTCCCGCTGTATCCTGCACAAACACGCTGCTGCGGGATACAGCGGCAGGCAGGCAAAAGGATTCTAGTGTTAAGACGCTATGGTTTCTGTAATATTTTTTTCTTTTCCAGAAACTACCAACGCCATGGAAAGCTATATTCACATCGCTACCTTTTATTTCACTCATAGTAGCCCATTGCGGTCAGAATTGGGGTTTCTGGACACTAATGACTGAAATGCCTTCATATATGAAACAAGTATTAGGCGTTGATATAAAGGCGGTAAGTTATGATTTTGTTTTTAAGGTTTCATGTTTAAAGAATAAAACGAGACCCTAAGAGATAAAAATATATATTTAAAAATATATATTTAAAAGATAGGAAAAATACGAGGGCCGTACAACAAACGTGATTTTTTTGCTCGATATTGATAACGGCAACAGATAGCCGTTTGAAATATTTTCAGAATATTTACATATATATTCACTTTAAAAATAAATAATTAAATTATAATAAAACAAATATTCAAAGGCGAGTTCGCATATAACAAACGTGATTTTATTGTCGTTTTTATAGGTAATGGTACGGAACACTTTTATCGTGAGTCCAATTCGCACTTGATCAATTTTTTTATGCTTTAAGAGAAGAATGGAGTAACTTTATGTGTACAATGTACTGAGTGGAGACTTAAAATTAGGAAATAATAGTACCTATGTGCTTCTTTGTTCTTTCATACCTTTAGAAATTTCCGTTCTTGCAAATAGGGATCGAATCCACAACCATGGCGCATCCACATCCACAAAGATGCGCTTCCACTGCGCCATAGTCAAAAAAGTATAATAATTATTTTATTTTTCAATTATTTTCAATATAATTTTAAAAACGTGTAAGTAGAAATAAATATATTATTATCTTCCTGCACGTAATGATGCAATCTGCACTTTACATAGCTCATTTTATTTTATCTTACTTTTGTTTTATCTGTGTAGTAAAAACACTCGAGGGGATAATTATATTTAGAGGAATAGTAGATACAATCCGCTCAACACGCAATGTCTTCAAAATTGGGAGGAAAGTTAAGACCTACTCTGGTCTACTATTCACACTAAATTCCCTTACATTCTCTGGTATACTATTAACACTAAATTCCCTCTGCCTACTCTACTGTGCTTTTTTTAATTTATATTGTCATGTATTTTTCAAATATTTATGTATTGACCTAAGGGGACAAGTTGATGAACCACTCAATTTTCCACTTTTTCTCTTAAATAGATATATTGCTTGGTGCCTGAAACCCAATTCCTACCTTTTTTAGCAATAAATGCTCTGTGAAAATGCAGCCACGCTAATTTTAAGTGGACTTTTTATCTAATTGTGACAAATAATATTTTAACATGTTTTTAAATTATCTTAAGTATTAAGTAATACGATTAAATATTTTTTATTATAAAATTAAAAAGAAAGTGTACAAGCTGCAAAAGCACCGAACAATACTTTCTGGAAAACACAAGGTGTTTCTAGCGAGAAATTAGTGATGCCCGGGGCGGTTTGATGACCTATAATTGTACAAGGTAACAAACTACCCCGCGTATCCCTTACTTTTAGAAATATCATCAAGAGCATCTCTTTCCAATGAAAGGAATTGAAACACAACAAATTGAAATATCCCCTGAACTGTGTATTACAGCGTTGGGCGGAATTGTAAAAGAATATGTATGAATGTAATGACACCTCCGCCTCAAGTAACAGCTTAGTAGGATATCCAAGAGATATCCGAAAGAGAGTTGTGGAAGGCTCAAGTAAACTTAAAAAGTGAAATAGTGCATAGATGTGATCTTTTCTTTTCTTTTTCTTCAAAAATTGAATATAAATAAAAAGTATTGGAAACGGCGTTTGGCAGATTGTAAGAAAGAAATTATAATACCTCCCGTATTGCCCCGATATAATGTGGATGGACTATTTACAAAGTCTCTTTATAGATATCATTCAGCCTGAATGCGTGTAGGAATAGGCCTGTCGCCTTGCATTGACTTCCAATCGGGCAGTTAACAAGGTTGCTCCATTTCAGTTTGACTGTTCAGTTTATATTGAGCGTAGTAAAGCAGCATTAGAGTTAGACAGCTTGCAAGAATGAATGATGATTTATGAGTAAGAGAGTCACTAGAAAGATCTCGGTTAACGTTTAAATGTATGTATGTCGGATAATGTCGGATGAGGGCATGTATGATAATAGTGGACGAGGTGAAAGAGATACATAGAGACGACGATGTTTGGCACTCCATCGTCTTCGGCTATCCCGTTTAGTATAACGTATGAAGCTTAAAAAAAAAAGTAATTTATTCCCTGATCTCTTATAATACTGCTGATATGTTACAGCACACGACAACTATAGCGTCACCTACCGGGTCCAATTATATTTTCAAATTGACTAAGAATTCAAAATAATATTTTTTATATTAAGTTTACACATATATTCATTTGTTCAGGACAAATATTAGAATAGTAAGTATTATATACATACGAGTATAAGATAGTACTATTATTTTTCAGAACGGTGTTATGTCAGCCATGCCATATTTAGCTATGTATTTGCTGAGTTTCCCAATTGGTTTCTTATCAGATTATATCTTAAAGAAGAATTGGCTTTCGATTACAGCTTGCAGAAAATTATCCAACTCTCTAGGTAAATTGCTTTTTATTATCTTAACACTCTCAACATTGTTTGTGTTTTTGAAACGCAATATCTCGAAAGTATTCTATGTAGTATTCTAGAGACCGTCGTGGCCCAGGGGCACAAGGGTGTGAATGTAACACGGTGGTTCTGGGTTCGATCCCCACTCGAGGAAATGAAATATTTATTTAAATTTATATTTCCATTTCTTCGCCCTGGCGTCGAGGCAGAGAGCAGCGTTGAGTCCCGCCACTAAACGCGCAATGCCTTCCATATTCGGTTGAAAGTGGGGAATGGAGTATCTTAACACTAGGTTCCCTCTGCCTATCCTGCTGTATGCGGTATATAGAGTGAAGATTGATTATTCTATGTTAAGCGGCCAAATTCAATGTTTTGTGTCTTATTACCAGCGCCAGGAAATAAAAATAATTACTTCCCCAGAATGAGAGTTGGGCCTGCTACCGTTGCGATACGACGGGCTAAATAAATAGTAATATTTTTTATTTTTATTTTTAAACAAATAAATAATCAATAAACTTTTCTAAATTCCAGGTCACTTCGGCCCAGCCATTGCTCTAATTGGCCTTTGCTATGTACCAGCCGGCGCAGTGGCTATGGCGGTGACATTGCTAACGCTTGTAGTTGGTTTGAATGCTGGTCATTACACTGGTTTTATGGTAATATATTTTTAATTGTATAAGAATCTCGTATCGAAGTCACACGATGACTTTGAAGCTTCGAGCTTGATATTTCTAGCTGTTACCGCGATGGTTGTCGATTCAATCTCTACTTTGGGAAATGCTTCTAAATATTCTTAATACGCATTATTTTTCATTTTCCTGAGTCGGTAAGATAAAATGCGGCGTTGAGTTTCACAACTTAACATGCTGTCTTGAACTCAGATAGAAAGCAGAGCAGAAACCTGTATTAACTGTGGCTTAATAAGGTAAAGATAAATTACTTTGCGTGTCAGCGTTTAAAACCGCGCTTTATCTAAAAGACTGATGTATATTTTTATAGAGAACATCTAATGAAACTATTATTTCTTAAATTCAAGACATAAAATTTAACCCTGTGAATTTAACATTATCAACTTGAATCGTTATTTTTTCTGTTCTATATATTTTTCTTCATAAACAAAAATAATAAAGTTAGTTAAAATAAAGCATAATTTTCATTTATATAAGCTTATATGTATTTAAAATATAATTTATATATAATTTAACTTGATAATTATACTTAACATAATTTAACTTATTTTTGCAGCTGGTACACATAGATATGGCGCCGAACTTCGCGGGAACTCTCATGGGCATTACAAATTGTATAGCGAACATTATATCCATCATCGCCCCTCTTGCAGCTGGAGCTTTACTTCATGATGAGGTCATTTAACTTTCTTCTTTCTTTATTTATAATAACTATAAACAGAGAACGGAGTGTCTTACAATCCCAAGGTTCCCGCTGCTTCCCCTGCTATATGCAGCATACAGTGATTTTTTTTAAATCCGTTTTTGCGGCCATTTGAGGCCGTTTGAGGTCATAAAAGAGGAGGTTTGAAAAATTATTTCTTCTTTTAGCCCTTTGAATAGTGGCTAACATCGATCTAGTTTGTACGTGACCTCTATTATCCACTTTTTACCTTGATCATCTAACAAAAGTGGAAGAATGTATATTTTGTGTAAACTATATTCAAAACAAACTAGGCGACAAGTACATATTTGACTTTGTTTAATGGGATAAAGCGTGTAGTTATTTAAAATAAGAATGAAAATACGTATTAGGGGCTTACTTGGGTGCCAATCCCAATAAACTCTTTCTATACAAAATATTTTTATTTGTTGAAAATATTTTTTTACAAGGGCTTTCGGACACTGAGCATGCCATTTTGAATAAATATATTCACTCCCCTTAGTTAAAAGTAAAAATAAAAAAACATTTTAAAATCTATACGTTATATACATAAAGCTGTAACTCGTCGCTGTCTATTCATGTATAATAAGATAGATATATGAGAATATGTATAAGGTTCTATTAGATCTATTAGAATAGAACCCAAAACAATTATTTTTATATTTTTTCTCTGTTTATCGGATTGTCAGTTTGTCTAAGCGCTTGAGCAAGTCAATCTCAGAAACGGTTTCACTGATTTAAATGTAAATTTCGCTATTATATTTTAGCAAACTTCTCATAACATTTAGTGATACTTTTATTTTAATCGGTTCATAAATAAAAATGTTATGTCAATATAAAGTATTGCATGCGATAATATTGCTACAAAATAAAGCGAAACCTACGAGCGGGTCGCTAGTAGTGAATAAACAGACAATTTTTATACACATTAATATTGGCTTAATGATGTTATAATGAAAATAGATTAGATATAACGAACAAATGAAGGATAAAAGGCTTTTATCGTTTAATATGTTTAAATGAAGTTTTATATACATTATACAAAGTTTTTTCTTTGAAATTGTTTGTCCATTTGAAGGGTTTGATTAGAATTATGATTGTCAGTTTAATTCACACAGAATGAAAAACGATGAGTATACATGATGTATTGTCAGAATGTTCTTACAATTTCTAAAATTATTTTTAGAAATTGTAAGAAATTGTACTTACATTTTCGAATGTTATAAAATGCATATAGAAAAAACACAAAAAACTGATTTAGCAGGTTTACACTCTAAGCCGACGATATTATGAGAAAAGTTTTATAATTACAAAAATTTATTTGTATTCTCTATTATCTATACGTGTAAATTGTAACTGATCGCTATCAGTACTTGGAAGATATATCAGAAAAACTATTACTGGGGGCATTTATTAGTGTAATAGGAACTAAAACAATGATTTTTGATCTCTATATATAATAAAACAGTAAAAATATTATATTCTGTTTGTACATTTAGTATTTTGACTGAAATAATATAGGGACACTTAAAAAGAATAATAGAAAGCAAAAATTTTTTTTTATTTAATTTCTTGTCTGTCTGTCTGTCTGTCTATCTATTTGTATGGTCATATTTTTCTGTGAAAGTACTGAACCGATTTACTTAAAAGTTTGACCAATTGCTTTGTTTTAACTCAACTTAAGAATTAAAGTTTGTTTCATCAAAATCGGTTCATTAAAAAAAAGTGATCGGCATTTATATATTTGAATGAACTCAAAGCATTAGTTTGCCTGCGTATGTTATATAGCAATCGCGCTGGTTAGATTCTTGGCTAAAGAATGACATTCGAAACGTAAAGCACTATTGTTCAGAGTACAAAAAATAAAGTAAACAAAATTGAATTGTTAGTAAAGGTTACTTTCATAAATAATAACAGTTAAGTTTAAGTCGTAATTAATTCAACACAGAAATAAAGACCGATTTGATCTTTAAAGAAATATTAAGTAAATACATAGATTTTTAGGTTCGTTCGTTCGTTTGCAATAAATCTATATAAAAATGCCTAAAACCAGCCTTTTTTACGTGTACACTATAATAACTACATATCTACCAATCGTACATTTAGCCAATAATATATGTAACTAATTTAAAAACTGTACAGAAGTTAATATGCAATCATTACAGTTATTTTACAAAGAATATTATGAATCCTTCAAATCAATAATTTAACATTTAAAGCTGTTTCTGAAAGAGTAAATTAAATTATTCACTGACATCAGCACATTTAACAGAGTTTTAAAATTATGATGAGACGTGCATTACATAGGTAAAAAGAATGTTATGTTACATGTTAGCTTTATATATATTTTTATAAATGTCAAATATCAACATTGGTCGTATTTTTTAATTTAAAACAATCAAAAGTTCTTATAGAAATTACGATAATGTAGTAAAAAAATAATATTCGAATATTACAGATTAAAGTAATAAAAATTATAATCGAGGTCATTTCTGTTTATTACATCAATAATCAGGCGAAGCCGCAGGCGGGCCGCTGGTATTTTAATATTTATGTAATCCCAGAAACGACTTAACCGATTTCAATGCAGTTTTCACTATTAAATTCTGGCAAGCTCCCTTTAACATTTGTGTTTGTTTTATTACAATCGGTTCATAAATAAAAAAAGTTATATCAATTTCAATTATGTTGTTAGATAAAATTATTATAATACATGCTACACGAGTTAGTTTATACATTTTTATTGTATCGAAATGGCTAAATCTTTAGTTTTCGATTTTATTTTATATTGTTGTAAAACTATTATTTGTATAATGATAAAAAAAAATTGTATGATGATAAAAAACACCGAGATTTAGAGATATATTTTATGTCTGTGATTTCAAAATATCCGTGTTTTTTCATATGCATATATACTTATTTACACGATACCAAAACGGAAACAAAGAATATTAAATTTGTATCTATCTCTCTGTATTTCTGTTTTTCTGTATCATCTCTATCTCTGTATCTGAACGAATTGTTATGGAACTAACATTGAAAGTTAGAGGGAGTTGTGAAACAATTTATATGCTATTTTTTATCCAAAAATTCTCACTTGGTCGGAATTTGTGCGCGAAAAAAAAAGTTTTTTTAAAAAAATACTAGTATATTATATATTTTTTTCTTTAATACACTTAAATAAATTTTCCTATGGTTCTTATAGTTGCGCGGACGAAGCCGTGTGGGTACCGGTAAACGTGAATTTTGTTTTTTTCACACTTTCGAATTGTATAAAATGTACATACAGCAAAAAAAACAAAAAACGGATTTACCAAGTTTACACTCTAGCCGACGATATACTTTTTTTTAGCTTCACGACTTACCACATCACTGTCATCAACATCGCCTTCCATGCTCTCCGTCCCTTCAGGAGACCTTTTACGTGACTAGTATCTCCTCCAGTGTCATCGCTACTGTGTTCTTAAAGGTCAAATGAAGTCTCCGTCTCCTTACCAGTCACTCTTCATAAATATTTATTATAATTCTTTCGTAACTCTTTCTTTAGACTCCCCTTAACCATCTGAGCATATTCTTCTTCATTTTGAGAACAATGTGACATACTCGCAAAATTTTTTTTCTTTAGCTTCACGCTATACCCCGCACATAGCTGGATAGGCAGAGAGAACCTGAAAACCCAATGCTAAGGCACTCCGTTTTCAACAGGACACTTCCGTTCCCCACTTTCCTCCGATTTCTGGAGGCATTGCATGTTGAGTTGCGGAATTCAACGCCGTACTTTGCCTCGTTACCAGAGCGAGAAAATGAAATTATTAAATATTTTATTTCCTCAAGTGGGAACCAGTTGATAACTTACGTGTAGAATAAAATTTTTATTTTTTCAGACTGACGCTAATGAATGGCGCAAAGTGTTTTACGTTTCTTCGGCTGTTTACATCGCGTGTAACGTATTTTTCATCGTGTTTGGTTCCTGTAAGACCCAAAATTGGAATGAAGTGAAAAAAGACGAAAAAGACGAAGAGAAGAATTCTAATAAGACTGCTTTATAGAAAGTAATAAGTAACCCTATTAATATTATAAATGTGAAAATTTTTGAGGATGCATGGATGTTTGTTCCACTTGTTCACACAAAAACTACTGAACGGATATAGATGAAACACGTAAACACGTAAGCTAATATACAAAAAGATTTTGGTAACTTGACTACAATGTAACAATAAGTTAAAGCGGGCGAAGCTACTTTTGGGACGCTAGTAATAAATAAAATAATGTTCATATATTTTATAGACTATTTAACTAGCGCCTTGGATCATCGATCTATTGGCCGTGTATACAAATTCCTATTTTATATAAAAAATGTTGAGTATTTATCTTGAGACTATAAATGTATAAAATTGTGTACAGACGGCTTTTATTTTATATAGTAACTTAATATTAGAAAAGAAAATTGATATATAGAAAAATAAAAACTGGTAATGTTCGAGTCGGACTTGTAATAGTAGAATAGTTCCGTACTATAATAATTTCAGGTATTTAGGTTATAAAAATTGACAAACTTAAGGTTTCGAATGTATGCGCTTATTTTGTATAGAAGGAACTACAAGAATAATTTTGTTATAATATTTATATGTAATATAAATATAACTTACCATTTTTTGGATTTATTTCTTATTTTATTTTTTTTTTTTTTTTTTGACATGGCGACTAAACTTGACAAACTTAAGTTAGCAGGTGTATACTCCTTTTATATGAAATTAAAACGGAATAAAACGGAAGCCTTTGTGGAGTACAGAGTATTACGACTTAAAATACAATGTCTCGAAAATTATTCAGAAGGTGACGCGTGGAGTGTCTTAAAACTAGAGTCCCTCTACCTACTGTCATATGCATGATACAGAGTGAGGCCGAATAAAGAAGAAAAGAAAATAATATATGTATACCTGGTTATTACCTAAAACATTGCCAGAATGCAAGATCAGTGTAAGTGGTAAGATATTAGAACAAATGAATCAAGTAGTATATTTGGGGAATATATTCAGTAGCGTTGGAAGATACGAGAAGGAAGGGGGAAAACGGAAAGCTTCACGCTGTATCCTGCATACAGCAGGGTAGGCAGATGGAACCTAGTGTTAAGACACTCCGTTCTCCACTTTCCACCGAATTCTGGAGATATTCCGTGCTGAGTGGCGGAACTCAACGCAACGCTTTACCTCTACACCAGAGCGAAGAAATACAAATATAATTGTAAATAAATATTTCACTTCCTCGAGTGGGGATCGAACCCATAACAGTCGATTTTACAGTCACATTTTATGCCTCTGCACTACGACCAGGCCGGTCGTAGTGCAGAGTATATATGTATATATGTATAATAATTATAATTAGGACTTCTACGATGTTAATTAGTTAATAATAAATAAATGTATTTTAATAGTAAATGTATATCAAATAGATATTTATAGAAAAATCTTGAAATAAATAAAAAGCAGAAATATAACAAAATATTTTTATTTGAATATACCAATAATTTTTGTAAAAAGAAATCTAAAGATGTTCCTGTACAAATATAATTAATGAATATATATTAAATAAACAGCGTCACGCTGTATTTCGCACATAGCAGGGTAGGCAGAGGGTACATAGTGATAAGATACTCCGTTCCGCACTTTCTACCGAATTTTTCGAGGCATTCCGTATTGAGTGGTTGAACTTAACGCCAGGCTTTTGCCTTGGTGCCAGAGTGAAGAATAGAAAATATTTAATAAATAATAATTTTATTCCCACGATCGAACTTACAACCATCGGGTTACAACTACACTCTTGTGCCCCTGCACCACGACGGCCTCACACTTAATGTTTTAGCATATATTTGAAATATAACGGCAAAACAACTGATTGTAAAAGTGACGATAATCTAAAATATACCCCATATTAGTTTTATTTCTTCGCTTTGGTAAGAAGACAAACGCGACGTCGAATTCTTCAATCGTCAACTCGCAATGTCCCGAAAATTGGGAGGTGTGTGTGTGGAAGGTAGTATTTTAACATTAGGTCCTCTGTACCCACCCTGCTATATACGGGATATAGCGTGATGCTATAAAAATATATATTTATGATTAATTTTGTATTCCAAGTTACCTTACTTAAAAGAAAATTCTCTTTGAGAAACATATTACTCACAAAACAATATTTACCAGTACGGGTACCTACTATGAATATTATTTTAACGTAAAGCATAATATTTTCCTTTTTAAAAAAATTTCTTTCTTAACACTTTACGGTACAACAATTTTAAATATTGGCAAACTAAAAAATTCTTTGAGAACTAAGAATAAATATTTAAATATTTTATTTATACTGTGACACAAAAAAGTGCATTCAAAAGGCATTGTTATTTCGTAATTAAGAACCTAATTCGGACTTCTTCTTTCGAAATAAAGAATATAAATAAAGAATAAGACTACAAACAAAGCTTTAGTTTTTAGCATAGCTTAGCTGTTGGTTATATATATANATTTTAGTTTCATCTAATTACAAAAACATTAACCTATTTATTTTGCTATCATATCTGTAGGCAGATTTTTACAAATTTTCGCTACCCAAAACGTATTTCTATAAGAATTTCAACTTAGCTTGATGAGAATGTACGGCTTAGTGGTCAGGACGCTTGGACGGCTTCCAAGGCACGCGGGTCAAGTGCTGCTACGTTTATTTTTTTTTCCTTTTTTAATAAAGTATAACATGTATACGTATTCATAATATGCTTTTCATCTTGAAATATTATTTGTAAATCCGGATCGACACTGGTTCTGTTATCAAAATAAACTCCTATATTTTTTTCATACAAAAATATAATAAAATTAATCGTAGTTTAAAGGTGATTGATAAGGATGCTAAGAGAAGCATATATTTTTTATGAATTATAACAATGTATAATACTAAAAGAAATTAAATAATAAAAAAAATAATAATAGAAAACCACTTTAAAAGTTATTTTTTATACGCACAAACTTAAAAAGAAAATTGTAGAAAATAACAGATTATATATATATGTATATTTATATGTATATATATCCTATTCACTATTTAAAATCTGTTACTTTTTATATAGGATATATATATATAAAAAAACATAAATATCAATAATTTTTCAATTTTCTTTATTTTGAAGAAAGTAAATTATTTTCTACAATTTTCTTTTTAAGTTTGTGCGTATAAAAAATAACTTTTAAAGTGGTTTTCTATTATTATTTTTTTTATTATTTAATTTCTTTTAGTATTATACATTGTTATAATTCATAAAAAATATATGCTTCTCTTAGCATCCTTATCAATCACCTTTAAACTACGATTAATTTTATTATATTTTTGTATGAAAAAAATATAGGAGTTTATTTTGATAACAGAACCAGTGTCGATCCGGATTTACAAATAATATTTCAAGATGAAAAGCATATTATGAATACGTATACATGTTATACTTTATTAAAAAAGGAAAAAAAAATAAACGTAGCAGCACTTGACCCGCGTGCCTTGGAAGCCGTCCAAGCGTCCTGACCACTAAGCCGTACATTCTCATCAAGCTAAGTTGAAATTCTTATAGAAATACGTTTTGGGTAGCGAAAATTTGTAAAAATCTGCCTACAGATATGATAGCAAAATAAATAGGTTAATGTTTTTGTAATTAGATGAAACTAAAATAAAACTAAATATATTACATTGTAAATACATCTTTACTATCAATGATACTTTGTACTAACAAATCATAATTTTCCTATATCTTCATGATCATAAATCTTTAAAAATTATAAAACAAGATAAGTTTTTAGAGAGTAGCCAATTTTAGACTATGCATATTGCTGAAACCACCACAACACTCTCTAAAGACTCATAAAGAGTTAAGAGAAGAGAATAAGAGGCCTGGGTATTGTGTATTGAGTGGCGGAACGTGAAATTTAATATTTAATTCCCCGAGTGGAAATCGAACACACAACCGTTGTGCTTATAGTCGCACGATTGGGCCCCTGTGCCACGACAGCCTTTGATGATTAACGTGATATATTATATAACTACCCTCATCGGAAATTAACAAATCAATCAGATTATCCAACATAAAAATATTTTTTCAATTTATACCAGTAAGTCCTGATATTACCGCGTTCAACAAACCCAATTTTCAGCTTTATAATATTAGTATGAATAACACAGCATTCTTAACTTATCTAGTGTCAAGATATGTGCGTCCTCTTAACACTCGGTGGGGATTATTCTTGTCAACATATATCGTAGGGGGCATCGAATTTTGTTGATATTACATACATTACAATGATAACCTCCTATAGATATACAAAAACGTATCACCCTTAGGAATTATACATAACTCAGAATTGTATGGAGTCGCATCGACTAAATATTTCTTAGGCATATATTTTGAAAAAATGTTAAATGTGATTGACTATTTTCTTAAAAATGTTAACTATTTTTTTAAATTTTATCTGTCTTCTCTTTTTTTTAAGCGATGAATCGTAGCAAATTTAGGTCTTCAGATATTTACTTTTCATCTCTTTTAAAAACATTGGGTATCGAGTGGAAATATTTTTTATTTTCATTATCACGCTGTTGAGATTGAATGTTGAGGCCAGTCGTGGCGCAGGGGCTCAAGTCAAAGTATGACTGTAAAATTGACTGGTTGTGGGTTCGGGACTCGAGGAAGTGAAATATTTATTTAAGCGGGAATGGAAATATCCTAATGGGATACTTCCGAACAGAGTGTCTCAACGCTAGGTTCTCAGGATCCCTTTGCCTACCCTGTTATATGCGGTACATAGTGAAATTAATTATAGTCAAATAAGTAATATTCAAACACATGATTTATTTAATTACAAAGGAAATAATTGAAATAAAAAATTATGAGCAAACTATATACATAAAATCTGCGATCTGAGGTCACTTGCTCACTCATCACGAAATCTCAAAAACTACAGGTGCTAGGGGTCTAAAATTTTGCACGAACGTTATTTCCAGGACGTAGGTGCTCACTAAGACGGGAATTTGCAATATTTGAACTCTAAGAGGTTGTCTTTGGGGTGGATACTTTGTATCAAATTTCTTTACTACAAGTGCTACTAGTTTAAAATTTTGTATGGGCGCTATTTATAGGACGTAATTATTCACTAAGACGGGATTTTGTAAAATTGGATCCATAAGGATGTAGTATTTTGGTCGATAGTATATATATTAAACATGTTTCTACATGTGCTGGGAGTCATAAATTTTGCATATGGATTTTTTTAGTAGGTGCTACTCTAGAAGGTATTTATACATGGATAGATTGATGGATGGTTTTTTTTTAATTCGACCCCTCCGTGTGAGTTTCTGGGGATATAAGTTATAACATAATGTATTTTATATTTTAAACATAATAAAAGGATAAAAAAGTCAAATGTGCACAAGAATGATATAAAAACAAGTGAATTAGCTTCGTGAATATATGTATTTCAGTGTATTTCTGTCTGTCAGGTGTCTGTTAGTTTGTCCATGAATCATGCAAAAACTACTGGTAAGAAATGAATTAATTTTGGTATGGTGTATGTTTGGTCTTTTCAAAGCCAAAGTATTCAGTCTTTTACAGATTATTAGATCCCCATCAACGCAATCGGCTCTACATTGTATGCGAATAAAGAGTTCTAGCTGATACTGGGGCATCAGCTTCGAGATGAGAACAGAATATGATATGAAGCCAATTGACGTTTTGGCGTCGTCGTCGTCGCATGTCGCGTTCTACCAACGACCCCCAGTTTAATTGATGCCAGCTTTATTTTGCTTTCCAAATGATAGCGATACTGACAGTCACTCGAAACACTAAGGCCGAACATGCTAATGCGGCTTTAACAGTATGGTTAACAGACATAATAATGTGTGTCTGTACGTGACACGATATTCTTAGTGGTTAATGCGCAACTAAATTAATCCAGATTCCTTTTATAACATAAAGAAACATTTCCGAGGGATGGGTCAGCAGAAGAAACAAGTTAATTTCGGCACTGGTCGACATTGTCCGGAGAAAATCCAGCACGGCCAGAGTATACAACGTGTTCCATGCTATCGTCTGAATAAAGGTGAACAGAAATGACTTAATGGAGAAAGAGTTTCTTTACACTAGGTTTCCAGATTCCCTCGGTCTATTCGGCTATGTGAGAGATTCAGCCTAAAAAATTATAATAACAGGAATTTACAAACAAATTTGTTATTTCAAATTAAGACTATAATAAAAAATTACAAAAAAATATCTGAAGCATTTCAGGAATGAATCCTATACAAGGCCAGTAATTTAATCATTGAGTCTGCTTACGCAATTGTAAATTGCTTTAACCCGCCATTGGTGACACTAGTGAGTTCAACTGTCTGTCGTTTTCTTTTTTATTTTATCATATTATGGCTTCTAGTCCAACTGGATTAGCCATGGAGTTCTTTACTACATTTGGCAGAATTGTCAGTTTCCATAAAAAGAGGACTTGTCGTTACCTGTACAGTCTCGGCCATTCAACGTCATTTCGCTGTCCAAATTTTGATCTGTGTACGAACTATTCCGGTTTTACTTCGCTTTCACCTTCACTATTCGACGATGTTTGTGACAAATCTTCATCAGATAGAATGGGCTCTTCAAGCCGACGCTATCCATTTTTATAAAACACTCTGAATCAAAATATAAGAATTTATACAAAAAGCTGATTTATTAATTGACTCTTTAATACTATAGTAAAATAACAATAAAAATAGCGCGTACTTTTGCTAATTTTACAAATTAAAAAAAGGCTTAACTTAGCCATAACTCTAAAACGTTCGTTCGCAGTGCTGTTATGGAAGTAACTGCGGGGGACATAAAATGAGGTAGGTACTCGAAACCGCAATACGCATTGATAGCGGGTCAAAAAGTTATATGGTTTTTTCCATCCACCCGGTCTCACAGACATACACGTCACCAATGGCGGGTTAATAATTCAAATAAGTATTATTTTTTTTAATTATGGTGAATGTAACAAGAATAAAATTAGTATATATATTTATGAAAAACTACTGAACCGATCTTAAATAGTAGATCGTATACTTTTGTAAAACAATTAAAATCCTTATAAGACGATCATTACGATATTATAACAAAGTTTTTTTAAGTGCGCTGCGAAAATAAAATGTAAGAACACAAAGTAATTCAGTGTATTGAATAAATAATCGTGTAGTTCAGGCGGGCGAAGGGCGGAGTGCTAGTAACTTTATATTTAAAAAAACGAATAACAATATTAGCTATTTCCACTTAACAAGGCGAGCGAATAAAAATAAACTAAAAGTTATATACATGCTAGCTTTATTATACGAGTACATAAATATTATACATGTCTAGTACAGTGGTAAATCATCTCAATGACTGCATTTCTCAAACTAATGACGAATAATTGCCACGAGAAAGTGACATTGCAAGTCTTTGATTGAGTCCTATTAAAGTCTGATTTGTGAAACATTATATCAAGGAACTAGATAGTTGTCTTCATTAACAGACATTACTTACAACATTTAGATAAGTTAGTTGGCTAGATTAATTTATCATGGAATTAGAGATTTAGATTTAAATTATTTAAATAAGTAAATTACCATTTAAATAATTTATTTTATTTTTTTAGCTTTACGCCGTATATCTCACATACTCGTATATCAAAACGGGGGAAGGAACCAAGTGTTATGGTTCCCATTCTCACTGTGATTGAGACCCCTGTATATTCCTTAATTTTCAATAAATTACTTGTTGAGTGACAGAACCCAGACAGACATAATTCAATGTAATTATTATTTTAAACAAAAAACAAAATACGTTGGTTTCCAGACATATAAGTAAATGACTAGAATTATATTATGTTTTTAGTTGTGGTGTTGTTGAGATGTATTCTTTTGAATAAAAGGAACAATTGCATGATCATAAGAGCTTATTTTTTAAAATAAATTATTTAATATATGAAGAAGATCTACGGAGAAAAATATCACTACATTAGCATAGAAACAACTGATCTATACATACAGAAAAAAGATATTTTTTAAATATTTTTTTCTTTTTATTGCAGTTTTGTTACGAGTACTCATAAATAAACACCGAACTCTAAATAAAAATGATATAAAAAACCGGACAAGCGCGAGTCGTACACCAAAAGTTCCGGAGTAACCAAGAGCTCGGGCTTTTTCTGAAATTCATTTTCATCTGATATCAGACTTGAACTAGTGGCTTTCATATCAAATTTTCACCCCCTTAAGGTTATTATTTTTTAATATTAAACCACAAATGTATAGTTTTTTTTTTTAAACTGTTACTACTACCTGTAGATTTCATAATTCTAGGTCAACCGAAAGTACTCTATTAATTTTGGTTGCCTATATAGTGTCAAAATACACGTTTTTTGTGATATAAACGGCCATATCTTTTTTAAGTAAATTTAGAAATATGATTTTTTTTTGGAAATTAGTTAACTCCGAAGACCTCAGTATGCTGTTTGAATATCAACAAGTTCTTGGTTCTTGACAGACAGACAGACAGATATAGATACGGAATCCTAATAACAACAAAAGCATTTGAATATTTGTGTCAAATATATACTTAGAACTGCACATTGGAAGCCAAATATTACTCAATATTAGTATAATATTGGTCACGTATTCCGTATTTCTGAACGATAGAATGTCAGTACTATTGGTTGTGATAAAGCTCTTAACAGTTTATCAATTAATTTGTATTTTAAAAGTATCTATAAAAATTAACCACATTTTAACAAATTTTTGAGGTTGTATATTTTTAGTTCATTTATTTTTGTAGCTTCACGCTGTATTCCGTATAGCAGGGTAGGCAGAGGGAACCTAGTGTAAAGATATTTCATTTCCATTAAGTGGCGAAACTTAACTCCGCTGTCCGAGTGAGAACCGAACCACAATTTGTAGCTTTTACAGTTGCACGCTTATGACCTTGCGCCTTTACTAAATTTAATTATTTCGCAGAATATTTGATAGCAAAATCTCGATATATATCCACATACCTACATTTAATCAATTTTATACATTTTGTTAAATCATAAGCTTGATCTAACCAGATATTATACATCTACTTACACGTATAATAAAATTATAACTGATCGCTGTTTGTACATGGAAGATATACTAGAAAATTTATTGTCAAGGGGATGTGTTTCAATTTTTAAAATTTTTATTTTTTTTTTAATTATTAAATCATGTGCACGGTTATCTTAGAAACGGCGTAACTAATTTAAATTCAAATCATTCAATATTGTATTTTGACAAGCTTCCCATAATATTTCATGTTTGTTTTATTCCAATCGGCTAATAAAAAAATTAAAGCATTTATTTAGTCGGGTCGATGATATAATATAAAAAAAACGTGCAATTATAAACATTTTCTTTTAAAAATATTACGACTGAAGAATGTTGACTAGCGGAAGTGAACGCCGTGATTTATTTTGTTACTAGAGCAAGAAAATAAAAATAATTCCTCCGAGTCGAGGAATCAAACTTACGACCGTCGAGTTTCCAGTCAAACGCTATGCTGCAACGCCACGACTGCCAAAAATTTATGTATAATTTACGTTTATTGAGTATGACTATTACGAACTTATTTACTTTAATTAACGATAATAAATTAATTTGATTATATTACAAAAGGACAGTAATGACTACTATAAAGTTATATAGTTTAAAAATCCGGAGAAATTACCTACATATTCATAATGAAGCGTATCTAAGACATAATTAAAGAAGGTTATACAAGAATTATTTAATAGTTAAATCAGCTTCACGCTGTATCCCGCACACAACAGGGTAGGCAGAGGGAACTTAGCGTTAAGACACTCCGTTCCCCACTTTCTGCCGAATTCTGGAGGCATTGCATTTTGAGTGGCAGGACTAAACGCCGCACTTGTCCTCGACACCAGAACGAAGAAATGTAAATATAAATTTAAGTAAATATTTCATCTCCTCGAGTGGGGATCGGACCCACAGCCAGTCAGTTTTACAGTCACACCTCGTGCCGCTGTGCCATGACTGGCCTCAATAGCTAGTAATAAATATAAGTAGTAGTATTAGTAAATATTAGTATTGGAGGCCCTTACGACGCAGGAGCAGAAGAGTGTGACTGTTACGCAACGGTTGTGGGTTCGATGCCCACTCAAAGAAATGAATTATTATTTATTAATAATTAAATTTCTTCGCTCTAGCAAAAAGCCTGGCGTTGAGTTACGCCACTCAACACGCAATGTCTCGAAAACAAGAAAGTGGGGAACGGAGTGTTTTAACACTACCCTCTCTGCCTACCTTGCTACGTGTAGGATAAAACGTGAAGCTAATAAAACACAATACTTCAAAAGTTTTAATAGAATGGCGAAACTAGATAATAAGGGTAATATATTATATTATATTTTACAAATTGATCTTGTAATAAATGATTAAATATTGCAACATTTTTTTTGAATATTAATAATTTTCTTGGATTTGGATATCAAAAAAAGGTTCAATTCCCGCTACGTTCAAATTTTCGGGCAATTTTAAATATTTTTAGTTGCATTCGTCTCCATGGATCGTGTAGTCGTGCAAAATGTACCGCGTAAGCTATCCGCAGCTTATTCTGAAGTGGTCGCCGCGTCAGTGCGGGTTCGTCATGATAGCATCTAAATAACTAAATTATAAAATAAATAACTAAATAACTGAAAATAGTAAATAACTTAACAGAAGAGATAAATTAGTAAAATAACAAATAAATAACTGAACTAGGAACATGGGTGTACCGGACATAGAAAAAATGAGGCCTAGTAAGTGATATTTATAAGGATTTAAAAAAAAAATTGAAAAAAGTATATTTTTTTATACAGCGTGAAACTGATTTATTTATTTATTTATAATAAACAAAAGAAGACATTATTTTATATTTTTGAATATATTATTATTGGTTTCCAAATATTTTACTAATGAAATAAAATATTTGGAAACCAATAATAATTTTGACTTAGCGGAACTCGTCTCATATCGCTTGAAAACCGTCCAATTTATTAACATTTTTTATAGTGAATTGTATTGATTTTACGAGGTTATTATTTGATATAACATTAATTATATACCTATAAGCAAAAGCTCTTGAAATTTATTCAAAGCTATAATTTTATTATAATGAAAGATCATAAAATAAGTACTTAAAACTTTGATTTACTTTTATTTTTTATGAACTCCATTAAAATTATGATGCCTAATAAAATAATATTACAATCAAGCTATCAGTTAGGATTTACTTGACTTTAGTGGTTCACATGGTTATATTTGGTTCAAATTAAAAATACATTTTATTCAAAAAGACTTTTTTCCTATCAACTCGGAAGAAAACTTCTGCTTAAAACTGGCAAGAAATTTACTAAAGAAGTAACAATTTTATCTATTTTAATATATTAAAGCGGAAAAGTTTGTTTTTTAGTTCCAGAGATCTTAGTGTTTAACGCTGACCTCTGGTTCTACTGGCCCAATGTAATTTTTGGTTTTGTATGAAAGTTATGTTTCTTCGTGAGTGCTGTAGGCTTACATTATGGTATAAGTCTTAGTTAGCCTTAAATAACGAAATAATAATAATAATGAACGCCATCGAATTGCTTTAAGCGTGCGTGTGTTCTGCAAAAATAGTGAAATATATATCAATAGACTGTATGGAAGAAATGTTCTACTTTATTAATTGTAAAAAAAGTCCGCGATATCGTATATCTATTTCTTATAATAGGTCACAATAACGCATTTTATGACAAAAAATAATTAAAAATTGCAATGTATTCTATAAAGATTTGATAAAGATATTGAAACTTACGAAAGAAAGTTATTTCATCATCAAAAAAATTGTATAAAGATATGCTTTGGCTTTTTTATATGTATAGATAGCATGTAATTTGAACAAAAGTATACTTTTTAAGAAAGTTAATTTAATTGATATTGATTATCTTCTGACAAATGCAGCATAACAAAATAATGATATGCGGGCGAAGCCTTAAGTTATTTAATGTAATAATGGTATGGTATGTAGCTATCCTGTATGAATTTCAAATAATCTTTCTTATATTTAAAGTAACTGTAAAGACAATTTTACTATTTTTTATTTATTTTATAAGTGGATTGTGCGCTACAAGTGTGCTATAAACATATATGATAAATAATATTTATTTTACTTTTGAAAGCCGTTACAAAAGCATATATTGTTATCCAGTTATACGACGATCTATGTTTTTTCCTTGTTCGGAAAGCCGAGAACAAAAAATATCTATTATATATATATAGACGGGAAATAAAATGATTTTTTATAAGGCTTTAATTTTTTAATTGTAATGACGGAATAAAAAAAAAGAAAACTGAACTGACTGAAAATTGTATAACTGATTTCATTTCAACATCTTTTATTTCTATATTTATTGAATAATGTTATGGGTCGTGATGTGTCTAGCGGTTAGAACCTTTTATCGTTGTGATCGTGAGGAATCCAAAATCTTTTAGAGATGCGGAGGCAACCGAGTTATGAGTTTTATATTATGCCATCATAAGATATCGTTCCCATAAAATATTTACCATCAGAAGGTTATTTAAGTAACTGGAAAGTCAACAATTTTGCCTTATAATAACTCGGAGCTCTTTCGAAGAAAAGCCAAGAGCGCGTTTTACCTTCCTCTCCACTATCGTTAGTTAGTTATAATAAAAGAAAGAGAGTACAAGGGCACTGCCCCTACACACCTATCTGCAACAGTCTTTATTGAACCCTCCAGAACATTTGTGTGTCATCTGTCTGAAGATTCTTATTACACTTGTTTATATTAAGATTGTATTGACGATTCGTGATGTTGATTGATTTGTGAGATCAATGTAATAGATAGATAAATAATTTTTTGAGATAAATTACTTTCATTTTGAAAATTTGATTGAACAATAATTATTATTTATTACGTCATCTCACAATTTTTACACCATTCTTATTTGAAAATATGATTTATTTAAATTGTGGATTAACCCACGATCAATGACTATATCGACTTTTGGGTCATTAAAAAAATTCCATTCATTTTATTCAACGCGTCGTATTTAATATAAATATTATGTGTATAATGTTATTGTTACGTATTATTTTTATCAAAAGGTCGCTTTAGTTAATTTAAACATACAATAATTAATGTAATTTGTTACTTGTTATATTGTGATATGTGAATTATGATTTATGTTAATGTATATATATAATGCTTTAATAACTCTCTTTTTTGTTTCTTTGCAATTGCAAAGCAGATTTAGAGCTGTTAGTTCTTAAAAAATTAAAAAAAAAAATAAAATCAGCTTCACGCTGTATCCTGCACACAGCAGGGTAGGCAGAGGGAACCTAGTGTTAAGACACTCCGTTCCCCACTTTCTGCCGAATTCTGGAGGCATTGCGTGTTGAGGGGCAGAACTCAACGCCGCGCTTAACCTCGACACCAGAGCGAAGAAATGGAAATATAAATTTAAGTAAATATTTCATCTCCTCGAGTGGGGATCGAACCCACAACCAGTCGATTTTGCAGTCACACCTCGTGCCGCTGCGCCATGATCGGCCTCTTAATATTTAGTTTTAAGTTAGTTCTTAATATTTTGATAATTTTAGACACTTTCCGTGTAAGTAGCGAAAGCATTTTTTGTTATTGGGCAGAGTGGAAGGACAAGTCACTAGATATTTATGTGCTTCGTCCGGTGTAGGATACGGTGTAGGAGATGCAGATAAATTAAAGATAAATATATAAAAAACTCAAAAATTGGCTTGAAGACTAAATAAAAAATTGGCCTGGACTCGCACTTGAAGGGTACCGTAGAAGTAACAAAGATCAGGGACATAATATAGGGTAGTGACACACTTTTAGCACTTTGAAAGAGTCTTTATATTATGTCTTTGAAATGATTGGCTTTGGAAAAAAAATGTTTAGAAACCTCAATGCCAATTTAAAAATCCTAATTATAGAGACCTTGCACGTATAAATTTAAAGATTTTTTTTTATTTCAGTTCCATGTGTCGGCGCTATCTTCTAATATTATATTTTTTTTATTATTGTATAAAAATCGTAAAGCGGTTAACAGAATGCCCAATAATTTGGTTAACAGAATGCCCAATAAATTGATGGTGTAGTTCTAATAGTTTCGGAATAAAGTAGCGGTGACATACCGACGGACGCCCTAAAAAATCCGAGACACATTAGCCCATCGAGGGTTCATTGGTGGATTTGGTAGTAAAGGAATTACAAATATAAGATTTTTCTGTAGTATAAATATAAATATATATTTTTATGTTTTTTTTCCTTATTAATACTGTAGGTTTTCACTTTTTACTAAATTACATAAATGTAGACTAACGAGGAAAATACAAAAGGTTTGGACTACGCGGCGATATATGCACTCATTTTCAAACATAAGCTTATAATGATTTTTTTCTATAATATATATAAGCTTATAATGATATACCCATTTTTCGGGTTATTTTTTTAATTGTATTGTGAGTGCTTACTTGCTCAATTTAATAATTGTAGGTCTTCTAGAGGAAATACCTACCTACAGATGTTGATTACGAATTTCATAGAAAGTCACGTAAAAACGATACAGAAACACTCTTTTGATGTTGAATTTTTTGGTGAGTCTAAACACCATAGACCTAGATATTTGACATCCATTTCTTCTTGATACCTCCACGCGATCTTGAGATAAATAGTCTTGACAGATGTAGGTACAGACGAACAAAGTGATCCTAGAATTGTAAGGGTTTCGTCTGTATTTCTGTCTGGGTGTTTATTAGTTTGTTTGTGAACCATGTAAAACCTACTGGTCTGGATAATTAATTTTGATATGATGATAGCTTAGAGTTTTCAAACCCAAAAGTGTTAAGTCTTTCACAGATAATTGGATCCGATTATACACATTGGAACGGCTCTACGTTGTATACGAACAAATGGTTCTATCTGATACTGGAGTGCACAAGCCTCGAAATGAGAACAGTAATCCATATTACTGCATATGAGGCTACATCTGAGCTCTATGCAGCTCTGCCAAAGACCCCCAGTTTCTTTGACGTCAACTTGGTCTTGATTTCCAGATGATTGTGATACTGGCAGTCACTCGAAATGTTAAGGTCCAATATGCTAATAATGGGCTTGGCTTTAAGAGGAGTGAGCTCAAAAACTGGTGACACGATAAAAAGGGTTTTTTTAGTTATTTTAGTAATTTAGTATATATCATATAGATAAAAGATATTCAGGAAGGATAAAATGTTATTTATGTTAACATGCGGAAATGGAAAATTACGTCACTTTTCCTAGTAAATTCAAATGTCTTGAACTTAAGTTCATCTTGGCTGTTATCTGTAGTAATATGTTACGTTATATAACCTATACTATTATAATATTATTGTTGTGTATATTTTACTTTTGTTGTATATATATTATAGAATATATAACACACAATAAACACAACAAAACAGTTGACATCATAGAGATATTATAGACATCCATAACAGTAACCGAATTTACCGGATATCCGAAATAAAAAAAACTATTCGTATCTAATTTAAAAGTTTCGGAAAATTTTGAATATAAGTGACTTGTCGTGACTAGTTTTTATTGTAACTGACACTAGCGTTTAGTAGCGAGTACCAAGAACTTATTTATAAATATTTTTTTCAAAAAATTAATAATAAATTGAAACCGATATACCTCTTCTTATATCCGAATTCGTATATCTTAAATGTTACATCTGGGGAAACCCCGGTAGAAAAAATATTGATTATATTTTAGAAACCCTATAGAAAGATTCCGTTAGTGGAAATGGAACAGAAAACCACCAAGCTTAATTTTAGCCTCAATTAATGTTTTACATTTTCAAAATTCCAGAAGGCCTAGGCGTAAGACATGCGCAGACGTTCCTACTCTTCCTGGCTATGATATTAGCGTTCTGCATGCGTGTTAACATGAGTATGGCCATTGTAGACATGACCAATGCAGAAAATGACACCGTAAGTATATTTTACTAGCTATAACTTGCGGCTTCGCCTGATACACTATGTGCCCGAGGTAAATTTAACCTAGGTACAGTGGGTTACATCGAATATAATTATCATCGTGATTTAATATAGCCTATAGTCTTCCTTTCTAAATTGACTATCAAGTTCTATTTTTTTTTATTCGAAACAGTAGTTCTTTAGATTGCTAATCTAAAAGTGTTTATTTTTCTATTGCACGACGCGACTTATAGGCACAATTATTGTTTTTTTTTTATATTAATATCATTTAAGATAAATGTTTGGAAAAAAAATTGTAAGAATTATTTAGTTAGAAAGATATACAAGTTTGAAAGCCGTCTCAGACGCGTAGGATCGAATCCTGCTACATTTTCTTTTTTGAATCAATACTGTGAACCATTTGTATTAAGAATGGTTAATAAATTTGTGTATTAAAAGTAAGAAATCTGATATTCTATCAAAAGGAAAAATCGTTCGAAAAAATCTGAAAGAAATTTAAACTTATAGATATAAGATTTAGCCAAAATAATTTTGTATTTAATTAAAATGTTTTAAAAGTATGTATCGTAGCTAATAAATTTTCAAATTAATTGGGTCTTTTAATTTTTTATTAATTAATTTCCATGAGGACGAAGAAACTTGACCTATAAATATAAACTTTATGTACTTATGTAACGTTGTGAGTACGTCGTAAGATTTCTTTTAATTATTATTTTGAAATAAAAATATTTAAAAGAAAATACGAAAATGTTACAATACAGGCGCAGCATCACAAAGTGTGACTGTAAAACCGACTGGTTGTGGGTTCGATCCCCACTCGAGGACACGAAATATTTACTTAAATTTATATTTCCATTTCTTCGCTCTGGTATCGAGGCAAAGCGCGGAATTGAGTTCTGCCACTCAACACGCAATGCCTCCAAAATTCGGCAGAAAGTGGGGAACGGAGTGTCTTAACACCAGGTTCCCTCTGCCTACCCTTCTGTGTGCGTGAAGCTGATTTAATTATTTGTTTTTATTTACAATACAGCACTTATGGAATAATTAAAATTGATATAGTAATCATATACTAAAGTGAAAAGTAGATGAAAAAAACAACAAAAATTGTATGAAAAAAAAAGAAGTTTTTGTATGTATGTAGGTAATCGTAACATTACATTAAATCCTAATTTAATATATTGAAAAAAGTGTATCTTTCAAGCTGTGCCTGTCCGTCATTGTACGTGTCAGAAACACGAAAAAGAAATAACATAAAAAAATATCAAATATCATAATAATAAAAATATAAAATATATAATATCTGAATTAGGTTTCACTATGCAATGAATGACTTGATTATTGGTTTTACACTAAATACATAACATACATGAGAATGGTGAGAATGTAGAAGAACGTGCTCAGCTGGTTTGGGCACGTCGAACGAATGAGTGTAAAAAGCATGAGGACCCCCCGGAGGGCATGTATGAAGAAGTTGATGACAATGGACGAGGCGAAAGAGGTTTAGAGGTATAGAGACCGTAACGTTTGGTGCTCCGTTCTCTCTAACTACCCTGCTAGGGATAAAGCGTGAAGCTAAGTTAGTTTAAGTTAAGTTACATAACATACACATACTCTATTTACAGTACTTCGACTGGAACTACACCGTACAGTCCATGATACTCTCTTCTTTCTTCTGGGGATATATAATCCTACAAATTCCTGGGGGTGAACTCGCGAAGAGGTTTGGAGGGAAGATCCTTATCACTATTTCAGTGTCAGTGAACGCGCTGTTATCACTCGCGATGCCCATTGGTGCTAAATTGGTAAATTAATCTAAGATATTTTTAAGAAGTTTAAGTAAAAAATTACAGCGAACGTGGCGCAGGGGTTCATGCGTGTGACTCTGAACGCGATGGTTAAATATTTAATATTTTCATTTCCTGGCTCTGGTAATAAGGCAAGGCGCGGCGCTCAGTGCCATAACTCATCATGTAATGCGTCAAGAAATTACCAGAAAGTGGGGAGTGTATTTATGAAGGTAACGATTTTTTCAGGAAATGAAGGGATCTATCTGAGTATATGGTTTAAATTTCTACTCGATATAGGTATCCAAGCGTTCCTGAGACAAAGGCTCTTGATAGACAGACAGACAGACGGACGGACAACAAAGAGATCTTGTAAGGGTTTATGTTTTCTTTAAAAAGGTACGGAACCCTAAAAAATGTAAAAAAAAGCTAAACTTTCATTGAGGCCACTGTGGCGTAGTGATAGATCATCTGACTGTTAACACAATGGTTTTGCTCAAATCTAACTAGTGGAAATGATTATATTTCAATGAATTATGCAAGTGCACTGAACGCAGCGCTTCACCAGAGTAGGGTATGACAACCCTCTCTGATAAACAAAGCGCTGCGTTTAGTTTTGCTAAGAAATACGTGTTTGAAACACTAGGGGGAACCCCCTGCGTAACCTGCTATGCGGGGAAAATCGTGATGCTCGTTATGATCGATTAAAAAGTAAGAAAAATAAGAGTCATTTGCAATTCCACTTTACTTTTCTATTTTAGCACATAGATATTCTTTAAAAAGATTTTTTAATTTTATGTTAATTGACAGTATCGTATCCAGATCTAAGGTTAATACTGCAAGACACGTAAAAGACAGACTTTTTTAATTAACTTCTTAAGATAACTGAACTTTAAATTGAAATGAAGTTTAACTTTTAAAGTAAATATTTTTGTTGATTTTTAGTACGAAGTGTCTTTAATTCAGAAGGACAACTCTTTTCAATTTACACAGAACCTCTTACTTCTGTTAAAATATTTAGTTTTTTTGGAATTCCATACCTCAAAAAGAAAAATCGGAACCCTTATAGGACCACTTTGTTTTCCGTCTGCCCGGCTGTAAACACCATGTCACAAGATATCATTGAGGATTGAAGTTGAAATTAATATCAAATGTTTGGGTGTATAGTCCCTTGAAATATACAAAACTATCAAGCTTCTAAGTCAACGCAATCAAAAGATACGGGCATTTATACATCGTTATTCCCGACTACTAAAGAAGGGTTATTGCAGATTTTTTTTATGAATCTCGCTTCGTAATCAACACCTATAGGATATTTTCCGTAACCCTTCATCGACTATGTCGTTGTATAAATTTGGCAAAAAGTGAAAAAATCCAGTTCAAATAAAGGAAAAATTCAAAAAATTATTATTTTATATATAAAGTGGAGTATAATTGTATAATTCATGTTATATAAAATGAGTGTATACGCCCGGAAACTTACCAAAGTTTGTATGACACATAATAAATTCGAAACCATTTACGTATTACATTACGTAAATGGTTAAAACATGACATACAGCCTATATATTATATAGCCTCCATAGCTAAATGTATTATTATATAAGACAATTAATGTTTTATAATTCGTACCAGTAACCCCTAAGGTTAGATTTGACAACAACGTCGTGCAGTTCAAAGAAGTCCCAATACGCATCATGGTTATGTCGCACAATTAAGATCCACTAACATCTACAATTTTAAAATAAGGAGTAAGTGGAGAACGGAGTGACTCATCACTGGCTTATACCTAATACTCGTTTGAAATTGTTCCAGGGTGGTTGGCAATTCGTCATAGCTTGCAGAGTGCTGCAAGGTTTAACACAGGCGTTTGTGTACCCGAGTATGCATCATCTTGTGAGTCAGTGGATACCTTTGGAAGAGAAAGGCACTTTAAGTACTATAATATATGCTGGTAAGTTGTTATAAATATATGTTATTTATATAAATTAGAAGCCATCATGGTGCAGTGACATAGCGTCTGACAGTAAACGCAACGGTTCGATTCTTATGTGGTAGGATGACGTGTTACATTTAATTACTTTTGTAAAACGCTGCGCTGAGTTCCACAACTCTAAACGCAATGTATTGAAGAATTGGGTGGAGAGTGGGAACAAAGTGTCTTAGGCTAAGTTTCCTTTACCTACGCGGATACAGCATAAAAAATCGATAAATAAGGTATAATATTTTTTTTCCATTTATATTTTGCATTTATTTTATTCCAATTTCACAAAGACATCCAGCCCTAGCAATAGTCACTTCGAATTTTCAATGACACTCTTTCTCTATGAAGAAATTCGTGGCTCAATCTTTATTCACCCATTGGTTAAAAAATCTTAATTTTTTCTTGTTGAATTGATGTTGATGAATTGGACTTCTCATCCCTTGTAGGTTATTGTCCAAACAAGACAGCATAATAATCAGCCCACCTTATTAGCTGTCATTCTACTTTTCGTTTATCCTGACAGGTTTCCAGTTTTAAATTTTCGGCTGAATCTTCCACCAGTTCTGCGACATACGTGTCCCATCCGTCACCACATGCGATATATATGGTTTGATTTGTAATGTCCGCATTGTCTTTGTTGTTTTTCGAAATTCCAAATTTGGTATGTGGTCTCTTGTAGAGATACCCAACAAAGAATGAACACTTAATGTACATTAGCCAATTGCACTAACTTTAAACTTATTAAGTTAAATTCTAAAATTGTGTCAGCAATTATTAACACAAAGTTCAACACGTACTGAATTGGCGCAGGATAACTTTTGCAGTTAAAGACAAGTAGATGTCGAAGGTACTAGTGATTGAACTCGATATACGATAGCGAACGTGTAAAAAAATCTTTTTTTGGTATAAAATTTTGATGATTTTCATGCCATCATGCCGATTTCGTTTTTTTTAGCTTCACAAATAAAAAATAATAAAACAAGGGCGAGTCGGGCTCGCCCGCCGAGGATTCCGTACAAAAATTAGAGGTCTCGAACTTTTTCTGAAATTCAGCCTTAGCTAAGCCACAGCCCTTTCATCTGATACCTCACTTGAACTAGCGGTTTTAATACCAAATTTTGTCGCCCTTTAAGACTATTATTTTTAGGATTTAACCACAAATATATAATATTTATTTTTTTTTCTGAGCTAGTACTGTGCCATATTTCATAATTCTAGGTTAACCGGAAATTATAAACTTTGATTCTTTTTATAGTGTCGAAATACGCGTTTTTTACTGTTTAAGTACGTGGTGCAACACGCATTACCTCCAGAATTGAGCGAAAAATGGGGAACGGAATGTACGAAATGTTAGGACTAGATTCCGTTTGCTTACACTGCTGTGTGCCTTATACAGCGTGAAGCTGACATAAAAATCTAATTATGGTGTTGAGTGACTCGAAAAGTTTTACATTAGTTTCTGTTAGAAGTATAAGAGGATGAATTTTAAGATCGTTGTAGCATAGCAGCAAATATCTTACCGTAAACGTAGCGGTCGTGGGGCTACTGGAGGAATGAATTATTTTTATTTCTTAACAAATCAAAGCGCTGCGTTTAGTGGTAGCAAAACAATAAATATCTCTATAAAGTCTATAGTAATAAAAATCACGTTTACATTTCATGGTAAAGGTCTTTTAAACTTTGGTGTTGCTTTAATCGTTAACTTAACTAGCACTTGGTAATTACTTCGAGTGTATACGAATGGCATCCACAACGACATCTTATTAGTAATTTCAAATTTTTTATATCTATATCTTAATGTTAGCATTAAAAATATTTTGTTTTAAATCAAATATTAAGAAAAACAGGCAATTTTTCAAATTCAGGTGATAAGCAGATAACGGAGTGTCTTGACTCTAGGTTCTTTCTGCCTACCTCGTTATTTACGGAAAGAAGCTTGAAAATGAGAGAATAAATAATCAGCTTCTCGCTATACAGGGTGGAAGTGTAAGCACCACTTTAAATGAAACCACAGTTTTAATTACTCTATAAAAGCCTAATATAAATCAGAAAAAGATAAATTTCCAAAAATGAAAAAGTTATTTTTTCAAATAAAATAAATAATAAAATTTACGTTTTAAAATAAAGCGCCATTTGTAAGGACGACGCACGCACACATAAACCTATCAAAGGAACACCACCGCACACGCCTCATTCGAAATCGAGTCGTATGTATTGGCGATAAAGTTCAAAGTTGTTTAACCTTTAGTAGTATTTTTGTAGTAGTAAGTCTTTACGTTATTCGGATCTATACGTAATCGCGTCACACGAAATACAGATGTGGATAAAAATCATGAAATGAAAAAAAATCCTACGTCCAAACTGTTGAGGCATCTTGATTAATTTCTTTAGGTATGGGTTTGAAATATTTTACCCTATATGCTGTTTCCGTAAAAGGAGCGCTGCTTCTTCCACCTTGTATACAATGTTAATAATTTTTTTTTTTTTCAAAAACTAGTTTTCTAAATTTTTTTATGATGTATTTTACAAATCAAGCCCTTTCATTTGATCTCCGTATTAGATTGGTTGTGCAAAAATTTGTAACTCGCCATTTTGTTGCGGCAGCCATTTTAGATTAACAACAATATTCATTATATTTTTATTCAATTTCATTGAAATCGGAAATTTCACCTCAATCGGACACTAGGAAGTGGGTCAAGTTGAGCTTGCAAGATTTCACATACACTAACACACATATTATCACGGCAAGTTAAATAAAAGCTTGTTGAGATAATATTATAAAGTAATAGTTGTGACTATTGAACACAAAACGCTGACAGAAAACAAAAAATCGTCATCCAATTTCTAATTACAATTTTTTCTAATTACACACAGTGGACAAATACAACGTATAACTATCCTATCCATAACCAGGAAATCTATTAAATATATAATTTTATGCATTCCCAGGTGGTCAACTAGGTATTGCCATTCAGCTTATAGCGTCAGGGTTTCTCGCAACTGCTTGGGGGTGGCAAGCTATATTTTATGTCAATGGTACTCTTGGAGCAATATGGACCATTGCGTATCTGATGTTGGGATCAGCTTCTCCAGAATCATCTAAATTAATATCAGAAGAAGAACTTAGGTACATCCAAACATCATTAGGCAGAGTTGGTGAACAAAAGGTATATATTATTTTGTTAAGGCTTTATTTTGTACTCTTTTATATTTATGAGATTATAATCAATGAGGCCGTCGTGACGTAATGAAACAGCGTGATTGTAAATGCGACGATTGTGAATTTAATTCTCATTTGGGGGAATTAATAAATTTCGTTTCCTCGCTTTGATTACAAGCTACAAGTACAAGAAAGTGAAGAACAGAGTCTCTTGACTCTAGGGTCTGCCTACCCTCCTCTCTATATGCGGTATACAACGTGAAGCTAAAAAATTATTATTATTATTTATTTAAATTATAATAATATTCGACTCATTAACTTACATTTTTTAATTATTTGGCTATTCTTGATAATAAGAATTAGGCGTTTCAGACCATAGAAATTTTCGTTGCATTAGCCTAGTCTAATAAGTATAGAAAGTTGTAAATTCCAGTATTTCCAATTGTTAATGAAATAGAATTCATTAACAATTATATAAATAAGTATTTTGCTTTCCTAAGTGTGGAATAACATTTTAAAAATGTTAAAAAAATATTTTAAAAAATTATATATAATAATAATAGATCTTCTCAGAAAAATTATACTATTTAATATAAGCAACAGAGGCTTACCCAAACTTGTTATGCATTTATTGAAAAGAATACGAATAAAATTTATCATAAATAAACTAAATACTTTCAGAAATATCCAACTCCATACAAAACGATAGCTGGCTGCCTTCCTTTCTGGGCGGCTGTGATAGCACATTGTGGCCAAAACTGGGGCTTCTTTACGCTCATGACAGAAATGCCCACATACATGGCCAAAGTGTTGGGTATGAATTTGACTAAGGTAGGTACTTTTTTTATCCAAAAATGTTACCATGCTTTTTAAATTATTTTTTTGTGGTGTGGTATATATGTATTTATTTAAAAATGTGTATAATCTAGCCTAAAACAGTATATTTCACTGTCTTTACGCTTTTAGAACGGTATACTATCATCACTACCGTATTTGGCCATGTATATCCTGAGCTTCCCTATGGGAACTATGACTGATCTGATTATAAGACGTGGCTGGCTCAGCGTAACCAATACGAGGAAATTATTTAACACTATAGGTATGTATATACTTCGTTCACTTAATAATTTTATTATTGTATATTTTCGAGGCGTTGAATTTTGAAAACTCAATACGCAATGTTTAGAATTTGTATGACAAATAGTTCTTCTCGCCTCAGCCTACTAATGTATGCGGGAAAATCGTGAAGGTGATAAAAGAGTGTCTATATTAGTTTAAAAAAACAGGACAAGCGCGAATCGGCGTCACCTGCCGAGGGTTCCGTACAAAAACTGGAGATCTCGAGCTCTTTCTGAAATTTTTTCCCCTCTTTTAACGCTATTATTTTTTACGATTTAACCATAAATGTATAGTTTTCAGATTTTTTCGTGAACTAATTAGTACTACTACTTGAAACTGATTTAATTTTGATTTAATTAATATACTTATATCGTCCTTTTAAACTCGTAACTTTAATATTCCATTATTATCATTCTTTTCAGGTCTATGGGGCCCGGCTCTCGCACTGGTGGGTCTCTCGTACACACCGGAGGGTAACTTGGTTCTCGCTGTAGTAATGCTGACTGTCAGTGTAGGAATTAATGCGGGACAATATACTGGATACATGGTATGTAATACGTAGTATATACATGTAAAAGACAGACAAAAAGTAAAGAAATTCCACATACTAAAAGAATTATAGACAAAAAGCTTAAAGCAAGGCATTAAAGGCGACACTTCTCTTTAAAAAGAAAAAGATAAGTTTTGTGACACTCATTTTGAGTGTTAGACGATATTGAATTATCAATTTAGATAGAAGAACGTCTTAATCGTAAAAGTAAATTGATTTTAATAATATATTTCCAATCCATAGGTGAGTAGAGTTCATTTATTCGTACCTTTGACCTGTTTTAATATTAAATATTTGTACGTGGCGCAAAAAATCGACAACTTAATCTCGAGAGAGCTAAAGTCAATTTATCAAAAGTCTTTCGATCTAACTACTCAAGTTTTTGATTCTTTAGAAATATCTAGCTTTATTTAGAGCTCCGATATATATTTAATATGTCTTGTATATATTTAGAGCGTAATCTTATATTAAATTTGTTTTTTTTTTATTTAAATTTAAGAAATGTGGCGTTGTGGCTAATCAACACGCAACGTATCAATATTTAAGAAGATTTTGATATATAAATATTATATTTCGAACAATCCCATGCTCTAAAGAAATAAATAATAAATATAGGTTATTAATTTTACAATACTAAATTGGCATCATCATTATTGTCATTTGAGGCCGTCATGGCGTATGGGTACAAACGTGCGACAGTTTTTTGGGTGCGATTGCCACTCGCTGGAATAAAATCTATACTAATATAATATTATCAAGAGAAAAGATTACATTTTTTGTTTATTTGTTGAACTGAATAGGCCCCGGACTTTAGAATCGATCTGTATTTAATACGAGAAGAAAATAGAGATATACGTGAAAATTTTGGATAATGTAACACAATGTGTTAAAAAATTACCAAAAATTCTTATATCGCGTACGTTGTGAAAATTATTGACAATAGCGCTGATATACTAAAGTTTTATAGAGAATATCAATATCTTCAAAAACATCTGCAATACCTCATGTGTAACTATAAGAGTTATGCCACAATAACTACTTTTTCATAAGAAAATGTGCAGTGTTAGCGATGGGAACAGAGCTGTCATCGCAGTATAGAAGCTAGCGTGAGGGACTAAAAGATATTATCATTAACCTATACATACTGAGGTCGATATTAAAAATAAAGTAAGTAAGAAAAAAAATGTATTTTAAAAAAAATATTTTTATCTTTTCAGTTAATATCAATCGACTTGGCACCCAATTTCAGTTCGTCACTTATGGGGATATCCAACTTCTTTGCCAATATCATTTCGATTATAGCACCTATAGTATGTGGTATTATCATCCAAGACGAAGTGAGTGTTTAAAATATATTAAATTTATCATAATGTTTTTTTGTATTATAAATTATTCTAAATATTATATTATTTGAGACCATCGTGGCGCATGGGCAGCAGGATGTAACTGTAAACTCCGCTCGAAGGAAAGTATTATTAATTCTTAATATCTCTCGCACCAAGGTAGAAACTCTGGCGTTGAGTTCCTCCACTCAATACACAATGCGTCGAAAAATTCGGCGAAAAATGTGGAACGGAGTGTTTTAACATTAGGTTCACTCTGCAAAAGACACGCGCGGCAAAGCGCGTCGTTTAGTTCCGCTACTTAGCACGCAATGTCTTGACAATTAGGTGATGCATGGGAAACGAACTGTCATAACACTAGATTCCTTCTGTCTAATCACGGGAACATGAAGCTAAGAAACATAATATAAAGTATTTATAATTTACTATTGATGTTATATTTTTTATAAGTATGAAGAGGGTAAGAATTAACAAGAAAAAAAAATTTTTAGACATTGTACTAATTTCTTTTCCAGACAGAAGCATCAGAATGGCGCAAGGTATTCTTCTTAGCATCAGCAGTATACTTCTTTACTAACTTGTTCTTCATACTTTTCACGACATCGGCAAGACAAGAGTGGAATGAGCCTAATGAAGAGACTGATGTTGGTAAGTATGTACTCGCACTTAGAAAGTTAGGCAGAGGAAAGCTTGTATTAAGATACTCCGTTTCCCACATAGCGAGTAAATTTCGAGAAATTGCGTGTCCTGTGGCGGATCTCAACGCCGTGCCTGGTCTTGGCCTGGAATCTACGTTGTTACCCCGAATAGAAATTGCGAAAAAACCGTCGTGCTTATTTAGATGCTGTTGCAATTTAATTTTAGAGTATCGATATATAGTCATTTAATCCTCTAAGTTTTGTATTTTTACGATATAAATAATTTTGTAACTATTTTAATATTGTCCACAGAAAAGAAAACCACAGATAAAGCAAGCTCTGTACAAATATGAAGTGAATGATATTGAGATTACAGTAATCTTATTTATTTTTGTACCTGAAAAAAAATTACATGAATAAAATTCATCTGAAATATAATGATTTTCTTTATTTAACATTTGCTCCGCGCTTATATACGCCAAACAGAATGGGACGCCAAAAACTACTGTTACGACTTATGATATAAAAAATAAACTTCGAAATTATACCTAAATTATATAAATAATTAGCGACCCGCTATTATGTATGTTTGCAACGCACTTAAGATTTCTAATGTGAAAATTATTAAAACCTTAGATTGCATTTTCGTAATTCTCATAAGAATATTCAATTGAATGTTTGAAAAACAAACACAACTTATCGACACTTGCAATAAAATCGTAACTCATCGGTGTCTGTTAACTAAGTAATAGAACTTAGTCAGTTTGTCTGTTTGTCTGTGCGTTTGTTCACGATAATCTCTCTAATCTAACCTAACCAATTCAAGTGCACTTTTGTATTATGGCAAACTTATATATTTACCTTCCATAGTTAGTACCAGTCTTATTTAGACCAGTAGGCCAGTCGTGGCGCAGTGGTACGAGGTGTGACTGTAAAGCCGACTGGTTGTGGATTCGATCCCCTCTCGAGGAGATGAAATATTTACTTAAATGTATATTTCCATTTCTTCGCTCTGGTGTCGAGGCAAAACGCGGGGTTGAGTTCTGCCACTCAACACACAATGCCTCCAGAATGCCTACCTTGCTATATGCGGGATACAGCGTGAAGCTGATTTTTTTATATATATTAAAATAGTGTCAATTTAAGATGTCTTTAGAGGTTGAATATAATATCGAAGATCTTTTTTTTCTAATTGGATATATTTGTTCAGATTGGATTTTCTTAATTCGCAAAATATTTCGAATGGAATGTCTGATTTTAATAATTTAAAGAGTAAATTGGAGGTATTGCAAAAGTATAAGGATTTATATAAAAGTATAGATAACAAGCTCTGATTATTTATAGTCAGTATTTCAATCTAATATAATATTAAACTGTAGAAAAGGAGCTATATTATCAAAACTACAGTAGTAAGACATATAGTATCATGATGTTTTTTTTGTAACATGGATATGTGCTTTTTTTTTTTGATTTTGTAGATCATTTCTTTGTTCCATCTTCCAACAGCTTCTCCAACGCATGTGATGAAAGACATTTTATCTTTTAATTTTTTCAAGATATATATATATATATATATATATATATATATATATATATATATAGATATAAAGTTTTTTAAACTCGGTTCAGTAGTTATTATATTTATTCACTAAAAAAAAAAGATTTGTATGTGTTTATGTTATATTTTAGTATAGATTACTGTATATTTGTATAATTGTATATTCACTTATTATTTTCCAATCTTCTTTATTATGAAGTATTTGAAATATTATTTTCTACAATTTAGTTTTAATTCAGAATTTAAGTTTGTGCATATTATTATAAGTATGGTTTTGTAGTCGGTTTTATTTTCTAAAAAATATTCTAAAAAAGGACATGTACCTGACTGACTGAGGTAAGACGCACGCAGAGCCGTAACCGCTGATGGTAGAAACGTGAAATTTGGACAGATGTTTATTTTTATAATCTGGACATCCTAAGAAGGGATTTTGATAAATTTTAACCCTAAAAAGATGAAATAGGGGTTGAAAGTTTGTATGGAAAAAAAATTAAATCGGCACCGATTTTAATAAAATTTGAAATTCAGACTCTTAAAAATATTTCATTGAACACGTGTTTTATTTTTTTTTAGAATTCACCCCCTAAGGGTTCAAATAAGGGGTTGAAAGTTTATATGGAAAAATCTTTAAATCACCACCGATTTTTATAAAAAAATATATCCAGCCTGTTAAAAATATTTTATTGAACACGTGTTTCGTGGTTTTTTTTGGTATTCACGCTTAAGGGTGCAAATAAGCAAGCGAAGCTGCGCGCGCCCGCTAGTTCACAATAAATTTAGGCAATTATTTTAGGCAAACTATGCTTTAAAGGAAGTTCCTTTACTGCATAAGTCACCTGCACATTCTTATACAACACTAGTTTCTTACACACAATGTAACAATATGTACCTTGGGTATGATGTAGTAAAATAAAGAATTTTTAATACCATACTAATCTAGAATCGTTTTTGTATGGACAATCTAAGTGTCGCAACCGTTATATTTTATATACATATAGTTGGGTAGGAGACGGAACGCAGCGATCAAACTCTTAAGTACTAAGATATTAATAAATATGATGCATATAAAGACGCGTACCAAATATTGAATTAATATAATATGATATTTCAAAATCGATTATGGCACGATCTTTTAATATTGAATTTCTTATAAAGGCAAAGTATGTGTTGGGGCTCCACATATTGTGGATCAAAGTGAGCTTTGACCAAAATTACAATATTGAACGTTGGTTGACGTCGAGGAGGCTGACATGATGTTTATGCTAACTGTTATAGCGACGTTAACTAGTATGTTTTGACTGATGCCGTTTCGCAGTGCGCTTGCGGTTTTGGGTGTATGGCGTTGGTCATTGACAAATTATATGCCACTGTTACTACGACTTGGTATATGATGAGTAAGCCTATGGGTGTAACAATTTGTTTTAATGTAGAAAACAAATGAAACAATTTTCGCCGTGTAATCCCGGCCTAGAATAGGATCATTCTGGTACTGGTGGTGTCGTAAGAGGCGACTAANTTTTTTTTTAATAGTATAATAGTGGACCTTTAATGTAATGAATTATTTTTTCGTGAATTACTTTTGGAATATATATTTTTTTATTGTGAGAAATTGTAATACGTAAGAATGTCTATTTCAGGTTGTTCGCATCCGATACTTTAAACATAATTTCCTTAAAAAAGTGTGCAAATAGGTATAAAGTGTTATATATTTTTAAAAAGCCTATAGTATGTAGATTTTAAAACAATTATTATATTGAGGATTTTGTGACTGTATTCCTCTAAAAAATATTAACAATAAGTGAAGAGAAAAAAGGTACGTGTTTAAAGTTCATCGAGACTTTTGACAGTTACCGACGTCTACCGACGCGTTACATTTGATGTTGTTTTATAGTCCAGATATTCATAAATAACATTTATAAAAATCAGCTGCGGATACGTGCGGTTTTAGAAGCTATCACGAAAACAACGACACAAGTCAGGGAACAAGAAAACTTTGTCTATTGTAGTTTCTAATGTTGTACTATTTAATTGATTAGATTGCGTTAAATTTCAATTAAATTATTACTTATTGATAAAATAGCGTTTTATCTTCATTTTGCAAACATTTTGCGGTATTACTAATCAATAAAATGCACAATACCATAATTTATGAAATCATATAGAAAGAGTAAATTAATTTAATAAAACTCTTAAAAAAAATAATTTAATAAAACAAATTAGTAATAAAATTACTAACAGACATTTGATTGTTAAGTGTTTTCACTAAATTTCAAAATGGCTAATATTTTCAAGCGTTCCAAGCGTGAATTATTACCCCCATACATTAAAGGAGGAAAAAAACTTGAAGCAATCAATATTTCTAAAAGAAAAATATCCTCCACCACGTCCACCTGAGCTCATCATCGACGTCTTCTGGAAAACGCGTAAGACCCTGTGTCTTATAGGGACTCATCCGAATCAACGAAGAGGCGAAAAAATACCGCGCTATTTAGTGAATATGGCTATGAACACATCTGCAATGCGTATGTTCAGGGCTTACGTCCCATAAGAGGAGAGTTAGAAGCAAAACTCGTGGAAAAACTAAGGCTTGCTAACCGATATACAATATTTGAATCTCATAGAAAATGCAAGCCAGAGCAAAATGCTATCGAATCAAGAGGCAATGAGTGTTTTCATTGATTTGGATTTAACAAAAGCGCAATACATGTATTTATGTTAATTTAACAAACGATCCCAAAATCCCAAGAATGCACAAGATGCACAAGAATCCCTTAATAAGGATTATAAAAATAATCGCCTACATCATACCAGAAAATGCTCTCGATCACCTACAAATGAGGATGTATTTCATACTTTTCTCTACACATCAGATCCGTATATTTCCAGTCATAGAAGAACATATAGCAAGTTGTGAAGATATTTGATGAAGACACTTTAGATCTTATAAAAGTGAATGAACTTATTATGGTTCCCAAGTTCACCAAGTATAATTAAATAATATATACTCATTATGTAATATAATATACATTCATTTCTAATATTATTCTACTAGTAAATAAGTTTCTATAAATTTTATATTTTATTAAATAAGTATGTATAATCATAACTATTAATTCTCTCAAATACTATATACTCAAATAGATAACAGCTTAAGAAACATTATTTCTTAGTAAACTAATTTAATAATACATTTTTATAACTACTATAAGTAGTGTGGACTAAGGAAATTAAATATTTTTTTTTCATTACTTTTTTAATATATACATACTCCAATAAAAGTATAATATCTGAACTTTACCTAAAGCGCTATTTTATACTTTATGCTTGTGCAAAAATTCGATACAGACCTCGATTGCCCATAGTGTGGCAGTATGGCGATCGCGACTAATGCCCATAGAGTTTAAGAACTTCCAAGTTTTAGCACAGTTACCACAATTGAGGGAAATGTATATATAATTGCGCTGGGCTGTTCGACAGAGTCTATTGCATTTATTTCTTAGATGTTTATATTTAGATAAGTTTTCAGCAGTGGGACTAAGTTATATAATTATAGTTCTAAAAAATAAAATTAAAAAAAAATATTTGAATTGTTAATTAAATAAATATAAAATATTCTAAATATGAATTATAATTCATTATAAAAATGATATTTTAGTGTAAAATATACAATACAAACAAACCAGAAATATATTTTTCTTATAAATTTACTAAAAAAAAACAATTTATAGCTTTTATAGTAATAATACATGTTGCATATTTTATGGATTTCAGCAAAACGATAATTGAGATTTTATTTTTATAATTAAAACCGACCGATTTCAAGATTTCTCCAATGTAACTTACATTGGTCATCCTCTCACGCAACCTGGTAGTTTTTGAAATGTCTCAATGAGAGAACCTATGTACGTCCCGTACAGTTATGAAATTTAGGACGACGTAAGATTTTATAAAACAAATAAAGGTAAAGGTATAAATCCGAAAAGTAAAAGTTTATTATTTTAAGTGAAACTATTCTAACCGGATTAATATCGTATATTTCAAATTATACATTTTGGAAACCTGACGTTTCGAACACTGCAGTAGTCTGTGGTTACAGGTACACAGAGGTGGCATTAGTCTGTCAGATGACATAATTATTATATCAAACTACCACCAATGATTTATTGAGTGCCTCACGTACAGCCCTGGATTCCTGCATAATGAGCTGATAGTATCTTACCCTCTGGTATAGTGAGTTTGAGACTTCAATTCGAAAATTTATTAGTTATGTATTAGCTCATTTCATATCAGCTTACTATATAAGTGTGCTAAATATGCCCGTCAATTTAAGATAAAAAACTTTAAGTTTGTGGGCAACTTTATTCATCATCACAACGTATAAGGTATTTCCCAATCACAATCCTCAAATTAGTACAAAACTCTCAATGGGCGAGTCTGATTCACACTTGATGGGTTTTTTTCCTTAATAAACTTTAATAAATATTCGGTTGTTTCAAGCGAGCGTAGCCACACGTGTGCCGCTAGTTATCAATAAAACCAAAGAAATACGTGAATATTTAAATAAAAAGTGTTACTTCGTAAGTTTATTATACATTTTTAAAAGTTACCAATATGTACCGTTGTATTATATTTAACAATTTTATTACACATGCTATTATATTGATTATTCCTGGTATAATATTTGATTATGGCATCAACGTTCATTCTAAGGGATTAAGAGTATTTGATGGACAAGATGCTGATGCAGGAGAATATCCTTATATAGTTGCATTGGCATTAAAATATAAAAATAAACGGAACATTGAAAAATACAGGTATTTTTGTACCGGCAGTGCGATTACGCCGGCCTGGACTTTGACCGCAGGACACTGTATTAGCGTTATAAATTCTAAAATTATGAATACCCGTGGATATAAGCTAGTTATCCGTTACGTCATCGAAACAGATAATATTACATGGTATACAAGTGATATAGTAGACACAATGCTACATCCTACCTTTAAGTTAAGAGACAATATAGAAAAAAGAAATATATATCTTAAAAATGATATAGCGTTAGTTAAAACGGAAAAAACGCTAATTTCAGAGTTAGGGAGACTTAGTACTGTTGATTATCGAACGATGTTCGGTCACAAAATTACAGCAGCTGGCTATGGACTGATGAATACAGAAGAAGGCATAGTAGGAGATACTATCAAACTTAACAATTCCCTTCAAGTGTTCGACGCGGTGATTATCAAATGTAATGATAATCATTTACAAAATCCCGTACATCCAGGTTTTTGTCTGGGGGGGGAATGTGAGTATCCTTCAACGACATGTCCAGGTGATTCAGGAGGACCAGTTATCCATCTTTCAGGTATTATTGCAGTTAATTCAGCTACTACAAATCAACGTTGTAGAAGAAAACTATTACATATATCAATCTCAACGCCGATCAGTCCGTTCCTTGATTGGATAGGCAATAATATAGGAACATTCTGAAATAAACTAAATTATAATTTTAACCCTTAGTTAGTCCAACATAAGGGACTGAATTGCCGGAAGCGGTGGACATAGCGAGTATATATCCTCGCTTGACTATGAATATTTTTCTCTGAAAATATGCAATATCTATCATTTTTATCTGCCGTTAAATTTCATATTGAATAAAACTCAAAGGTAATAATATATTTTTATTGCACACTTTTTCCTTTCGAAATAATTTTCTCTTATCATATATTATTTTCATGACTAAAAAATGACATAAATTAATAAGAAATAAATAATATTTACATCAACATCACTGATCTTTGGTGATAAAACCGGTTTCTTGACTTTTTTATGCCAAAAATTTATTTCTATATTCTATTATCTGTTCAGAAAACCAACCAAGTGTTTTAACACTTACCTATAACAATTTTATGTAATTCATGACTTACAGTTATCATAAGAACGAAATGTTGTGACATTATAAGCGCAACGTGTTATGATGTATCGAAGTATCACCATTACTCATCCAGCATATTTGAATGCGAAGATTTTGTAAAGTTTTCAGATTGTTGTTGGCTGTTAGGCCAATTTTATTACATAAGTTTATATAAGTCACCTTTATTTTATCGTTGTTGTCGCTATCACTGGTATTTTTTTTTACTAAAAATGTGTATGCATGACATAATTTTATGTATTTTTGTGTTGAACTATCACACCAACATTATTACCATTTTACTAGATATCATACGTTTCTAAGAATGTTACATAATATATAATATTTTAAATAGGAAAACATGACACAAACACATTTTCACTCACAAACTGAACGGAAAAAGAAACTCACAACAACTTACCTTAACACTAAATTTCCTCTGCCTACTGTGTTACATGCGGGATACAGCGTGAAGCTGAATAATAAATTTAATATAAATTAATTATTTAACATATTATATAATGAATTTTATTGTTGCTAGCTTTCTTTAACATACAGGGCTTGTTTTATTGCATTCGGTCCATAAATAAAAAAAATATGGCAATTTAAATTATTTAGTTGGGTAAATTTGCTAATTGATATAACAGTTATTTTTTACCACTGTTTTAATGCACCCAACACGCCATGTCTGGAACAGCGGGAAGTGGAGGACGGATCTACAATGCAGTAATTTATAGCTACACAATATCTATCTATACTTATAATAAATATGTAGAAAAGTCGTTTCTGTATAATGAAAATATTAAAAAAAAAATTAACCAAGATGTTAAAGGACAACTAAGAGAATCTATTTTCAACATTTTTGGATTTTTTGTCTGTTTGTCTGTTCGTCTGTTCGAATTTTATTCTTGCAAACTTTTTTTAACATACAGTACTTGTTTTATTGCAATCGGTTCATAAATAAAAAAAAATATGGCAATTTAAATTAGTTAGATAAATTTACTAATTGATATAACAGTTATTTTTTACCACTGTTTTAATGCACTCAACACACCATGTCTGGAACAGCGGGAAGTGGAGGACGGAGCTACAAATAGATGCAGTAATGTATAGTTAAACAGAATTGAAAATAAAATCTGAAAATACTTAAATTATAGCCACAAGCGTGTGACTTTAAAGACGACAGTGGTGGGTTTATTTCCTACTCGGAGAAATGAATTATAATTTATTAATAGTTTGAGGTCAGTAGTGGCGCAATAGCACAAAGTGTGACAGTACACGCGACTGGTTGTGGGTTCGATCGAGACAAAACGCTACTCAACACACAATACTTTCAGAATCCGTGGAAAATGGGCAATGGAGTGTCTTAACATTAATCCTGCTGAGTGCGGGATACAGCGCGAAGCTGATTTGATGGAAATGAATCACATATATGGTGTAATTAAGGATTTTGATTTAGACCGTACAGATGAAGAAATTTTAGAAAGTTTATATAAATATATTGCTAACAATATAAACATTTTAGGAATCAAAAGGCTCAAACGTAAAAATAGTTACGACGGAAGATGGGAAACAAGTGAAGCAATGAGAATTTGTTTTGAAGGCTCCTCTTTGCCAACTCACATTAAAATGTTTGATGCATCAGTTAAAGTGACACCATATATCTACCCTGTCACACAGTGTTCACGCTGTTGGAGATTTGGTCATATAAACAAGTTTTGTCCATCCTATAAAACCATTTGCCCAAAATGCGGAGAAAATCATGAAAATTGTGAGCGAACATCCTTTTATTGCAATAATTGTAGGGGAGATCATATGGCAATGGCGAAGATTTGTCCTATCTACATAAAAGAAAAACGTATCCGAGAGCTAATGGCAGAATTTTGTTGTACATATAAAAAAGCTTTAACTATTTATGTTCCTCCAAGTCCTCCTCCAGTGCCTATTATGACAGAAAAATGTTTTCCACACCTGAATAATAACCAATCTTCGAACACCCCATTTTGTCAAAATCTTATGCAGAAGTTACGACAGCAAAAAACAAGAAAATAAAGGCAAAATCAATAA
>JAAIXJ010000594.1:0-198775 GCA_013403705.1 Heliconius hermathena | reverse complement strand
ATGCCGGCTGTCTCTCTACTGTGGGTGGCTTGTTGGTCTTCTGACAACGCTGGCAGGGAACTGGCAGCTTGTTCTGGTGAAGAGTATTCTTCACCTGGCGAAGCTCGTCCCCTAGGTGTTCAGCATCGCAGAGGTGGTGGACTCTCTGAAACAAACATTTGCCAACGGTAGATAACTGTGTAGGGTGATGGTGAGATTCACCATTGAGGTATCTATTGGTGTGCGTGGGTTTCCTATATACTGTGTGACCTATTGTGCCATTGGCATTTCTTATGACTGTGACTTATCATACATCGGTCAAACAAAGAGAAGCATCGGGGTTAGAGTGAAGGAACACATCTCTGATATCAAGAATGGGCATGTATCGAAGTCAGCTGTGTGTGAGCATACTGTGGATAAACCCAGCCACTACATCAGGTTTGATAAACCCCAAAATCCTGGCTAAGGAAAACAGATACATTCCTAGAATGATCCGCGAGGCTATTGAAATATAAAAACATCCTAATTTCAATAGAGAGGATGGCTGCAAACTTTTTACCACCTGGGACCCACTCATAAAATCATTAAAGTCTCAAACCCACCATACCAGAGGGCAANAGTCTACCCGTGATCACGGACTACTGCAAAGTGTTCGAAACGTCGGGTTTCCAAAAATGTATAAAAATACAAAATATATGCGATTAATCCGGTTAAAATAGTTTCATTTAACAGAATCCATTTCTAACATTTTTGGAATTTTTGTCTGTTTGTCTGTTTATCGGTTTATGTAAACACGTATCACGTAAAAAGTACACAATAAATTACAAGTAAATCAGAGTAACTTTTAGTGTTTATTTCATTGTAATCGCTTCACTCTATCAAAAGATATAAATATTTAAGTTTTAAGAAGTTTATATTTGAGATAGTAGAAATTGATACAAGTAACGCTATCTATTGGCAACAAATAGTAGGTAAACTTTAAATCTTAAATAGATGGCGCTATGCATAAAAAAAATATTTTTATAGTTTGGAAAGGTCAAAAAATAATGTACTTAAAGTTTTAAAGATATTTATATTTGAAAAAAAAAATAGAAACATACGCAATGATATCTATTGACTACATATGATAATGAATGTTGATAACGCATAAAACATATTGTTGAGTTATTATTTGTTAAACATTAATTAAGTCGTGTAAATGTAATCTATACTTATAATAAATTTAACATAAACATAGTAGTATTTTTCTAACAATGTTCGAAAGGTTACAGTTCAATTGTAAGTCGCGCTGGCAAGATTCTGGGCAAAAAAACGACTTTAGAAACGTCTTATTTATTTGACTATTTCAATTTAGTTTACTTTGTAGTTAGTATTATGAACAATTGTTATTAAAAAATATGGAAAATTATCAAATTTACGTATTTTTCAAAGTACAATTGTTGATAGTACTAACTACTAAGTAAACTAAATTGAATTGTTGGTGAAGATTACCTTCGTAACAGTCTAGCTTAATTCGTAATTATTTAACACAGTGATAAAGAATGACTTAATATTCAAAGAAATATTTTCAATAGGTTCTTCAGTCCGTTTGTTCGTTTATGTTATTAATATTTTTTTAAGAAACGTATAAAATAATAATTAACTTTTGGGAGCAACCTCTAAAAAATTGTGTCTCAAGAAAAAAATGCTCTCATACTGTTTATAAAAATATAAATAAAAATAAATCAGCTTCACGCTGTATCCCGCACACAGCAGGGTAGGCAGAGGGAACCTAGTGTTAAGACACTCCGTTCCCCACTTTCTGCCGAATTCTGGAGGCATTGCGTGTTGAGTGGCAGAACTCAACGCCGCGCTTTGCCTCGACACCAGAGCGAAGAAATGGAAATATAAATTTAAGTAAATATTTCATCTCCTCGAGTGGGGATCGAACCCACAACCAGTCGATTTTACAGTCACACTGTGTGCCCCTGCGCCACGACTGGCCTCATATAGTAAAAATATCCCGCAGTAATATTTCATAACTTACAAGTGACACGTACCGACATTGCATTATTGCACCTGTATGTTGCATGTATGTATGTGCCAAGGGTATTTTAGGGTATATACCTCAAAATTCCTATAAGATAACTTTTTTGTTTGTCCATCTGTCCGTCTGTCAAGACTATTTTGTACAAGATCGGTTAAAGGTTAGATACCTCAATGTTCAAGTCTATATTCTCTTAGAGCACAAAAAAATCTATCTTCTAAATCATCGCAATCAAGTGACGATGAAATTTGAGGGTTTATGCTTCGTTTTTTGTCGCATTTTCTATCATAACTATAGGGTATTTGTTAAGAAGTTAAAACTTACGGCACGTATAAAGGAAAATTACAAAATTATTTTTCAAAACTTGACAACTTATTGTATTTGTGTCACAGAAAAAAAACCATTAGGTACAAATTTTAATCTGTACTTAATTTGATACAAAATGACAACTTAATTAATTATTCTTTTGGTGTATCTCCATTCACAAAACTGGTACGAAACTCTCGGGGCATGAGTACGACTTGAACTTGACCGAAAATATTGATTATTTTATAGATTATATAAAAATGCCTAAAAACGTGCTTTCTATGTATATTCTGTATACTAATTATATATTTAACAAAGTCAAAGTCAAATAATTTTATTCAAAATAAGAAGTTACATGCTTCATTTTTTGAACGTCAAATAATTTACCACCAGTTCACTAAAATTTATGCCTCAGACCTGAGAAGAACTGGCGCAAGAAACTCAGCGGGACTTATTTTTTTAAAATCAATTATACAAAATCACATTTCAACGTTTCTGACAATGATACTTTGAAATAGACTGGAGCGAGCATTTCATTCCCAAGGCGTGTTATCATTTATATAATCATTAATTTGGTAATAACCTTTAACACANATATATATATATATATATATATATATATATATATATATATATATATATATATATATATATATATATATATATATATATATATATATATATATATATATATATATATATATATATATATATATATATATATATATATATATATATATATATATATATATATATATATATATATATATATATATATATATATATATATATATATATATATATATATATATATATATATATATATATATATATATATATATATATATATATATATATATATATATATATATATATATATATATATATATATATATATATATATATATATATATATATATATATATATATATATATATATATATATATATATATATATATATATATATATATATATATATATATATATATATATATATATATATATATATATATATATATATATATATATATATATATATATATATATATATATATATATATATATATATATATATATATATATATATATATATATATATATATATATATATATATATATATATATATATATATATATATATATATATATATATATATATATATATATATATATATATATATATATATATATATATATATATATATATATATATATATATATATATATATATATATATATATATATATATATATATATATATATATATATATATATATATATATATATATATATATATATATATATATATATATATATATATATATATATATATATATATATATATATATATATATATATATATATATATATATATATATATATATATATATATATATAACTAATCATATATGTTACTATAATAATTTAAAAACTGTACAGGAGCTATATAAGTTATTTTACAAATAATATCGTGAACACTTATCCAAATCAATTAATTAATAATTAAGGCTGTTTATAATATCTATATTTCTTAAATGAATAATCATGCAATTCAAGCGGGCAAAGCCGCGAGCTGGCCGCTAGTATTGAATAAGTTCGAGAATTTTGTCGAATGAGATTTGTATCAAAGTGATCATCTACGGTCCACGATAGTGTCGTAACTCGCAACGCATAATAGCATAAAGTTATATGATTAAATCCTTATAATTCTGTATAGTGATGTAATAATTTGATGTTTGTCACAGTTACGTCAAAAATATATACATTTTATTGAGGAATAGGAAATGCCACTAAAACGAAATTTACTTTTGATTACATATGAACACAGTATGTAGCTTGATAAAGCTATATATATATATATATATATATATATATTTATATATATATAAATCAAACAAGCGTACGGGTCACCTGATGGAGAGTGATTAACGCCGCCCACGACCCTGTGTAACACCAGAGAAGTCACAAATGTGGTGCCGGAGCTTAAGTTGATGATAGACGACCTGAAAACACTGCTGCAGGTAGGCCATTCCATGGTTGAGTGGAGCCTAGAAGTATATTGAAGTGGAGTGGTGGTGTGGTGGGTGATGTGGTGGGAGTGTGGATAAGTGGACCGTGAAAATATATTTTTTTGTATCTAATTCTAACACACAGTCTTATAACAGAAAATATATAAAACAATGAACTGAAACTTATTAAAACTATATTCTACAACTGAATAAGAAGGCTACCTAAAATATACCTACATCATAAATTTTACATTGGAAATTGTCCACAAGTAAATATTAAGCATTACTATAATATTAATAAATAAGTAGAAACATAAAGGTATAAATACACAAAAAGTATACTAATCATATATTTTTGAATGTACAATATATTATATATCTGTAAATACCACATTTTAAATCTCTCGTTAATGCTATTAATCAGTGGCGTAGCTAGGGTATTTGCTGCCTGGTGCAGGACTTGATGCCCTTTAAAATGGTCAAAATAATTTCAGATTTCAAAACACAGTAGACTAGATATATCATTTTTTATTGCTTCAAAACTATAATAACTGTATATAAATTATAACATTAGATTTTGGTAAAAATTATTGCAAAAATTTAAAAACGGATATTACGATTACATTATCAAAATCAATAGTATCGACTAGTTCATGTTCGATTGACATGATAGCGAGATTGTATTTTTCATTTTCATACTTTCATTTTTCTGCGACTGCACCGCTCGCACCCCCCCAGCTACGCCACTGCCTATTTTAATTTATTTATTAAAGAAATTAAATTGAATAATTTGATAGTACATCACTAGCCTTATATAAATTTGAAGCAGGTATAAGAGTTACGTGTCCTATCATCATCAGTACAGCAATATCATCAAATAAATAATTACTACAAGAAGCAACTTATAAGAAACTATGCGAAATACAGAGTACATACTCTATTTTATCTCTACCTATAAAATTTGCAATGTTCCTTCAATTTAACTAGGAATCCATAATCAAATCTTGACTACGTTGTGAAGGGTCCAATACGGAAGTACGCTCTTTCAAAAAAAAAAAATTAAAATCGGTTCACAAATAACAGAGAAATTTATGTTCACAGAAAGAAATATCGTACTTGAATATATACAACAGAAAAACTAGTGTTAAGACACTTCGTTGTATTCCCTGTGTACTGCCCAATTTTCGAGACATTGCGTGTTGAGAGGCGGAACTCAACGTCGCCCATTGTTTTGTTACTAGAGCGATAAATGAAATCACTCATTCCTTTGAGTGAGAATCGAACCCATATTCGTCACGTGTACAACCAGGCACTGTGCCGCTGCTCCATGAAGGCCTACATATCATGTATTTCTTCCATTTACAACTTTTTTACATTTGCTACCAATAACCAACGACCGTGCCGTGCTCATTAACGCTGAACGATCGTTTTTCATACTTCAGACGAATACTAAGATAATTTCTTATTTGACCTTTTAACGCTGTTTGTGTTACGGTGTGTTAAACTGTTAAATTACTATGCTATTTCCACAGAGGCTCGAGGTTTCTGGAATTACCTTCAATCAATATTTTTTTTGACCGGCTTTGTATCGATAGGCTATACGTAAAAGTGTTCTGTTTAGTGTTTTTTCTTAAATAATGTTATCAGTCAAGAGAAATCGGGAAATAAATTATTATTGTACGTACCGTACGTACAATAATAATTTCTAGCGTTTACACAGTTTTTAGATTTTTATTTCTGCTATGAATTTCAATTTATAACTGAAGCTCAATTTGAGTAAATAATAATATAATATACGGTATCACTATAGAGTCGACTTAAATAGAAAAAACCGGTTAAGTATGAGTCGGACTCGCTCCCCGAAGCTTCCGTACCAATTTCATGATTATAGGCCTACCTTGCGGGTCACGGTGAGAATGAAGAAGAACAGGCTCAGCTGGCTTGGGCACGTCGAAGGAATGAGTGATAAAAGAATAACATAAAAGATTTATGACGGAAAAGTGAGCGGTAAGATAGGTAGGGGGAGCCCTCGGTTGACTTTCAAAAACACAAGATCAAAGATAAGGTCACGTAACAAGCATGAGGGAGGGTCCTCCAAAGGGCATGTGTGAAGAAATTGATGACAGTGTACGAGGCGAAAGAGGTATGCAAAGACCATAGCGTTTGATGCTCCATGCTCTCTGACTACCCCGCTAGGGATACAACGTGAAGCTTGTTTAGTTTTTTACTTTTAGTATAAGTTCACACTTCGTGTTAAATTTTATGACTGTAGATCCTTGGGAAGGCAAATACCGTATAGTTTTGTAGAATTTCATACAAAATATAACAAAGTCGATGCATAAATGTTCGTATCTTTTGATCGCGTTGACTTAGAAGCTAGATTTTATTTGCGCCTCAAGGGACCTTAGATATTAGATATTAATTTCAACTTGATATCTCCACGCCATCTCGAGAACAATGGTCTATTAAACAAAATGATTATTATTATATTCTGGATAACAAAATTATCATATAAGGGTTACGTTTCTACCTTTTTAGGTGCGGAACCCTATAAATACTGTTATACCCATTAATCATGGTTGAATTCTATTTAAATATGTGTCCCGTGTCATAGGAATCCAATGGTTGATAGGTTGAGAAGTCAATTGTTCATATACAGACGCCATTAAAGTCATTGAGTGTGATTGTTCCAATTGTAGAGTAGACTAGGTTTGTAAAGATATGTTGTAAGTTAATTGGCATAAGAAATAGACGAAATAGATAATAATTAGCTTCACGCTGTATCCCGCAGACAACAGGGTAGGCAGAAGGAACCTAGTGTGATCCCCACTTTCCGCCTAATTCTGGATTGTGTATTGAGTGGCGGAACTCAACGCCGCACTTTGCCTCGACACACGAGCGAAGAAATGATAATATAAATGTTAATAAATATTTCATTTCCTCAAGTGGGGATCGAACCCACAACCATTCGATTTTACAGTCACACTTTGTCCCACTGCCTCACGACCGGCCTCGAAGCAAAAAATCGTATGTCTTTTTTTTAATTTCTATAGTTGATAGTGCTTTAACGAAAAAGGTAGGAGGATTAAACCTACAATAAGAATTTTTAGATGACACACATTAGTTGCCAAAGTTCAAAACAAGTGGCTGTTTTTTGATATTATATAATTACCATCGCCAAGCCTACGATCTCCTTCTTCGAGACTTTATTTCGAACGAAATAAAATTTGTTTTCTTATTACTAGAGATATTATACTTAACTAACATAGCAGGGTAGGCGGGGGGAACCTGGAAATTAGGTATTAACACACTACATTCCCATAAGACATCCCACTTCCCGCTTAATTCTGGCGACATTACGTTAAGAGTGGTGGCATTCAACGTCGCGCTTTACCCCGTCACCAGTGCGAGAATAATGGAAATATTAAATATTTCATTTTGTCTAGTGAGAATCGAACTCACAACTGTCGCATTTACAGTCACGATAAATTTATTTCTACGTTAAATAAGTATAAATTAACATGGTTAGATAGAACATAATGTAATGATTTGATGAGACAATGTACCGTTCAAGACTGCGTGCTCCGTTATGGATTTAATTATAAATGTACTGCAAACGGTTATTGCTTTACTTTACCTACTTTGATAAAATCGATGATTTAATTTAATTTTACGTATTTATGTTTGTATTTTATTGAAATGTTAACCACAATTTATGTTAAGAAAAATCACATTTAAAATAAAATTTGCTTCAAATTATAGCTAGCTAGAATGAAGAAATGATAGAATCCAAGATCAGTGTAAATGGAAAGATATTAGAACAAGTGAATGGAGTGGTATAATTTGAAAATATGTTCAGTAGACATGTAAGATACAAGATGGATGCGGACAGGCGTATTGCTGCCGGTAACGGGCTTAACGGAGCCTTAGCTGCATTGATGAGACGGCGAAACGTCAGCACAGCTGCGCGTTTGGCCGTACACAATGCAGTGTTGCTACCGACGCTGTTACACGGTAGCGAAACGTAGAACGAAAAGCGAATTACAAAAGAGAAATGAAAGAAAGATGAATGCTGTGGAGATGTGATCTCTTCGTAGGATACGTGGAGCCGGCTTAACTGATAGAAACCACAATAAAGAGACACACAGAACTGCTGTTCTGTGTCTCTTTATTGTGGTAGCGACGATGTCACGGTGATAATGAAAAAGTACGTGCTCAGCTCCTTTGGGCACGTCGAACGAATAAGTGATGATGAAAGAATGACAAAAAAGATTTATAACGGCAAAGTGAACGGTAAGAGAGGTAGGAGGAAACAGCGGTTGACCTTCGAAAACAGTATCAAATATACTGGAGGAAGATCACGTAAAAAGCACGACGAGCCCCGGAGGACATGTATCTTTATAACAGTGGACGAGGCAAAAGAGGTATGCAGAGATCGTAGCGTTTAGCGTTCCGTTCTCTCTGCCTACCCCGCTAAGGATACACCGTGAAGCTAGAATAGAATAAAATTAAGTTAATTTAAAATCGAAAACAGAACTAATGTAAAGATACTTGGTTTTCCACTTTCCTATGAATTCTCGAAAACAACGTCTCGTATTACCTCGTTACGAGAGCGAGGACTTGAAAATATTAAATATTTCATCCCCTAGTGGTAATCGCTCTCTCAACCGTCGAATTGACACGCATGTGTGTCTGCGTTGCGGTGACGGCCTCTTACAACATTTACCCCTCATTAATATTTGAAATATACAAAACAAACATATTGAACGAAACAGTAGTTCCTGAGATTGGCGCGTTTTATCAAAGAAAATCTTCAGCTTTATATTAGTGATATAGTATAAACCCTTAAGAAACTATAAAGTGACAACTATCACATAGGTCCGTATATATAAACAGTTCTCAATTCTGAGATCGATCTTGAGATGCCCTTCTTTCATAGTTTACAATATGTGAATAAAAACTGCTTCTCAAGAGCGCTGTCAAAATTGATCTCAGAGTTGAGAGCGATTTACAAGTCGACGGACGACGGAACTTATTTATTTATTTAGTTTTATTGGGGAAACAAACAGAACATAAAATTTACAAACATTACACATTATTGTAGAGTAATATTAATTAGCTACATCTCTCTTGCTAATAGAATTATTCATATGATTGGAATTCTTGTGTTCACAAATAGGGACATATAAATAGGGTGTTTGATGAGTCAGTTTTGTTTTATCAATAGTTGTTATAAATAAGTATAGAGTACGCGTTATTGACTTCGAACTCCTTAATACTTATCTAGTTTAAGTGTGGTTATTTTCACGTGAATAGGGTACGAATAAGGAGTCAAATATTCAATTGCAAATATTCTGTAATCTAATCATCGATCAAATATATCATTTGTTAAGAAATAGAATTCTGGATAACATATATTTTTATTAGTTTTCACCAGCAGATTTGTTCCTTTGTGACAGTTGCTATGTTAGTTCCGATCACCTATTGCTCTCGTCAAAAATAGACTTAGGTTTATTTTCTTTCTTTTTTAGTTTTAAACTTTATTTAATCAGAGAGAACGGAGCGCCAAACGCCACGGTGTCTGCGTGCCTCTTTCGGTCGTCCATCAATCTCTTTATATACGTCTTCCAAGGAATCCTCATGCATTACAGGAGCGTCTTCCAGTATCATTGATACTATATTCTTAAATGGTCTCAAACCGAGGTCTCCTACCATTTTGAACAAATGTCAATATTAAGTAGACAAAAATTTTTGCTTAAAAATCTCCTCCGTTAAAGATATTGACTCGTTCAAAACAAACTATTCCTTTATTATATTTACATTGGTAACATTACCTTTTATTTATTTCTGCAGAAAAATAAATATCTGCAAATTCATTCAATTGCCGCAAAAATATTTTTTTATTTTCATACTTCATTATTTGATAAACAGTTTTGGTAATATATTCTCATTTAAAAAGCAAGAATGTTGAACTATACTGATATTATAAAACTATCTTTATAATACAGTATAGTTTGTTGGATTAAACACACTAATATCAGGAACTTCTGGTTCGAATTAAAATAATATAATATTAAAATAAAATAATATAATATAATTATTAAATCTTTGTTCTAGGCCTGTGTTTATAAATCGATCTCAAGTCGGCGATCGATCTTGAGATGCTTTTGTTGCATATAGATATGTAATTTATGAATGAAAACATTATCTCAAGATCGATCTCAGACTTGAGGGCGGTTTATAAATACGAGATTTAGTTATCTTCATTTGATCACTTCTTTCTTTATCTATATGTACTTCTATGCTAATATTATAAAGAGGAAACATTCGTGTTTTTGTATGTATGTTTGTAATGTTTTCACACAAAAACTACTGGGCTGTTTTAAACATCTTTAAAGTGTTATTTCATACTTAGGAAAGAAAAATACTTATCTAGAAAACGTATAAAAATTTGAACAGCGGGACTAAAACCCGACCCGACCAGGTGCTCTGACTACTAAGACAGAGGTTCGCATCAAGCTACGTCGAAATTTAAAAAAAAAAATCTAAAATAATGCGTTGTGTAGCGGGTGATGATGCGGGGGTGAGAAAAAAGAGGTATTGTTATCAAAGTACAGACAAATTGACAAAATGAGAAAAAAAATAAATCACTGTCTTGGGTTCTATTACATTTCGAAATGGCCTTAATAATAAATTTTCTAATATATCTTCCATGTGCAGACTCTGATGAGCTGTGATTTTATAAAGAGTTAGATAGGTTTTTTTTCGAAACAATTGAATACCTTTATTTTAATTACGGAAATGCAGCCCTAATTTTCACTTAAAAAATCTTAAGACATATTATACATTATATCTTTCTTTAATTTACTCTCGTTTTATTAACAAGAACATATTAAATAAATCATTCGGTTGTTTAAACGGGCGAAGCCGCGAGCTGGTCGCTAGTATTCTATATATTATTCTATTCGATCATTGGGAGAGAAGCGAGTAAAACCTAGTAATATATTATATTCACTCTGCATATTCTTTACATTCTTCACACTTTTCAAGTATAATTTACAATATGATATAAATGTGAATATAATAGAGATAGATAGAGAGGCTAGTCGTGGCGCAGGGGCACAAAGTGTGACTGTAAATCGACTGGATGTGGGTTCGATCCCCACTTGAGGAGATGAAATATTTACTTAAATTTATATTTCCATTTCTTAGCTCTGGTGTCGAGGCAAAGCGCGACGTTGAGTTCTGCCACTCAACACGCAATGCCTCCAGAATTCGGCAGAAAGTGGGGAACGGAGTGTCTTAGCACTACGTTCCCTCTCCTACCCTGCTGTGTGCGGGATAGCTACAGCGTGAATATATGTGAATTGGAAATGTTATAAGGATGTACATACATATACGTGCGTAATACTGGAACCGCAGTGCGGTAATACTGCAGACTGAATCGCACCATATTTCTTTAGAATGTTTCAAACTTTCAGGGTTTTTTGTACTAATCGCTGTTAGCTGTGCTCTAATTTGTTTATAATTTGTATATAATATATTAAATATGTTAGAATATAATTTTAGTATATTTATGAAACTTTTTACAAATGTCGTTATAATATGACTTATTATTTTTATATTTTTGTTTTTGAGGCCACTTGTGGTGCAGGAGCACAACTGAGCGAGCGAGCTTAAACGTGACAAGGTGTGGGGTTGATTCCCACTTGAAAAAAATAAATATTTAATAGTTTCATTTCCTCACTGGTGACGAGGCAATATTTGCCAAAACGTAATAAACGGAAGTGACTTAACACTAGGTTCTCAGGTTCCCAGTTTCCCTCTGCCTACCCTGGTATGTGCGGGATACAGTGTGAAGAAAAAATAAATTACGTTTATAAATTTGACGGCGTAGAGCGCAGTTGGGGAAATGTAGCCGATAGCATAATTGCCACACGTACTAAGTAGCAAGAGAGAAAGAAATTAAATTGCCCTCATTTGTTTCTCGAGTCCAGCATTTCTTTTGTTTCAAACAGGCTTAAGAACTTAAATATTTTTCTCGCGTTAACGCCGTTTAAAAATATACGGCAGTGACATTTTTCCTGTTGAAAAGTAACGTGACATGCTTGCTTAATTCAGTCTTATATATTTCTAATTATTTTTCTAATTACATTATATATTTTGAATATATTTTTCTGTGTTATTTAGGGGAAAGTAAGATATTAGAGGAATAGACGCATATGTTTTTTTTGCGGTTGGTTTCCCATTCGAGGAAATGCAATATTACATTTTCGTATTTTTGCTCTGGTAACGAGACAATGCGCCGCGCGCCGTTCAGTTCCGTTACTCAACACGTAATGCCTCGAAAATTCGGTGGATGTTGGGGAACGGAAGTGTCTTAATGGTAACAGAGCGTCTTAACAGGTTTCTGCCTACCCAGCCATATGCGGGGTACAGCAAAAAGCTCAGAAAAAAAATGTAGAGGCGAGAGACGTTACTCACGTTGCTTAAGTTGTTTTAGAGTCATTTGCAATTTACGTCGTGGTTACCATGCAAATCGGAGAAATGGAAGTACTGTCAAATATATATTTTTGCTAACAACTACATTAGCTTGTAGCTGATAGTTTTACCTTTAACGAACAGACGTTTCATCATATTTATAAAATCAGCTTCACGCTGTATTGTGGAACCTTGTGTTAGGGCACTCCATTCCTAACTTTCTGCCGAATTCTGGAGCCATTGCGCGTTGAGTGGCAGAATTCAACGCCCCGCTTAACCTCGACACCAGAGCGAAGAAATGGAAATATAAATTTAAGTAAATACTTCATCTCTTCGAGTGGGGACCGAACCCACGACCAGTCGGTTTTACAGTCACACCTCGTGCCGGTGCGCCACGACTGGCATAAATCAATAATCATATTTTTATACATACGTATATATGTATATGGTTCCTTCTCCACGCAACAGTTTAGTACAACGAGCGTCCATTGAACATCTCACAATTATCGCCTACGAGCACTAAAGCGGGCCTCGAGCCGCGACCCAGTTTCGTAAGCACCTGCAATTTCCAACTCTTTGCTTTTCTGCTAATGAGTGGGCCTGGTTGTTTTGGTTGTGGGATAATTTGATTTTATTGCTGTGGGTTAAATAGTGTTTATTATTTTTTTTGTTAGGAGTCCTTGGGAACTTTGAAATGGAAGTTTGTGTTTAGTTCAAAATATTGTATGTATAGATTTTCGTTTTTTTTTTAAATGAAGAATTTAAGAGCGGTCGTGGCGCAGACTCCAAAGTGGGTGACTGCACACGCGACAAGATTTGGGTTGGTTCGATGCCCACTCGAGGAAATGGAGTAGCTAATATTTTCATTTCTTCACTCTGGTCTCCAGGCAAAGGCTGGCATTGAGTTCCACCACTCACAACGAAAATATAAGGAACGAAGAATCTTAAAACTATTATAGCTTCTCAGATTCCCTCTGCCTATAAAAAATTGTAAGAAAACTTTGTTACCGCAATATTAAACTGTAAAAATTAAGCTACGTCGTATTCGTCAAACCTTGGTACTGTAAAATCCTATTGATAAGCCGTTTATCAGATGATGTGCTATATGCCTTCGATAAGGATTAGACTTAGATATCTATAGCACCTGCATAGTTCCCAGTTATTAACTTTATTTTAATGTATTTGTCTCTTATATTCGATCTCTATTAACATTGTAAAAAAATAAATCAGCTTCAAGGTGTATCCCGCACACAGCGGGGTAGGCAGAGGGAACCTAGTGTTATGACACTCCGTTACCCATTTTCCGCCGAATTCTGGAGGCATTGTGTGTTGTGTGGCGGAACTTAACACCGGGCTTTTGTATTTGGTGCCAGAGCGAGGAAATGAAAATATTGATAAGTAATAATTAACTTCCCCGACTGGGGATCGAACCCACGACCGTCGCGTTTCATTTACACCCTTGAGTCCCTGTGTCACGACGATCTCACAGTGTGTGGATTTTGTGGTGGATTTATTTATTTTAATTTTATATAAGTTATAGTTATTATATGAAGGATTAACAAAAGTATACGCAATATATAAATATATAGGTATGTTAACCACAAAAGGCGCTCAGAAATATTTATCATTTTCGTTTATCTACAGAAGTTTTTAATAATTTTGATAAGAATTCATTTCCTGGCTCTAGTAGGTAACAAGGTAAAGCGCGGCGTTGAGTTCCGCCACTCAACACGCAATGCGTTGTGAATTCGGCGGAAGTGGACAATCGCGCGGAATACAGCGTGAAGCTAATCAAATTTATTCGAATTCGAAACCATAGCGTTCAGATAAACACATAGCAACTGCGCCATGAACATGTTATCACAAAGGTCAATAAACTTCTTTATTTTTTCTTAAGTAATATAAGAAATGTTATTTTATTTTTATTATCAGTTTTAATGAGGTCGTGATCCATACTTCGAGGTGTCTAAATGTGTACTAATATATAACTATAGTATAGACTTTTTTCATTTTACCTAGAAAAATAATTAAATATACAATGTCGATACAGATAAGATAACGTAATTTATTGAAAAACTCATCTATACTTTGTAATGTGCTTAGAATATTTATAGGAACGTTGCTGAATACTATACTAAATACTACCGTATATTATTTACGTACTGAGGCCAGTCGTGGCGCAGCGACTGTAGAACCGACTGGTTGTGGGTTCGATCCCCACTCGAAGAGATAAAATATTTACTTAAATTTATATTTACGTTTCTTCGCTCTGGTGTCGAGGTTAAGCACGGCGTTGAGTTTTGCCACTCAACACGCAATGCCTCCAGAATTCGGCAGAAAGTGGGGAACGGAGTGTCTTAACACTAGGTTCCCTCTGCCTACCCTGCTGTGTGCGGGATACAGCGTGAAGCTGATTTGATTTAATTTTATATTATTTTTCCCCTAACTATATTCTATTTATATCGTACCCATAAACTGTTGCGTTTTCAGTCATACTTTTGTGCCCCTGCGCCACGAATGGCCCCGAATTGACGCTCGTGAAGGGTTGGCGGTCGCAGGGGAATGCCCTGGGTATGCTTATCAGAGGGAGTTTGACCGTCGGGCCACGTCGACTTAGGACTGGCCTCGTCGCCTCTTACAGCGTCGTAGAGTCGTGATATTTAGGAGTCAATCCTGTCTATATATTGGGCGTTTGCGACTATAATTGGAACGTCTGGATCTAGAAGGACGCTGCGAGGGCGTTGAAGAAGTGGGTGTGGGTGAGGAGCGTACTTACACGCTTGGACAATGAGTGGATTGGAGTGGGCATCTGCACGCTTGGCTAGGCATTTGCGGAATTCCTTTAACGATTCCAATTCAAAATCTTTATGTAGGTGTAGGTCCACTTACACAGATTTTTTGTAGTATAAATTATGTAATGTATTAGCTTGAATTAGAACTTCGACTTTACGTTTACTCTACATCATTTGTAGAAAAATGGGAGTTACGTTAGTAAAACTCAGTATATATTTTATTTATATTATTTTACACAATTTTACATTCGCTTTAAATTACTTATTCTTTTTAGCGTAGAATATAATAATTATTTATTGTTTATTAATTACCATCAGATACTTTTTACAAGGAAGGCACAGAAAATGTATAGAAAAAAAAATCATCAAAATCGGTTCACCCAGTCAAAAGTTCTGTTTTACATTTTTAATTTTTGGTGTTATTCCTCACATAAAAGAATAATACTATTTTAAAAAACATCATTTTATATATTTTTCAATAAGTTTTTTTTTCAATAAGTACTTACTTACAGACTAGTAAAATGGCATGGTTGTGGTTTTGATCCCCACTCGGGGCCATGAATTATTACTTATTAATATTTTACCACCACCAAGTCCAAAGCCCTGCGTTGAGATCCATCACTTAACATTCAATGCCCCGAAAAGTTCGGCGGAAAGTGAAATACGGAGTGTTAACATTAGGTTCCCTATGCCTTAGCGTGAGTAAGTGTGGGAACGTGAAACTGTTTTTTTTCTGTATTTTCAGCTTCTAACTATATGCCAAATGTCAACTTTCTAACTAAAGTAGTTTCATCTGTGTGTCGTCTGTCTGTCAGTCAGTAATGGAGTTGGTTATATTTATAGATTATATATTGGAAACTAATATAATTATAATTATAGCCTAATAATACACGGTTACGATTTAACATTAGTAAAGCATTATTGATAATTTTCTGTAACGTGTATTTAATTATCCTTATATCCTTGTCCGTATATTGATTAGTTAATGATTTAAAGCGGGTTCTATTATATAAGTATAATTTAAAATTAAATCAAATCAGCTTCACGCTATATCCCGCACACAGCAGGGTAGGAAGAGGGAACCTAGTGTTAAGACACTCTGTTCCCCACTTTCTGCCGAATTCTGGAGGCATTGCGTGTTGAGGGGCAGAACTCAACGCCGCGCTTAACCTCGACACCAGAGCGAAGAAATGGAAATATAAATTTAAGTAAATATTTCATCTCCTCGAGTGGGGATCGAACCCACAACCAGTCGATTTTGCAGTCACACCTCGTGCCGCTGCGCCGGCCTCAAAACTAAAAAAAAACTATAATATCTCTTTACATCAATTATTATTATATTTCTGGTGCAGCGTTCTGTTCCGCCGTGTCTTGACACTAGGTTTTTCTCCTATACGCGGAATGAAGCGTGAAGCTAACTTTTACTCTTATTTTATTATCAATCTCAATTGAGATATATTGAGATTTATATATGTATAAATCGTATTTTGTTTCCCACGTTTTCATTTTCGACCATTGCATATATTTCGCAAATGTGCCATAAAGACGTCGTGCCAAAAAGAGGTCGTGGCGCAGAGGCACAAAGTGTGACTGTAAAATTGACAGATTGTGGGTTCGATTCCCACTCAGGAACTGAAATATTTATTTACATTTATACTTTCATTTCTTCGCTCTGGTGTCGAGGCAAAGCGCGGGGTTGATCATCAGCACGCAATGCCTCCAGAATTCGGCGGAAAGTGGGGAACGGAGTGTCTTAACACTAGGTTTTCTCTGCCTAACCTGCTGTGTGCGGGATACAGCGTGAAGCTAATTTAATTTAATTTTTTTTAATCTTCATATTAGATGTATTTACGACGAAAAGATACAAAAAATATATAAATACACATTCGTTAAAATGTATGCTTGTTTTATACAACTCAGCTTGTATTTTATTTCTCTTAAAAATTATAACAGTTGATTAAATTATATGGTTTTTCTGATAATAAAGTATAAATTAATACTTCTGTGTTAATAATATAAAAATAAGCATATGTTTTGTTGAACACGATAAATCTCAGGAATTACTGGTTCAAATTAAAAATATATAATTTTATCGGATAGATAGTGATTATAATATACATATATTCTTATTTTTTTTGTTAGCTCGGTCTTAGCAGAATTCCCATTCTAAGAACCTAGTGTTTAGACACTCCGTTCCCCTTAAGACACTTCAGTTCCCCATTTTCCGCCGATTTCTGGAGCCCAACGCTTTGCCTCGAAATATTTAATTTCCTCCAGTGGGAATCGATTCTACAACCTGTCGCATTTACAGTAGATAATTCATACTTGGTACATCAATTTGATCGTTACTATATAACCCACTGTAGCTGCGGTCAGAGTGACCTTAAGGATTTAGAATGTGCCCAAATAAAAATTCTTGGTTTTACTCATATCACTATGTGGACGAAGTCGCAGGCAAAATCTAATAATTTTTAGATGCATTCGTCCTCAGTATACCTAATATTAGATATATTGAGGACGAATGCGTCTCGATATAGAAATAATATCAATCCGCACTGTCGCTTCCGGTAATGATTCTATTTAGGAACACAGCGAGAATCAAGATCGTATTCTTAGATTATAATGTAAAGTATGAACGTCTTTCTTTTATTTTTATTAATAAGTAGACGTTGAAATGATATGGAAAAAAGATAGTGACGTTAGTGATCGATCACTCTTATTTTATGTAGAGTTAAAATTTAAATTTATACATAAATATCCTTTTTTTTTCCCTTTTTTTAACTTTAACTCTTAACCATCAGATGCAAAAACAAATAATATTTAAAAAATTGAGAATATATTAGGATAATATAATATTTCATATTTTTTTTATTATAAAAAAAATATGAAATATAATAATGTTAATTAATAGGTATACTTTCCTCGAATTCGGGCGGAACGTGGACTAGAGAGTTTACACAAGGTTTTTTCTGCTTACCATAAGTATTGTGTAGGGTATTTCAAAGTCACACTTTCTGATGAATTCTTAGATTTTGATCCTTCTTTCTTCCTAATTTTTTAAATTTCCGCTTTCCTCCGCTTTCCTAATTCTTTAAATGATTTATTTCGACACGACACGACTCCGTCAAACGTCTTTTCCAAGTCCACAAAAGCGGTCAGTCTTTTGGATCTCTCTCGCATTCTCTCTCGCATCTTCTAGCTAATATTTTAGTATAAACTTTAATATACAGAGTGGAAGCGTCTCCGCTCCTTTTACGGGAGCAGCATATAGGGTAAAATATTTTAAATCCATGCCTAAAGAAATTAATCAAGATACCTCAACAGTTTAAACGTAGGATTCTTTTTTCATTTCACGATGTTTATCCATACTGTATTTCGTGTGATGCAGTTACGAATAGATACGTAAACACCTACTACTACAAAACTACTACTAAACGTTACCAATCTGCCACTTTTCATTCTCAAAAAACATACTAGAACGAGAAAGGTATATATCTCGTTCTATTTAACGCAATTCAACATAGACGCCATTACCTACGACTCGATTTCGTGATTGAGGGGTGTGCAGCGTTATAGGTTTGTGTCTGTGTGCGTTATTCTTGACAAATGGCGTTTTAATTTACAACGATAATTTTAATAATTATTTTGTTAAAAAATATCATATTTTAATTTTTGGAAAAATATCTTATGTTTTAATTGTATTAAGTTTTTATTGAGTAGTTAAAACTGTGGTTTCATTTAAAGTGGTGATAACGAAAACACTCTGTATATTTATGTAGAAATAAATGCCCAATATGTTTGTCAATCACAAACAAAGCACCGCAGCTATAATACTAAGTAATTAGTAGTATTTTTACATTGACTGATGAATTGTGGCTCGTAAATTTCCTTTTGATCTTCATTGTCTTATTAATAGATGTCATTTATTTTATGAACAATTAACCTAAAATGTTATATAGAGTGGATCTCGTATTCAAATTATTTATATTCCCGTCAACTCACAATGGGCCAGAGGGGGTCTGTGCCCACCATAGAATATTATGGACAAAAACTTAAGGCTGTAAAATAAACAATCCTCTACACAAAAAAAAAACTATTCAGAGTAAAAGTCCAGAAAGTTTGGTATTTTTTTAATAAATTGCTTATGCTTAATTTTGAATTTGTAAAAAAATATATCTATAAATAAATATATGATTGTGTACGGTCGCAGAGTCGTAGCCGCTAAAATTAGGTGTATTATGATTTTTTTTTTATTTTTGATTATTTTCTTCTCGAGTGTACAATGCGCAATAGTTCAAAAAGCGCCCACGATACGTCGTCAGTACTGTACATATATTATTCAAATTTCGTGCCACATCATCATTAAATAATTTAAACCACTGGAGGCCAGTAGGGCCTGGTCTGAAATATGTATATCTATCTATATACGTTCAGGGTACTTACTGAAGAAGAGAGAATTTGGCATTTTTTTCATAAAATTAATAGAACATGGGTCGATATCCTTTTTTTTATATAATTATGTAGCTACATACTTAGACCAGGCCAGTCGTGGCGTAGGGGCACAAAGTGCGACTGCAAGCACGACAGGTTGTGAATTTGAATCCCAATCGAGGATTTTTTTTAGAATTAAAAAAAATCATTTCCCTTTGGTAACGAGGTAAAGAGCACCGTTGAGTTCCAATCAACACACAATGCCTCCAGAATTCGGCGGAAAGTGGGGAACGGAAGCGTTTTAATGAGAACGAAGTGACTCAACACTACGTTCCCAGGTTTCCTCTGCCTATCCAAGTATATGCGGGATACCTGTACCTAATAAAGATAATAAAATCTGCGTTAATACATTTTAATTCATTACTAAACAATGCATTCTGTATAATAACAATAATTTATATTATTATATACATTGTGGGGTTACATAATATTAAATGTAACAATTTTCCTTAATTCATAATTATTTTATTCTTTTAATATTAGGTGTAGGTCCCCACTTCCTTTTTGTTACTGTAAACGCGACAGGTTGACGGTTCCTTTGTTATTTTAATTTATTAGCTCTGGTGTCGAGAAAAAGGGCGGCGTTGAGTCCCGCAAGTTTACACGGAATGCCTCCAAAATTCGGTGGAAAGTGGGGAACGGAACTTGATGGCAACGTGGGTTCTGCCTACCCTGCTACATATGGGAAATAGTGTGCGGCTGAAAAATAAAAATATGTTAGCACTGATTTTCTTACTCTGTGCTAAATAAAGAATGTTACTAATAAATGGTAATTAAATATGTCATCGTGGCTTTTGTTATAGGGAAAATTAAAGTGGTGTAATTAAAAAAAAATACTTTTTACAAATAATTCTGAAAGCTGATTAATTAATGAAATTTACTAAAGTATTAAATTTACATGAGGCCAGTCTACGAGTAAAACCGACTGGTTGTGAGTTCGATCCCCACTCGAGGAGATGAAATATTTACTTAAATTTATATTTCCATTTCTTCGCTCTGGTCTCGAGGTTAAGCCCGGCGTTGAGTTCTGCCACTCAACACGCAATGCCTCCACAATTCGGCAAAAAGTAGGGAACGGAGTGTCTTAACACTAGGTTCCCTCTGCCTACCCTGCTGAGTGCGGGATACAGCGTGAAGCTGATTTAATTTGATTTAATTTATTACATTTAAGTAAACATAATTACTAATTTAATTTTATTTCAAATAATGAAATGTTAATATTTCCTCCTCATTCTTCCTGGTATTTATACATTATTCCTTTATTCGTCCTTATTCAAATTATTCATATAGCTGTATATTTACAATTACACGTGTATGGGACATATTATGTAATAATTTGTTGTGGGCTATATGTATAACTTAGAGGCTATCGAGGCGTGGGTTCGATTCCCACTCCGGGGAATGATTATTATTTATTAATATTTCATTTTATTTCATACTTTCATTTCTTCGCTCTGGTGCCAAGTCAAAGCGCAGTGGTAAGTTTCGCCACGTAATCGCACCTCCAGAATTTAACTGAAAGTGAAGAACGGAATACTCTAGGTTCTCTCTGCGTACTCTGTTATACGCAAGATACAGGGTAAAGCTGAAAAAAAATACAACTTAGTGATCTACTTTCTGTTCTCCAGTTGTTGTTAGAAATATGATAGTACAATGATTGTAGGATAAATATACAATGGTTTTTTAGCTTCAAGCTGTATACCGCACATAACAGAGTAGGGAAAGGGAACCTGGGAATCTGATATTATAAACTCCGTTCCCCTTAAGTCACTTCCGTTCCGGCGGATTCGGTGAATTCGGCGGATACCCTATCCGCCAATATCCGCCGAATTCTGGAGTCATTGCATGGCGGATAGTCAAAGTTCTATAATTTTGTTCAATATTTAACTCCGAATGCGAATTCATTAGGCAAAGACAGCCTTGAAAATCAAGACACTGTCCCGCATTTTTGACCAAATTTTCAAGACATTGTGTAGTTAGTGCCTCAAAATTAACGCCGTGCTTTGTCTCATTGTAAATATTATAATAAATTACAAATAATTATCGACTATGTAATAAAAATTTAAATGAGAATTACTTTTTTTATTACTGTTGAATGTTTTTTTCATTTGTTGCTGTAGCTTATTTTGTTATTTTGCGTTTCTATTTTCTTTTATTGCAAATTAGTGAAAGCAATCAAACACTTGGTTTATTCTTAACTAGGAAAACGTTGGTATGCGTACAATATAATAGGTATACAGTAACCTAACTGTGATAAAATCAGCTTCACGCTGTATCCCACACAGCAGGGTAGGCAGAGGGAACTTAGTGTTAAGACACTCCGTTTCCCATTATCCGCCGAGTTCTGGAGGCATTGCGTGCTGAGTGGCGGAAGTCAACGCTGTGCTGTGCCTCGACAGCGCAGCGAAGAAATGAATATATAAATGTAAATAAATATTTTATTTCTTCGAGTGGGGATCGAACGCTCAACCAGCCGATTTTACAGTCACACTTTGTGCCCCTGCGCCACGACTGGCCTCCTAAACTAACTGTGATTTAAAGTAAAAAATATATTATTAAGCAAAGCTACAATTATTAAGGAAAGCTCCAAGACGACTATAATGATAATAGTGCGTGAAATTAAACGCTGTTAATGTTCAATAGGGAAGCTAGCTGGTTGTTGTATGTGGTTCTTGAGTTTCTTGCCGGTTCTTTCCAGCAGAACTGCCTTCCTATCAGGTGGTGGCTTCTTTCTTCTTGTATGACTGACATTACTGACATTTGTGTAACTTGACTTGATTCAAAAGTGTTTGCAGTGGTCTAATTGAATAAAGAATATTTTGATTTTGATCACAGGTCACTGCAAATTGTATGCGGGATATTAAATAAAATTATCTTGGAAACCATATTTATTATACGCAATGAATTAATTTAATAAGAAGAGGCCAGTCGTGGCGCAGCGGCACGAGGTGTGACTGTAAAACCGACTGGTTGTGGGTTCGATCCCCACTCGAGGAGATAAAATATTTACTTAAATTTATGTTTCCATTTCTTCGCTCTGATGTCGAGGTTAAGCGCGGAGTTGAGTTCTGCCATTCAACACGCAATTCCTCCAGAATTCGGCAGAAAGTGGGAAATGGAGTGTCTTAACACTAGGTTCCCTCTGCCTATCCTGTTGTGTGCGGGATACAGCTTGAAACTGATATTTCATCGATTTTTATTTCGTACGTAGCAGGGTAAGCAGAGGGAATCTAGTGTTAGGACACTCCGTTCTCCACATTCTGCTGAATTCTGGAGGCATTGCGTGTTGAGTGGCAGAACTCAACGCCGCGCTTAACCCCGACACCAGAGCGAAGAGATGGAAATATAAATTTAAGTAAATATTTCATCTCCTAATATTTGGGCAGAAAGTGGGGAACGGAGTGTCTTAACACTAGGTTCCCTCTGCCTACCCTGCTGTGTGCGGGATACAGCGTGAAGCTGATTTATTTCATCTCCTCGAATGGGGATCGAACCCACAGCCAGTCGGTTTTACAGTCACACTTAGTGCCGTTGCGCCACGACTAGACTGTAAAATATCACCTTACAATTTACATTTATTTTTTGTCACAAAAGGCCTTTTTTGAAACTAATAATTTTAATATTTATATTAATATTATTAGTTCTAAAAAAAATAAAAATAAATTTAATATTTTTCCCGAATAACGTACTGACATATAAACTAAAGAAATTCGATGGCGTTCCTTATTATTGTTATTTCGTTATTTACGGCTAACTAAGACTTACACCGTAATGTTATATTGTAGCCCATAGCACTTCTGAAGAATGCAGCTTTTATAAATACAAAAGAAAAAGAAAGTAAATCGGACCAGTAGATCCAGAGATCTTAGCGCTTAAACAAACAAACAAACAAACAAAGGAACTCTTCAGCTTTGTTATATTAGTATAGATTCAGCGTTACTATTGAGCTTTCTTCTCTCCCTCACACTTGTTGCTTAAAATAGTTTTAGTTAAAACTAAATAGTTTAAAACTATAATATGAAACTATGAAGAAATATATTCTCGAAGCCACAAAAACATATTTTAATTAATATATTATTTTAATATATACGTTTTCTTTTCAGATATGTGCGTTAGCGAAGCAGTTGGACATGTCAGAACGACAAGTGGAGCGCTGGTGGCGGCTTAGAAGAAGTCAAGACAAACCTTCAACGCTAGTCAAATTCTGCGAGAACGCGTGGCGGTGTACATTCTACCTATATAACTTTTCGTATGGGATGTTTATATTATGGGATAAAGAATGGCTATGGGATATCGATCAGTGCTATGTTGGGTATCCTCATCAGGTTTGTTAGATTTCATATAATATATAAATAAATACTCGGGGACATTAAACATTTAAGATTTTCATTTCTTCGCTCTGGTGACGAGATAGAGCGCGGTGTTAAGTTCCGACACTCAACACGTAATGCCTCCAGAATTCCGCGGAAATTGGGGAATGCAGGGTCTTAATACTAGGTTCCCTTTGCCTGCCCTACTGTGTGTGGGATACAGCGTGAAGCTAGTATATTTAGTAATAAAAAAATTGACTAAAATAGACGAAAATTCTCAGCAAAAACAACATTACCGTCTACGACATCTAAACTAATATTACTCACGAATAAACTTTTAATCTTTGAACCCGTTTATTACATACTTAATGCAAAACATTACAGGGGTTGTCAAGCGATATCTGGTGGTACTACATGATCAGCGCGGCGTTCTACTGGTCGCTGACGCTGTCGCAGTTCTGGGACGTGCGCCGCAAGGACTTCTGGCAGATGTTCGTGCACCACATCGCCACCATCGCGCTGCTCTCCTTCAGCTGGGTCTGCAACCTGCACCGCATCGGGACGCTCGTCCTTTTATTACATGACTGTGCTGATATCTTTTTAGAAGTAATTTGTTTTCACTTTCTTATAAATTTAAAAGAGGGGGAGGGGGGGGGTGGTAGGTGAGCTCCGTCATGTGATATCTACCGTGTGTCTGTGTGGATGAACAAATTTCCGAATGATGAACAAATTCCAAAGCTTCCTTATAATGATATCTTTGATTTTGCACTAATAATTGATTTATTTTAATCACACATTTCAAAATATATGTACTACTGAAAATCGCTGAACTTCCGAGTGGATGTGGAATGAATAAGTGTTGAGGTCCCCTGCCAATATATATTTCGGGGGTACCTAGTCTAACTTCTTCTATATACATATATAAATATATTATACAAAATCAAACATTGGTCCACAACCACCACATCGGCGGAAAGTGTGGAAAAAAAAAATATGCCATAATTTGAAATCGGCTTCACGCTATATCCCGCAGACAGTTGGGTAGGCAGAGGGAACCTAGTGTTAACAATCCGTTGCCCACTGTGGGGCAACCTGATAGTTATGGGTAGGTTCCCAAATGACGGATACGATTATGCTTAAAATGAATATCCCACTCTGAATAGCCAGTACGACGGACATTAATTATTTACCTCAACTATTAATGAATCTTAATCTTATTAAAATATACAGGGTGGAAGTCTCAACACCACTTTAAATGAAACCATAGTTTTAACGACTCCATAAAAGCCTAATACAATTTTTTTTTTCCAAAAATGAAAAAGTGATTTTTGAACACAAAATAAATACTAAAATTGTCGTTTTAAAATAAAACGCCATTTGTCAAGAACGACGCACGCACACATAAACCTATTAAAGGAAAACCGTCGCACATGTCTCATTCCGAAATCGAGTCGTAGGTATTGGCGGCAAATTTCTAAGTTGTTTAACCTTTAGTAGTATTCTTGTAGTAGTATGTGTGTACGTTATTGGTATCTATGCGTAACTGCGTCACACGAAATACAGGTATGGATAAACATAGTGAAAAGAAAAAAAAATCCTACGTCTATACTGTTGAGGTATGTTGATTAATTACGTTAGGTATGGGTTAAAATATTTTATCCTATATGCTGTTCCGCTGACGCTTCCTGTATAAACCACATCAAATGATTTCATAATTTCAGGCAGCGAAGGCGGCGAAGTATGCAAACTACCAGAAACTGTGCGACGCCATTTTCACAGTGTTTACTGTACTGTGGATAATAACAAGACTGGGAATATACCCGTTTTATATTATATGGAGGTTAGTTCTCTTTTTTTTTGTTAAGCGCGGCGTTAAGTTCTGCCACTCAACACGCAATGCCTCCAGAATTCGGCAAAAAGTGGGGAGCAGAGTTTCTTAACACTAGGTTCCCTCTGCCTACCCTGCTGTGTGCGGGATACAGCGTGAAGTTCTCTTTTTTTTTTTGTTAATAATACAATTGAGTATCGCTAGTTTTCAAATAGAGGATGTCAGCGCAGGCTCACGAGTGTGCAACTGCGACGGTTGTTGGTTCGATTCCCACTCGAGCTATTTTGATATTAATAATATTTCGATACTGCGTTTTTATCTTGATATATTTAAATTAATGCCTTATATAGTTATTGTATGATATTGAACTTATGTTCAAAAATTAAAAAAAAAGTTTGTCGCATATAGTCCTGTTATACGCGAGGCTTTTTACTTATTTTCACAAAAAATCTACTGGTTATTTGGATGCAGAAAGCAAATTATGTTTTCCTTATGAGATATAAGCAGCACTCTGTTAGAGTATGATATACCAGAGGACCTGTCAGGGCTGGCAATGTTGATGACAATGATGTCTTCGTCATTGTCATTATTTTCAAATTTTATTTAGTGGGCTTAGAGGCTAATATTATAAATTATACTAACTAATTGCGCTAGTTAGCTAGTGGCAGAAAGTGTGACTGTAAAACCGACTGGTTGTGTGTTCGATCCCCAGTCTAGGAGATTAAATATTTACTTAAATTTATATTTCCATTGCTTCGCTCGGGTGTCCAGGCAAAGCGCGGCGTCGAGTTCTGCCACTCAACACGCAATGCCTTCAGAATTCGGCAGAAAGTGGGGAACGGAGTGTCTTAACACTAGGTTCCCTCTACCTACCCTGCTGTGTGCTACTCTGCTACAGCGTGAAGCTGATTTATTTATTTTAATTATAATATATTTTTACAGCACATCAATCCGTGCCCCAATGTTACTACCTATGTTCGCCGCCTACTATATATTTAACTCCCTGCTTTGCCTTCTCCTTGGTCTACATATGGTGTGGACGTGGCTTATATTGCAGGTAGCATATAAGGCTATTAATGCTGGGAAGGTTAGTTGTTTATTTATTTTGTATTTTTTTAAATATTAAATTAAAAGTCCGTGTTATAAGTATAGTTTTAATGTATTTATTTAAATTATAGGAACAAATGTTCGAAACAAATAATAATACTTTAAAGGTATTTCTAAGACTACCACATATTTTCAGCGTCGAAAGATGGATAAAGAAATTAATATACAGTTAAAAAGAATATAATTATTATAAATTATTTTTCTATTATTCAATGAATAATAAATATTTTTGAATAATTACAGATGGAGGGTGACATTAGGAGTTCTAGTTCGGATATAAGTGACAGCTCCCACTCGAACCACAGCACGCCAAATAGGATTAATAATAAAAAGTGAGTTAACTTAAACATTTATATTGAATTTGTTAGTTATAAAGATGAAACCAATCGTGGTGCAGGGGCACAAAGTGTGACTGTAAACATGACTGGTTGTGGGTTCGATCCCCACTCGAAGAGATGAAATATTTATTTAAATTTTTATTTCTATTTGGTAACGGCTGGCGTTGAATTACACCACTCAACACGCAATGTCTAATTTGTGGATAACTCTTATCCCATGCTTTATAAAGTGACGTTAAAAAGTTGGTGATAATATGAGAATATTTATTAACATAAGTTATGACACTATTCTGGCACAGTACATATGTATGAAATACAGTGGTTGTCCAAGCATGTGGTTACATAATAAAAATAAAGATGTTTACTTTGATTAACATATTTCTATTCATAGAATATTACAATAATAGACTTACTCCCATTCGAAACTACAGTCTTGGATGTATAGCATATCACAAGATTCCTGAAAATTTAGGTTCTCCCGATCACTAACATCTTCAAAAAATTTTCAATGGTCCTAATAATAATAATATCCATTCAAGTGTCTCACCGGATCTCAGAACTAAAAAGTTCTATCTCGTAGTTCTATAGAACTGACAATACTGACATTTTTGTTTATATTAATTAGCTTTATTCGTTAATTAATTTAATATTATTTTAATTAAAAAAATCAGGTTCACGCTGTATCCCGCACACAGCAGGGAGGCAGAGGGAACCTAGTGTTAAGACACTCCGTTCCCCACCTTCCGCCGAATTTGGGAGGTAACGCGTGTTAAGTGGCGGAAATCAACGCCGCTCTTTGCCTCGACACCAGAGCGAAGAAATGGAAATATAAATTTAAATAAATATTTCATTTCCTCGAGTGGGGATGGAACCCACAACCGTCGCGTTGCAGTCGCACCCTTGTGCCCCTGGGCCACAACAGCCTCCTTTTAATTAACTAATTAAAAACTTTTTATTTTATTAGCATTTAAACTTTCTTTTTCCAGAGACACATAGGGGTCAGCAGCGTTATGTCAAGATGTACTTGACATGGCGTCCGTCGCCAAATTGAATTATCTATACAAGTATCGGATATTCTCACCGTTTATTATACTTACATTTATCTTAACAATTCGTGAAAGTTGATAAAAAAATTAAGTTTTAACAACAGGTGTTATAATTCATATCCAATGCCGCCATATTGGAGATTGTTCATCGAATTTTCTAGAAGATCCTTCTAAAACTCGCAAATAATCTACAATATGTGTTACCTTTCATAGATGCAATGCTAAGTATTTAATTTTGCAATTATTTTTTTTTATATTTTCGTTTTCGTTCGTTTTTATAATTCGTTTAATATTTTTTGGGCGCGAAATCCGCCATTTTTTTGCTTATTATAATACATATTATGAGCTTAAGGCATTATGTACTTCTAGTCTTTAGCTTACCATCAAATTATAGAAAATAATAATCTTTCCATACAGACTTTTTAAATATATTTTTAATTTTCTTATAAAAATATAAAAGTTGTAAATATTTCATAACTATAAAATGTTTTCTATAATTAAAAAATATGTTATGTTTAAATTGTTAGTTTACCTTTCTCTACCAAAGTGTTAAAGCCATACTAATATTTAGAAAAAAAAGTGAAAAAAGTAGTCACAAATTTTAAAAATTATTTAAAAAATTCCATTAATTATTTAATGTATTGGAAATTATACCAAAAAAATATTAGGTTCCATAACGTAGATATTATTCTATTAGCTAGAAAAATGTTCCTTTGATTGTGCATTTATTTATGTATATATTTAAAGTGAAGACCTAGTGTTAAGCCACTCTTTCCCACGCACCACTCAACTTTCGAAATACTGCGTGTTGAGTAGCGGAACTCAACGCCAAGCTATGTTTCGTTACCAGAATGAGAGAACAAGCTATGCCTCGATTTAGGCATGTAAGTGTAAAACGGAATGTCTAGACACTAGAGTCTAAAAATTAAAATATATACATATAATATTTCTTTATTTATTATGTTTTTATTATAACAAGTTTATATACATAAACATTTTGGTTTTGAACCTGTATTTATCGCCTGTAGTTATAAAATTTCCCTATTTCAATAAGCGTTTGGTAGATTCCCATATAAAATGCCGCCTTATATTTAGTTTACATGAGATTCCTCATGACTTAACTAATTATTGTTAACATATTTGCATCGCACATTACAAATTGTACCTTATTTTACTATGAACAAATATATTTTTTGCATTAACTTTATTTTAAAAAAGCTTGTTATTTTATTCTCTTAGAACATTTTTAAATATTAATACGAAACCTTAATGTTAAATAGTGAATTGAATTCACATTACTTTCTCCAAAAAGGGTTATGGTGTCAAATTCAATTGTAATTTACTTATGATATCAGAAATACCTAAAAAGGAAACGAAATGTATTTTTTAAATCAGAAAACAGAATTACTTCTGATGTTGCATTAATTCAACTATTTTAACCGGATTAATCGCGTATATTTTGTATTATACACCACGTATAAGACGTGTTTCGAACACTTTACAGTAGTCTGTCGTCACGGGTAGACGAGGTGACCACGGACTACTGCAAAGTGTTCGAAACGTCGGGTTTCCAAAAATGTATAATATAAATACTCGATTAATCCGATTAAAATAGTTTCATTTAAAATGTTTATTACACATTTTAAATGAAACTATTTTAGTGAAAATCAAAGAACTTATTAATTTAACTAATTCGAATTTGGCACAGCCCTACTAGCCAATGTAGTAAATAATTTTATTGTTAAAATAATAATAGTTAGACTAATATTACACTTTATTTAATAATTATTCTGCAAACACTTTCGTGACAGTTATAATGTTGGAAATTATATTAAATTACACCAAAAGTTATGATAAAATACTTAAAAAATCTGAAAATTGTTAAAATTATGTTCTTTCTTATTTTAATTTATTATTATTTTAAATAATAATTTTAATTATCATCTCATGTTATACGGAAATAAAGGTTTATAAAAGATTCTTTACATTTTACGATTGGAAAAAAATAATAAAACAATTTTTTTATTGAATATATTCTGAATAAATCATCTGACTGTTAATGCGATGGCTGTAGGCTCAATTCCATTTCTGCAGTATTTATTAAAAAGTAGTTTGATTTTATATAAATTTTTATTATTTATTTTAAGTTATATTCTAAAACAATATAGTTGTCACGCCAGTGTTTCAGCCTTACACTGTGTTCTTTGATATGGTAATAGATATCGGGTTGTTATTATGGTTTTTTTTATTATTTATATAAAGTTTAATATAAGTCCTTTACGGCCTAAAAATACTGAATTTACACAGATAATTAAAGTTTAAGAATTAAATGCTACAGTTTATGAAACCAATTGTTATCTATAGTAAACATTTTAATAATTTAAAGTAGATATTTCTAGAAAATTATTAAAAAAATATCCATATCATTTGACATAATGTGTATAAATTGCACTGTGAGTAGGTTACTATTACTATGTTACGCAAATACACCCAAAGACGCTTTTATAGGATAAAAATATTTGTTTTTTATATGAATAATCGTAGGTATAGAAAATTTTAATTATATCAATACATATTTTTTCTTATTACAATTATTACAATTGCTTCGGGAAGGGCCTAAAATATTTTTTAAGGCAAAATGTTTAAAAAAAGCTGCTTATGTTGTATTTTAAAATGTGAATTATTTACTTAAAAAATTTAAGCTTATACTTAAATTTTATTTTCCATTCTATATATGAATAATATTTTTTTTTCAAAAGAAACTATTGTCATTTTTTATTTTCAATGATGTTAACATATAATATAAATATGTATTAAATGAAAATTCCATTAATAAGGCTTTTAAAATTGTTCAAAAAAATTTTTTTTTTAATATTTAGATACAAGATCTATGTATGTAAACAATTGCTTAATTTATTTATAAATATTTTTTCTTTAAAAACTACTTAAATATTTTCAAGGAAATCTCTTTTGTCAAAAACGTAACAATTATAATTGACAGTCTTAACAAACACAAAATAACATAAATAATGTTGAATAAATTATTAAGTAAAGAATTTTATGAAACTTTTTAACGTCAAGTCAATACAATGTCGTTATGCGATGTTTCGTGCCTTTTAAATCTTATTATTGCGAGAATTGTTAGAATAAGGATAATGTTAGGGTTTAGGCTCATCATGATTTTTTTATTACATTTTTAAAACGAAAAGGCTTACTTTGTGCTGTTTCAAGCACGCAGCAAATATTATTAGCCAAAAATAGTTAATCTTAATGAAACAAAAACGTATAAATTTGATTATTATTTTTTGTATATTTTATATTTTTTATAATGAGCCTAAAATTTAACCCATTTATATTGTAAAAATTGAGATTAATTAAAGTACAGTGAAAATAAATGTTACAGCATGTCAGAGCAGAGTCTCAGTTGCAATGTATTTTGACATAAGTAGAAATGTTTTTTTTTTCTTTTATATTTAATTTCTTTTAAAAATTCATTTACATTTTTGGATAATTTTTTATTGTTATTATTTTTATAAGTAAAAGTTTTAGTAAAAAGCAAGACTGCTTTTGGATTTCTTTTTGTTCTAATCATTATTTCGTTAAAAAATATTTTTTATATCGAAAAGATACGTTTAGTGTTGTGAATAATATGTGCAGTGTTGTGCAATGTATGTGTAAGGGATGGGTGAGCTTTGTTATGCACAATATTGATTATGTTTTTGTATGCGACCAAAAAGTTAAATAATATAAAAAGTATTGCAATAACATTCTTGAGTTTCATTTTCTTTACATTTCTCCAAATTTTGAATATGCCTTACAAATCATTAAGTTTTCATCGATATAAAATATTACTGAACAACTATACAGTTAATAATAAGCTTTTAATTTTTTTATGTAGACTAGTAATAAAAATATTAAATTTATCTCTTAATCATAAATAATTATTCATAATCGATTTATTCTCTAATATCTTTTAGTCGATTATCATAATTGTAAATATAAAATTTTGCAATATTAAATTAGTCCTAACTATAATTTTGACGTAGCTGTACTCTTTGACACTGAAGTTTCACATTATCTGTGACATTCACCTCCGCGCCGCGACCGCGCTCCGTCCGTCATTAAAATCAAATTAATAGTCAGTTGATGGATTTAATTGTAAAATAAAATTCTAGTATTTTAATACTAGAATTAGTGCTAGTGTATTATTAAAATAAATAAAACAATGCTTAGGTCGCTTGTAAATGCGTTTTGGAATGAGGATGTGTGGTTACCGCCTAATACTACATGGTCGGACCTCGCGCCCGGGCCCGATAAGGCAGTGGTGTATACGGACCATCGTCATGTCTTCTTCCCTATACCGTTAGCCCTGGTATTCATAACAATACGTTATGTACTGGAGAGGTGAGCTTAACCTATCAAGTTTAAATAATTGGGACACCGTCACGCACCTAGTTTTCGGGGGCGTAAACGGTACCTTGAGTCATAAGTTTTTTGTGCTATCATGAATTATACATCTAACTTTCGACGTAAATTTATAAATAATGTTGTGTTTTTTTTTCTCATAAGTGGCATTTTTACATTATTGGTATTTTATGGTACATAAATAATTTTATTAATGTTTCTTTACTTACTTCCTAATTGACAAATGTATTTTTTTAAATATTTTATGTAATTGTTTATCTTATCACAAATAATAACTTGTCTTAATATATTAAGTTTGTTATCGTCATGTGACATTGATCCTATTTTCTTGATAAATGTTTTATTTTTTTTATTATTCACTTTCATATATAATTTTATTCATATTTCATTACATCATTGTATGATAAAATAAAGCATTTCTAAGTTATTATTATTTTATAATATTTTCTACTAATTTTAGTTATAAACAAACTAAAATCAGAATGAATCACACTTATTTTATTACATTTATCTTATAGTTTAAATTTAGTATTTACATCATTGACTCATCCAAAACATATATTTTTTAAAATTGCAATTCTTAATTGAACTCTAAGCCAAATGATAATTCAAACATTTTGATATATATAAAGCTTATCTTAGAATTTTAAAATACTTAATACAATAATAGAGACAAAAATACAAGGCTTAATATTTTATTGTTATTGAGGTTTCTTATTTTACAATTTAATCTTATTTATTTTTCACAGTTTTAGTATTATTCCACATTTAGGAAACAAAAATGCTTTTTAGAAAAGATATAAAAATCCTTATTTATTATTTGACAATTCAAAAATGTTAAAATGTCTGTAGAATATGTGCCACAGAGATAAAATTTATTTAATTTTATATCAGATAATATTATCTTATCTTAATAATAACTTATATCTTTATATCTCAAAACTGAAATTTTACTTCATAAAAATATTCATAAAATATTGAGAAGACATATTACTTTTCTCAATTAAGATTATAGGTATAATTTTGCAAAAATTCATTATTGTATAGTAAGACACTGACTGTCTGTAAATGAATTGGTTGTGGGTTCAATCCCCAATCAGGGAAAACAATAAATATTATTTCTCCATTGTGGCCTAATGCTAACTCTTAAGTGTTGCATTGACTTTTACAACTCAACTTTGGTAGAATGTTGGATGGAAGCTTAGGCTTGAAACACGGGTTTAAGTTTCAAGGCAAGGATTTTTCAACTTTGTGAACTCTACCAATAATACCCATAATTAGCTGGATATTGTGTAAACCAATATTAAAGAAAATATGACCATATGAAATTATGATAGCTAGACCTATTTGTTTTGATTGATTGAGGAAGATAAGCAACTTCTTCCATTATTATATGAGTTCTGATTGACTTACATAACTGACATAATAAAAAACTTATGAAAAAATCTTACTACATTCAATTTATTAACATAATAATTATTTCTTGACAATATACACTATATTATAAAGTAAGGCAACATTTTATATTATATTTGCTATTTATAACTGTGTATGTTTTGTTTTAGATTTGTGTTTGCACCATTCGGTCGATATCTAGGCATTAAGGGATCAAAACCTAAGATACCACCACCGAATTCTAAACTAGAGGCTGTATACAAATCACCTATAACCAAACAGGTATTTTTTTTAATAATATATTTTACATTATTATGTCAATGATGCGTGTCCAATCGTCTCTTAAACGGTGAAATGTCTTAAGACTAGATTCTCCTAGATTTTTTCTGTAAATGTAGAAGACTAGTGAAAAATGGAAACAGAATGGTGTGGATAAAACGGACAAATAAATATTAATATATTATATATAAGAAACATTTTATTTATGTAATATAAAATATACATATAATTATATATACGCACTTATTAAAAATCATGACACGTTTCTTTTTTTATTGCATTCAATGTACTTTAGTTGTTATTGTGTTATGCACCTATTTTGTGAAGCCTATAAAGTATGAAGTTTATTAATATTTAATTTTGAATATTAATAAGATTGTTCCCTAAAGGTTGTGGTCAGATTTATAAATTTGATTGTTTTGCATTAAATGTTAACTTTATAGTCTGCAATATATATTTCTTTATTTATATTTTTATATATAATATCTTAAACTTATTTATGGATACTTTATATTTTGTGGTAGAAACCAAGGTCCCATATCACTTTGCTATTTTAGTATAAATAAAGTACATGTACCTGCTATATATGTATAATGCTATATATGTATAAAGTAGCATGTTACCTGCTATATATGTATAATATATCCATATAAATAAAATTGAAAATGTCCATCTGTTTGTGTGTTGAGCATGAGCACTAAGAGAGTTCTTGTGATAGAAAAAAAAACGAAATAACATTATTTTAGAACAGAGGATTGTTATATTTTTGACGTGTCTGTGGGAGACGGATACACCGATTTTGAATTAGTTTTGTTGTTTGAAAGGTGATTTTAGAGAGTGTTCGTAGCCATAATTCAAGAAACTATGTGCAATTGTTTGAAGATTATCAGCTTTTTTTCTAATCGTATGCTTACTTTTTATAAACTTTTAACTTTTTGGGGATTTAAATCAATTATCTTGTTCACGCACGCGAATTTACTAGCGACCACTGATTAAATATATAGTTTTATTAAATATATATTGGTATTTGAACCCGCTAACACGAAAATTATTCTAATAAACTACTAACTTATTATTGTTGAAACTTCTTGTACTACATGTATGTACATTGTGATCAAATTGATCCAACAATATTAATTAAAAGGTCTTTACATGTCTAAATTACTTTTGATGTGGGTATATCCGATACGGGCGGGATGAATAACGCTATAATTAATATTAAGCCAGTCGTAGCGCAGAGGCACAAAGTGTGACTGTAAAATCGACTGGTTGTGGGTTCGATCCCCACTCGAGGAAACGGAAATATTTATTTAAATTTATATTTTCATTTCGTCGCTCTGGTGTCGAGGCAAAATGCAGCGTTGAGTTCCGCCACGCAACACGCAATGGCTCCAGAATTCGGCTGAAAATGTGGGGAACTAAGTGTCTTGACACTAGGTTCCTTCTGCCTACCCTCCTGTGTGTGGGATACAGCGTGAAGCTGATTTTAAATTTTGAAGCCAGTCGTGGCGCAGGGAGACAAACGTGTGACTGTGGACGCCACAGGTTGTGGGTTCGATCTCAAAATATACTTTTAGAACAATAATAAAAATATAGTTCTTAATGACACCGCGTTTTGCGTTGATAAAGAAAAGAGTGATGAAATGAAAATATGAACAAATAATATTTTATTTCCATCAGTGGGATTTGATCCCACTACAGTCCCGTTTACAGTCACAGCTTGTGCCTCTGCGCCACTGGCCTGGTCGCATTACGTACTTTATTCTATATATAGGCGTATTTCAAATTTAGCAGGATAGGCAGAAGAAACTAAGGACCATATTTATAAATCGCACTGAAGTCTGAGATCAATCTTGAGATGCCGTTTTAATTCATAAATTATATATAACAAAGACAATGTATATATGAAGACAAACAGCATCTCAAGTTTGATCTCAGACTTGAGAGAGATTTATAAACACTGGCTCTAGTGTCAAACACTCCGTTCTCAATTTTTTGGCTTTTTTACGGCCATTTATTGCATTTAAAATATCTACTTTTAGCGATAGCAATATGTTCTTATCTTAAAAATTCTACTCGAATATAAATTATCTAATACTAATATAAAAACTTGTCATTATAAACAATAATAGTAATAATAGACACAACATTCTCACGTAGACAAAACTTCCTGGTTTTAATAGAAAATATATTTTTTAAAGTAATTTACATAATTGAGGCCGTCGTGGTTCTGGGGCACAAGAGTGTGACTAACGCGACGGTTGTGGGTTCATTCCCCCACTCGGGGTAATAGATTATTATTTAATGTTAATACATACTCGTATATTCATTTCTTCGCTCTGGCACCAAGGCTAAAGTCCGGAGTTGAGTCCCGCCACTCAACAAAAAATGTCACGAAAAAATTCGACGGAAAGTGGGGAACAGAGTGTGTTAACACTAGGTTCCTTATACCTACCCTGCTATGTGCGGAATACAGCGTGAAGCTGATTTAAATAATCATAATAATATGCAAAACAGTGTATTTGGAGTAGTTAATTTGGTTATTTGTACGCGAGATATTATCTCACCTTTGCCACTTGCTATAAATGAACTGATACAATGTCAATAATGTCGTAATTTCTATACAATAGTGTGAAAAATATATTTAAAAAATCAGCTTCTCAGGCAAAGGGAACCTGAGAGTGATAAGTCACTCTGTTCCCCACTTTCCGTCGGATTTTTCGAGGCATTGCGTGTTGTGTGGCGAAAATCACCACCGGGCTATTACCTTTATGCATTAATAAATAATAATTGATATCATTGAGTGTGAGTCGAAATCACAACACAAGTTTGTGCCACTGCGCCACGACGGCTTCAATCGTTGTTATTATATAAATATTTAGAGTTCATTATTATACATTGAGGCCAGTCGTGGCACAGGGGCACAAAGTGTGACTGTAAATCGACTGGTTGTGGGTTCGATCCCCACTCGAGGAGATGAAATATTTACTTAAATATATATTTTCATTTCTTCGCTTTGGTGTCGAGGCAAAGCGCGGCGTTGAGTTCTGCCACTCAACACGCAATGCCTCCAGAATTCGGCAGAAAGTGGGGAACGGAGTATCTTAACACTAGGTTCCCTCTGCCTACGTAGCGTGAAGCTGATTTATTTTATTATTATACTTATCATTATAAAAAATATACTGTGTGGTGGATCAAAAGAAGCCATAAATTATAGGCATTTTAATCTTTCACTTCTTACATTTCTGCTAGTTCAAGCAGCGTACGAGCATTAAAAAAAAACATTACGAGCATTTATCTATAATAATCTTATTAATTTATTAAGACACGTTTTTCTTCTACTTAAAAAAATTATATCACATTAGAAGAAACTTTTATTTCAGGTGAATATTTGTGCTTATATATTTTTAGGGTTCCGTAACTTTTAAGGAAAAAAGAAAAAAAGGAACCCTTATAAGATCACTTTGTTGTCCCTCCGTCTGTCTGTCTGTCTCGCTGTCTGTCAAGAGCATTTGTCTCGGGAACGCTTGGAGATATCGACACTATAAAGGGAACCGAAATTAATAGGATACTTCCGGTTGACTTAGAATTATGAAATTTAGCAGCTAGCATTTACAATACATTTGAAATAAATTCTATAAAGAAATGCCCTTATAAGGGTGAAAACTTTGGTATTAAAGCCGCTAGTTCAACTGAGGTATCAAAAGCGCTCGGGCTAAGCTTAGCTTGAATTTTAGAAAAAAAATTGTACGGAACCCTCGGTGGGCGATCCCGGTTCGCGCTTAAATACTCTCCAAAAATCAACGATGTAAATTTTTATTACCTATAGCACTTGCGATAGTGATTTCTCGCGACGTTGAGTTCCGCTACTCAATAAGCAATGCCTCGATTTGGCGGAAAGTGGGAAAAGAAGTGTCTCAACACTAGGTTTACTGCAATAGCGTGAAGTTTAAGAAATTAATTATAATAATTTTGTTTTCTCATGAACGATATTCCCGATTTCACAATAGTTTATATATCACTTAAACAAAACTTTTTATTTATTATAATAGACATATATTAACAACACTGTAACACAGTTCGGTCATATTTGTTAGTACGTGATGAATGGTGAATGAAAAATGTATATTTATATAGAGTTTTCCTCATATGATTAGACAAAGTGCCGCGTTGAGTTCCATACTCTACACGCTTTGTTTCTCAAGGTGGTGGTATAGTGAACTTAGTGGTACCTTGCCTTCCCCGGAATATAATTAATGCATTATAGTGATAATGTTTTTTTTAATCTATTTTCCACCTGAATTCGAGACATTGCTTGTTGAACGGCGGAACTTAACGCTGTATTAAATCATACAAAAATGAGGCAATGGAAATTATTATAAAAAAAATATTTATTATTTTATAACTATTGTATAGTTTTTTTATTGAAGATCGCTGTCGTAACCGTCGTTTTTAAAGTCAGATATTTATAGCATTTTTAAGTAAAATAATAATATCGTATACGTATATGTATAAAAATTTGAAAAAGAGGTTAAAATTTAGCAACAGTAAGTGGTTAAGCGTGGCTGGTTGTCATTCATTTCAAGTACGCCTGAAACAAAGAGATCTTTGAGACACATTACCCTGTCCTACTTTTTTTACTCAAATTGTGACCTAGAAAAATATCTCCATAACGATTGTATTAGTTAGTGTAGAGGCCATTCGTAGAGCCCAAACGCGAAAGGTTGTGGGTTCGATTCCCACTCGAGGAAATTAAACATTTAATATTTGTATTTCCGTCGTTCTAGTGTCGAGGCTAAGCGCGCCGTTGAGTTCGGACACTCAACGAGTAATCTCTCTATCTCTCGGCGGAAAGTGGGAGACTGAAGTGTTTTAATAGGAACAAATTGTCTTAACACTAGGTTCTCAGGATCTCTTTGTCTGCCCTGTTATGTGCGGGATACAGCGTGAAGCTAAAAATGTGTTTTTATCATTTCAATATTATCATTTTATTTAAGAAATGTTTGATAAAATTCAAGATAAATATTTCTAATTATATTTAATTATAAAAATGTTTCTAATCATATTTAATTAAAGTATAATAATAAGCGTTTAGAGCAGTGGTTCCCAACCAGTGGTCCGCGGACCACCAGTGGTCCGCAGAAGCATAAATATGGTCCGCGAACAATTTTAATTTTATGACTGGGGATGGTAAGGTGAAGTTTCTGTTTAATTATCACAGTTAATTTTTATTATACCTACATGCACAGTGGTCCGTGCTACCAAGAATGATATCAAAGTGGTCCTTGATCAAGAAAAGGTTGGGAACCCCTGGTTTAGAGTGACTTTATAGTTATAAGGTTTCACATAGTAACTCGAATATGCACGCAATTTAGAACAAGCAGTCCGCTTATAATATTGTATTACCACTGTTGGTTAGCTATGTTTAGATTTTTTTTTCAGCTTCACGCTGTATCCCGCATGTAGCAGGATAGAAGGAGAGGGAGCCTAGTGCTAACACGCTCTGCTTTCCACTTTTTGCCGAATTCTGGAGGCATTGTGTGTTGAGGAGCGGAACTCAGCGCCGCGCTTTAGCCTCCACACCAGAGCGAAGAAATGAAAATATTCAATATTTTCTCGAGTGAGGATCGAACCCACGACACTTCGCGGGTACAGTAACACGTTCTTGCCCTTGCGCCACGACTGGCCTCAAGACTGTATAGTCTAAATTTGTCCACAAATACTTTTTTAGAAAAGGTACAAAAGTAAATGAGAATTGAAACGTAACGGGATTCGAACCCGCGCCTCTTGTCTCCGTTTAACTATTTAATGTCCAAAAGAACTTTTCTTTCCCTACTATTGTTCATATTTGTCTACATTTGAAAAAAAAACGAAACCACCTCCCCCAACACTTCAAGGCCATTTCTTTTTTTAAACAGTGTAACTTATCGCCGTGCATTTTGTCTAATCCAATTGGAAAATCGAACTCGGAACCATCGCTAGTTAATTAATCATTATTACATAAAATAACTATTATAGGTCAAAATGTGAATGTCAAACATAAAAAGTGATGTTTATAATAAAATATGTCCTTCCTCATTTTGTCAAGTATGCATTATTAACTTTACCTACACAAAAATTACAAGTCGTTTATGTCTTTTTATATAAGAATATTGTAATTTTATGCATAATGTTGCCTTGAAAACAGGTTTTCTCACTAACTATATTATTATTGATAGTTTAAGAAATCTATTATTAGTTTTAAGATCTGTACTGAAAAATATTAACCACATAAGTAGGAAAGATATCAATTTTATATTGTTTTTTGACTAACATATTAAGTTTTTTTTACACATAGCAAGGTACACACAAGGCAGAGGGAACATGGGAACCTATTGTTAAGACACTCCTTTCCCCACTTCTCTTTCAACATCACAACACCACAGCGAAAAAATTAGAATATTAAATAATTCATATACCTCGAGTGGAAATCCAACCCACATATTTTACAGTCACTCGCTCGTGCCACTGCGCCACGACTATTTAGATGGGCGCAATTTAAGCGAAACATAATCGAAATAGATGGATAGAGATAATTAAAATAATTAATGTTTCTTAAATTAAATATTTAATTTTTGTAAAGTATCTAAATGTAAAAAATAAATCAAATCAGCTTCATGTTGTATCCCGCACATAGCAGGGCAGGCAGAGGACGGGAACCTAGTGTTAAGATCGAGGTTTTTAGATCGGGTTCGAGGATTGGGTTCGATCCCCACTAGAAGAGATTTACTTAAATTATTATTTTAATTTCTTCGCTTTGGTGTCAAGGCAAAGCGCAACGTTGAGTCCTGCCGTTCAACACGCAATGCCTCCAGAATTCGGCGGAAAATGGGTAACGGAGTGTCTTGAGATTAGCTTCCCTCTGCCTACTCTGCTGTGTATGGAATACAGTGTGAAGCAAAAAAATAAGCTTAAAATAGTAATTCAATTCCTTGTTTTGGTTTACGCCGTAGATGTATTTCCTATCGTCACCAGAGCGAAGATACGAAAATATAAAATATTTCCTCGAATAGGAATCGAACCAACAACCTGTCGCGTTTGCAGTCGCGAGCTTGTACCCCTGCCCCACCACTGTAAATATATCTAAGAATTGAGTTTTTCATTATTTCAGTTTTCAAAGGTATTTTGTAAAGGCCTTCTTACAACATTTTCTTCACACAGAACAAGATATTGAACAAACAGCCTAATAATGAGTAAATCTTTCACTCTATGTGTAAATGTTTAGAACAACATATTTATCTCGACCTTCTCGTTTATTTAGAACGAATACTTTCAATATACAAATTATTTTATTAAATTCTTAATAGTAATATGTAATATGCTATTTTTAGAAGGCATATATATTATATAATTCTGTTTTTTTTGCGATACGCTGTACCCCGCATATAGCAGGGTAGGCAGAGGGAACATGAGAACCTAGTGGGTAAAGACACACCATTTCCGTTAAAACACTTCCTTTCCCCATTACACTTATCACATTCTTTAGATTAAGAGCACGGCGCTGAGTTGCGCCACTCATCAGGTAATGTGGAAAACGCCGAGTGGATTGTCTTAAGTCACTAGATTTTCTATGATACAGCGTGGAGTTACAAAAAATAAACGTTGTAGGACAAATAGGATGTGAAATTATTGTACTATTATTAAATCAGCTTCACGCTGTATCCCGCACACAGCAGGGTAGGCAGAGGGAACCTAGTGTTAAGACACTCCGTTCCCCACTTTCTGCCGAATTCTGGAGGCATTGCGTGTTGAGTGGCAGAACTCAACGCCGCGCTTAACCTCGGCACTATTTTTCGTGTTCGTGTACTATTATTAGGTTAAAACATTATATTATTATTAGGTTAAAACTTGAAATACTTCTAAAGCTGTAGTTTATATTTACATTATTAATGTTACCTTGATAAGTAAGCATAGTTAATAAACCGCCAAAATAAAAGGAAAAATATTTTTAAAAAATACGGAATAAATATAAAACTTGTTTGTTTCTATCTATTACGGGTAGCTCATACGAGATATGTTTTTTTTATCAACTTCATGCTGTACACCGCACACAACAGGGTAGGCAGAGGGAACCTAACGTTAAGACACTCCGTTTCTTTCATTGAGTGGCGGAACTCAACGCCTCGCTTTGCCTCAACAACAGAGCGAAAAAAAGAAAATATAAATTAAAATAAATATTTTGTTTCCTCGAGTGGGGATCGAACCCACAACCAGTCGCGTTTACAGACACATATATACTTGTGCCCCTGTGCTATGACTTTAATAATCTTTGAGGCCACAAAGATTACGAGAGATATGTGCAGTATATATTATATTAATACATTTTGAGGATAATTTGTTAAATAAGAATTGCTTTAGAATATATCTCCTTTACCTTTAAGAAATATAAAAGGGAAAAACCATCTGTAACTTAGAATAATGACTTTCATGTTTTAACTTCCTCGATTTGGCCCCTTTAAGGTNATATATATATATATATATATATATATATATAATTGTTAGTCATATCAAATGCAAATAAATGCTTAAATTATTTATTAAAATAAAAGACAGGTTTCGCTGTATTTTTGTGTATAGCAGGGTAGAGAGGGGGAACCTAGTTTTAAAACACTCCGATCACTACTTGGCTCCGAATTTTTCGTGGCAGGTAAGATGAGTGTTGAGTGACAAAAGGCGAGTGGCTCAACGCCGGGCTTTTGCCTTGGTGCCACAGCGACGAAATGAAAATATTGATAATAGATAAGGGAAATATTAATAGGCCAGTCGTGGTGCAGGGAGGCCAGTCGTGGCGCAGGGGCACAAAGTGTGACTGTAAATCGACTGGTTGTGGGTTCGATCCCCACTCGAGGAGATGAAATATTTACTTAAATTTATATTTCCATTTCTTCGCTCTGGTGTCGAGGCAAAGCGCGGCGTTGAGTTCTGCCACTCAACACGCAATGCCTCCAGAATTCGGCAGAAAGTGGGGAACGGAGTGTCTTAACACTAGGTTTCCTCTGCCTACCATGCTGTGTGCGGGATACAGCGTGAAGCTGAAAAAAAAATAATTCCTTACCCCAAAACACGTTTTTGCCCCTGCGCCATTACAGCCTATCATTTATACAACCATACAACACAATATGGTAATTTAACATGCCAGATTATTTAAATGGATAGAAATGGAAAAAACTTTCCAAACAAACAATTTTCAAACATTAAAACCATTTATTTTTAGCTATTATTTAAAAACACCCGTTTTTAGAATTATTAAGTCAAAAGTAATCAATTTTTCCTTTAAAAAACCTGAAACTGTTCGTGAATAGATTGCGTGCTATTAGTGATTGTGATAATATTTTTAATGAAATTTAATTCAAATTATACAATAACCATTTGTATTATAATTTCAATATATTAATTGTATTAGAGGCTAAGGTGTGGCTAAGCGCTTGCGGGTTCGATTCCCATTCGAGGAAATTAAATATTTAATATTTTCATTTCTTTACTCTGGTATCAAAGCAAAGACAAAGCGCGTCAACACGCAATCGCGTCTTTAAAAAACGGTGGAAAGTGAGGAGCGGAGTGTCTTAACACTAAGCTCCCTCTGCCTACCCTGCTACGGGATACAGAGTGAAGCTGAAAAAAAAATAGTATTTTTTTTTAATATTAGTAATTTTCTTTTTTTTTTTCAGCAATTATGCGCCCTAGCGAAGCAACTAGATATGTCGGAGCGTCAAGTGGAGCGTTGGTTGCGGAAACGGAAGTGTCAAGACAAACCGTCTACTCTCGTAAAGTTCTGCGAGAACGCCTTCAAATGTACATTTTATATTGTCAATTTTTCCTTTGGACTCTATATACTGTGGGACAAGGACTGGTTGTGGGACATCGATCAGTGCTACATTGGATATCCTCATCAGGTAAGTTGAAGATATGGTAGTAGTAATATTGACACATTATTCTATTCTTCTTTCTTTTTTTTACCCATAAGAAAATATTACATATAAGGCAATATTTTCTTATAATTTTTAATTGCCAGTCGTAGCGCAGGGGCACAAAGTGTAACTGTAAAATTGAATGGTTGCGAGTTCGATCCCCACTCGAAGAAATTAAATATTTATTTTTATTTATATTTTCATTTGTTTGCTCTGGTGTCGAGGCAAAGCACGGCGTTGATTTCCGCCATTCAACATGCAATGCTTCCAGAACTCGGCGGAAAGTGGGTAACGGTACATAGTGTCTTAACACTATGTTTCCTCTGTCTACCCTGCTGTGTGCGGGATACAGCGTGAAGCTGATTTAATTTTTTCAATTTTACGTATTAGGCAATAAGCGATAGCGAAATTCGGGCGGATAGCGAAAGAAGTAGTGACTTGACACTACTAAGTTCTTTGCCTACCTGCAATTCGGGGGATAAGATGTGAAACTAAAAAAAGATAGCCAAATATATCTCTGTATTGAACTAGTTAGTCAAGTTTACTAAAAAAAATCAAGAAATTAGCAAGCATCGTTTTATTTTTTATCTTAATTTATCGCAATACCAACTACGATCTGCTCTGGTTACGCAAGGTTTTGACGCGTAACCTTTATAAAAAAAAATAAACGGAAAAAATTGGCTGGTAATAATAAATACCGCGAAAATTGGGTTTATAATAATAATTGACCTTTGCGTATAGCCGTCGTAGTTTTAGTGATGTATTTTTCGATATTTTTTTTAGTTTATTTTTAGGATTATTGAATTGAAGTGAAAGTATTTTAGATTTAGACAGAGTTGCTTTCATTTCGCCATATTAGTGTAGCGAAAAACACACGTTTGTTGTTTGTTTATATCTTACGTGTGATAGTAAATTTGGAATATTTGGAAATATTGATATTTGACAGTACCTCCATTCCACCGGTCTGCTTTAATAAAGGTTTCACTAAGTAAGACTCAGATGATCCTAAACAACTTTTTACCCTAAACAACTTCATTTGAAAGGTCCCACGGGGTAAGATAAAATGAATCTAAACAACTTTATAAGCAACTTGAGATATGGAGTGTCTATACACTATTTGCTTCACTAAATGTATGTGTAAATAACTCCATTAAAAAACCCTTAGTCATTATTTATTGTGATCAACTTCTCCATGAAATCTCAGGGTCTAACAACAGACGTATGGTGGTACTACATGATCAGCGCGGCGTTCTACTGGTCGCTGACGCTGTCGCAGTTCTGGGACGTGCGCCGCAAGGACTTCTGGCAGATGTTCGTGCACCACATCGCCACCATCGCGCTGCTCTCCTTCAGCTGGGTCTGCAACCTGCACCGCATCGGGACGCTCGTCCTTCTATTACACGACTGTGCTGATATCTTTGTTGAGGTGACTATTTGTTTTGTCCTTTTTTGGTTAGCTTGTAACCAAAAATACCCGATATTATATATTATCTCGATATGTCCGATTTTTTTTTCATTTTTAAAAAAGAATAGGGTGTTTGTTGTGTTAAATGTTTTTTTTATGTGGCCCATATACATTAAATTTAATATCCTATTTGAATAATTTAAAAATTAATATTTTTTTTTTATAAATGTTACACAATACAAAATACATTCTTTAGTAAAATACATTATCATTTTGACTGATATATTTATTTTAAAGTTAATTTTATATAATTTTATGATAGGTTCCCAGGTTCCCATGGCCTACCCTGCTATATGCGGGACATAGCGTGAGGCTGAAAATAAATATTGGTGAAACAGATAGATTTTATACCCACACCTTTAGTATATTCGTATACTTTCATATTTTCTAATTAAATATCATGCTACTATGCCTAGAGCCACAATCAAATATTGTTTTTCTTTAAATTAAATTTTATTTCTTAGTGTCTTGTTTTTATACACTTCTGAACCGTATCAAATAACAATTAAACAATTATACAATGTTAACACATTTATTTAATATAAAATTAACATTTTAAATTTGCTAATTTAAATGTGCTACACATTTACTGATAATATCTTATTTTGTTAAAATATGTCTATTATATTACTTTTTTTTCTGCGGCTTCGCCCGCGTGGGCAAATGTGATTAAAAGAATTGTGACATATCATTCTAAGAGTCTGAGGTAACTGTTGATTTTACAGTGGGTTAGTAGTTTAGGTTGGAACTGTGAATGTGATAGCGTCTTCGATAAATGGACTATACAATACGAAAAGGAATATCCGAGTAGTTGCTGAGATGAACATGCATTTAATCAAACGAAACTCCTAAGCTTTTATAATATTAGAAGTATAATTTTTTTTTTATTATTTTTTATTAGCTTCACGCTGTATCCCGCACACAGCAGGGTAGCCAGAGGGAACCTAGTGTTAAGACACTCCGTTCCCCACTTTCTGCCGAATTCTGGAGGCATTGCGTGTTGAGTGGCAGAACTCAACGCCGCGCTTAACCTCGACACCAGAGCGAAGAAATGGAAATATAAATTTAAGTAAATATTTCATCTCCTCGAGTGGGGATCGAACCCACAACCAGTCAGTTTTGCAGTCACACCTCGTGTCGCTGCGCCACGACCGGCCTCAGAAGTATAATTGCAATCTAAAAAAGACAAAGCTAGTATAGTAATAAACTAGTATGTCTGTTGTAATCTATTTGATTTCAGTTTTTGGTTTAGGATTTCTTTTTAATATATTTTCTTTTTATATAGATAGAGAATGTTAATAAATCAAATTAAATCAGCTTCACGTTGTTTCGCGCATATAGACGGAACCTAGTGCTAAGAGACTCAGTTCCCCACTTTCCGCAGAATTCGAGGCATTGCGCGTTGAATGACGTAACTCAACACCGGTCCTTGGTGCCTGAGTGGAATAATGAAAATATTAATAAATAATAGAGAACATCATATATATATATATATATATATATATATATATATATATATATATATAGGTATATAATCAAAAAAAGATAATAATTTCATCAACCCCCATTCCAGTCGGTGAAAGCGGCGAAGTACGCAAGTTATCAGAAGCTGTGCGACACGCTGTTCCTTGGCCTGATCGTGACGTGGATCAGCACCAGAGTTGGCATTTACCCCTTTTATATTATATGGAGGTAATATATATTATATATATATATTTTTAGCTTCACACTGTAACCTGAACATAGCAGGGTAGGCAGAGGGAACCTAAGGGTCTAGTGGTAAGATACTCCCTTTGTATTACAACTTCCGTCCCCTACTTTCCCCCAGAATTCTGGAAGCATTGCGTGCTGCATCACGACAGCCTTATTTAGTATATTGATAGGTTCAAGTCATTTTAATTTCCCTGCTCTGGTAAAACCAAGCGGAACTTTTGATAAATGTATTTTAAATTTATAACAATTTAATATTATATATAATTTTACTTAGTCACTTATTCCTCTTATAACTGCTATTCGCCTGAGTACAGGTTCAAATCCCAGTATAAGAAAATTAAAAACATATTTCTAATACATTACTTCTTTTTTTTCCAGCACATCAATCCGTGCTCCCATGCTGTTGCCGATGTTCCCAGCGTACTATATATTTAATTCCCTACTCTGCCTGCTTCTAGTACTGCATGTTGTATGGACGTGTCTGATATTGCAAATCGCGTACAAAGCTGTTAAGGTTGGACAGGTAATATTTCTTTTATATGTACTAATTTTATGTTTTAGTGTTAAAATATGAAAATTATGTTTCAAAAAATTTTAATTTAGTTGAAACTCGACAAACCGTAATTGTTAGGCATTCGGATAATTGAATGTTTTAAGGACATATGTAGTGCCCATAATGTTATGATTAAATAATTCAGCTTCACACTGAGGAAACCTATTGTCAAGACACTTAGTTCCCCGCTTTACGCCGAGTTCTAGAGGCATTGGGTGTTGAGTGGCGGAACTCAACGCCGCGCTCGGCCTCGACACCAGAGCGAAGAAATGAAAATATAAATGCAAATAAATATTCCATTTCAACGAGTGGGGATCGAACCCACAACTAGTCGATTCTACAGTCACACTTTGTGCCCCTGCGCCACGACTGGCCTCATGATGTTATGATTAAAACAACAAATACATATAAACGCAAACGTTTAATGAACAATGTTTATTAAGAAAAATATTAAGACATACATTTTCCAAAGTACAGAATTATACACTTATTTTGATCCATATCTATATATATAAAAGTACATGTACCTGACTGACTGAGGTAAGACGCACGCACAGCCGTAACCGCTGTGCATAGAAACGTGAAATTTGGACAAATGTTTATTATCATAATCTGGACATCCACTAAGAAGGGATTTTGAAAAATTTTAACCCTGGATGAAATAGGAGTTGAAAGTTTGTATGGATTTTTTTTTAAATCGGCACCGATTTTTATAAAATTTTAAATTCAGGCTCTTAAAAATATTTCATTGAACACGTGTTTCATGGTTTTTTTTAGAATTCACCCCTAAGAGTACAAATAAACGAGCGAAGCTGCGCGCGCCTACTAGTTTAATATAATTGGTCGCGTATTTAATATATTTGGTAGTTCGGACTATCGCAATTTCGTATAACTGAGTGCCGGAAAACAAATTTCTGTTGTATATGTGAAATTTAAAGAAAAAATACTTTTTTTTATATTTAATCATGGTATGTCTTGAATTTTCATAGGGTAGCCAAAACAGTTAATTAAATCTCGTAATGACATATAAGTTACACAGCGAGTAACTTTGTGTCTATTAAGATATATTACGTGCTGGGTGGCGGAGTTTAACGCCGCACGTTGTTAGCAGATCGATACTGTAATATTCAAATGTATTGTAGTAAAGTTGAACCCACAATTATTATGTGAACGAGTTCCGTCCTAAATGCACATAAAAACATCTTTATCTATATTTTGACACGTGAACCAAACTTCTACCACTTTTTAAGAAAATTATGCTGAAAGAAGAATAGAGGAGAAGGAATGCAGATCGTGATATTGTTGTTAAATAATGCATAAAATACATGGGTGGTCCCATCGTATAGATGCACAAGCGTGTGACTGTGAACACGCCAAGTGCACAACTCGAGGCCCCTCGAGGAAATTAAATATTTAATATTTTCTTTTCTTTGCTCTGGTGTCGGGGGAAAACTCGGTATTGAGTTCCGCCACTCAATACGTAACGCCCCCGGGGAGCGAGTGTCTACATGCGGGTTCAGGGAGAAGCTAAAAATATGTATAAAAAAAAATAAAAAAAAATTGAATTAATAAGTTATAAAAATCAGCTTCACACTGTATCCCGTACACATCAGGGTAGGCAGAAGGAACCTAGTGTCATAAAACACTCCGTTCCCCACTTTCTCCCGAATTCTGGAGGAATGGCGTGTTGAGTGGCAGAACTCAACGCCGCGCTTTTCCCCCGACACCAGAGCGAAGAAATGGAAATAAAAATTTAAGTAAATATCTCCTCGCGTGGGGATTGAACCCACAACCAGTCGGTTTTACAGTCACAGTTTGTGCCACTGCGTCACGACTGGCCTCAAAAAGATATTGAATTAATTAAATAAACAAAACACAGTACCATAAGATGACAATATATTTTTTTGCATAAAGTGGCTTACAAGTACACGTTGCTAAGGCAACGTGTATTTTACGTTTCAAAAGGTCTTTTCGTTTTTCATATAAATGAGTATAGTTTCAGAGGCCAGTCGTGGCGCAGCGGCACGAAGTGTGACTGTAGAACCGACTGGTTGTGGGTTCGATCCCCACTCGAGGAGATGAAATATTTACTTAAATTTATATTTCCATTTCTTCGCTCTGGTGTCGAGGTTAAGCGCGGCGTTGAATTCTGCCACTCAACACGCAATGCCTCCAGAATTCGGCAGAAAGTGGGGAACGGAGTGTCTTAACACTAGGTTCCCTCTGCCTACCCTGCTGTGTGCGGGATACAGCGTGAAGCTGATTTATTATTTATTTATAATTTCAGATGGACGGTGACATAAGGAGCTCCAGTTCCGAGTTGAGTGATAGTCCGAACCACTCTGACCACAGTCCGTCAAGGAATAACAAAAAGAAGTGAGTATTTTTCTATTATGTTTTATAGGAGAGTGTATAATCTTTCATTTTTCGTCTATTATATACCTTTTTTCTCTTTTTTTGTAGATTTTGGGAACATTGCGTTAAGATACTCCATTACCTAATTTCTTTCCAATTTTTGAGTTATTTCGTGTTTAGTAGCACAATTCAATTCTTATCAGAAAGAGGAAATGAAAATAATTAATTCCCTCGAGTAGGAATGGAACCCAAAGTGTTCACGTTTACAGTAAGATGTTGTGCCGCCGCGCCGCGACGGCTTCTATATTTTTTACTGTTCTTAATAAGAAAAGGACAATCGAGTTTTATTTACAACGGTAGGTAGATTTATCTCTAGAATATATTGTTTTCAGCCAACCTATGGAATATAGGGAAACGGCCGCAAAGATAATAAAATTACTATAAAGTAACATGTATGACGTATATATAAGTAACCACAAATATAGATACATATTCCATATAAGGGGCACAGGGTTTGATTCCTACTTGGGGGAATGAATTGGCAGCGTTAAGTTCCGCCACTTACCACCCAAGTAATGTCACGAAAACTAAAGGAATTAATTATTTTGATCCTGTTTTCCTCCTGCTTCCGTGAAAGTGTTAATTATTATCATATTAACTATTTTCAAATATTAATAATAAAATTTATATCTATTTTCAGAACAACATAAGGGGTTCCACCGATATTTGAAAGTTAAGCTAATTACAGGATCTCGGGTGTCTGCTTTTTATATATATTTAAGTACCTACCTGTTTCTAAGAGAAAATAACTTATTGTTAACTTATCTGACACATAATTTACGATGTTATCTTATAGATGAGTTAACAGGAAGTTATCAACAAGTCGTATAATAGCTTGAATGTTATATTGTATGAATATTATATATAATATAATTTAATAATTTAATATTATAAAATGTACTTTGTATGAGAATTTTGTGATGAAAAGTTTTCTTTTTCAAAATATTTCATATTTATTATTTGTGAATGTAAAATATTCTACTGTAACGTGACAGGAATTATTTCAAAAAATAGTCCACTAATTTATTATCAATATTTTTAATTAAGTTATATTAATTTAATTATTATTTTTATAATTAATTCAATATACAGATTTTAATAAAAAAATATAGATTGGTATATCTCTTTTTAAATTGTTTTTTTTTTAAATTACACATGTTACTGTAGACTATTTACTGTTCTTTTTTTTTTGGAAAAAGATGGAGGCATTTTGTTGTGTTCTGTAAACTATAAATAATTAATAATAACAATAATTATAGGTAAAATATTAAATTAAAAATTGTAATTTATGAATGTTTTCTCTTTGTAAATGTGACTATGTCTATACATGTGCTATACTATAACTATATATAAACAGTTGATTTGTAAGAAATGTTTATAATTCAACGCCTATTGACGTTGTAATGACATCTAACAGATGTTCCGCCATTTAATTTTTTTTCTCTATTTTAAAGAAATTCTTTGTACAATTTTTGTTTATATTATATTCGTATATTGATAATTGATTAAATTTGAGAATAATTGTAATTTTTTTTAATAAAACATTAAATGGATATTGGAATTTTTCACAATATAGTTTTTAATGGCGGGCATAAACTGCGGGGACCACGTAGTTGGATTATACACTCTTGTTTATATATTTACTTCAATGTCTATGCTTTATATTTATATGAATAATCATATAATTAGTATTTTAAAGATGTAGGGTATCATGGCGCAGTGGTACAGTGTAACAAAACGCGACAATTTTGAGTTCGATTCTCTCTTGAGGGAATGTAGTAGTATCACTTCCTATCTCCTGTAAGAAGACAACTCTGTCAAACCTGCCATGAAGATAAAAAAAATGAAAATTTTCTTTAGTTGATTATTCTAAAGTATATTTTAAAATTAATTAAAAAAATCATATAAATATAAATATAGCTGTTACCTATTGAAACAATAATTCCTCATACTTTCCCTATTTACTTGATATAATAATTATTATATAGAAATAGATAGTTAGTTAGCCAATGTCTGATGATATTATATATTATTCCATTATATGTAAGAATGAAAGCATTTATGTAATACTATATAAATTATCAAATATTTTTAATCTGTGGACAGTTTTCTATTCAAAAGTAATTTATTTTCTCTTACAATATTGGATTATGTTGTTTGATATTATTCCGGTCGTGGTATCATTCAATTCTACACTAAATATTTAGTTTTTTTAATCTATATTTATTTTTTTATTGTCAAATAAAATCGACGCATACATAAAAAATATAAGTTGTTTATAAATTATAATACAATTTTTTGATTCCAATAAAAAGAGATTACCTACGACTTTTTGTGATACAAAAAAAAACAAAATTTTTGTAATATTCAAGGAATTAATATTTTTTTGAACTCTGTATACTTATAACTTACACTAGTAAGCTATAATCCATTTATTTTTAATAAACAAAAACAACAAATATACAATATTTTGAACTATTTAAATCTATCTTTGTACCAATGTATAGAAGTAAGTCTCGAATATGAACGTGTTATTTATTATAATTATGTATTTCTATAACAATAAATGCATGTAAAATATTTAAAATGGATTTTTTATAATAATTTTCAAGAGTTGTATGTTGGTTGACTGGTTGTGTAACTTTGTTTCTTATATGCTTTAAGTATTGTATTACATTTTGAAATCATAAGTTTTTTTTAATAATAAAAAAGCTGTAATTTACTGTGGTTTTTTTTATTATTTATTTATTATTTCGTTCTTTTTTCGTTTTTTTTAGCTCGTCATGCATACCCAGTATGAATGAAGATAATTTATTCATATGGCTTTTATTTTTTTTTCCTTATAGAAATCGGAAATTTAATAGAAAAAAAAAACAATAAACAACCAGTGAATCAATATTTTTGATATTGTTAAACATGAAAAATTAATAATATTTATATAAAAAGTTAATATAAACTGAGGCTGATAATCAGTAAAAATTTTTTTATAATAATAATTTACTTTCAATTCATTTGACCAATAATAAAAAAAAATTCTAACTACGATATTATAATTTTTTTTATTGTTCTGATCAATTATATACATATTAATAATTATTAATTATTATAAAAACAGTTTTAATTCTATTTCACGTATATTAAGCTCATTCCATTTTATATTACTGGGATAAAATATTAAAGATTCATTAGTTTATATGTTTTCTGATAATTCTCTTCTTTTGTTTTCTTCCTTGTATAATCGTTTCTCGCTAGATCTTCCTTTAAAAAATACTATATAATATAGTATAGTAATATATAATGTATAATAACATCGTCAATTAAATAATATTCGCTAATAGAAAGTTTTTTTTATAAGAATTTTGAAAAGAATTTCTTGTTTATTAATAATTTGATTCGTCTAGATATTTTGTATACCACGACGATGACTTATTTTTTTTATATTTACGAATTATTTTCATAATTTTTTGTAACTTTTTTTTGCTATGGGCGTGTTAAGAGGCTTTTTAGGGCATTTTTTTTGTTGGTTAAATTTCTAGGATGGGCACGGGCCAACTAAGTATATATTATGTAATGTTTTGTTCTATTTATTGTATAAAGAATGGGATGGGAGTACCATATTATACACAGTTTATTAAATTGGATATAATTTTTTTTAAATATATTTTTTTCTAATATTATTTAGCTGACGATGTATGTATAATATATTGTATAAATTGTGTCTGAAGTATATGATAAAATATTTCCGTTCTATTTATAATATATTGAATTTACTTGTCAGTTGAGTGAATAGTGTTGTATGAATGATATTATATTTAAAAAAAATTAAATGGTAGAAAACATTTGCTATTAAAAATGTTTTTCTGAAAATTCCTCGAAATAAAAAAAAATCTAAATGATTTCTACCATTGTTCGTTTTTATATGTAATCTACAAACAATTTAATTTGTATATAATGTTTGTTATATTAATAAGTTAACGAAATTAGTCGTCGCGTTTAATACTAATTTAATATTGCACTTTGAAAATGGCTACCGTTAGGCAGCGACATATTCTTTGACAGTTGTGGGTTCGATTCTCACTGAAGGAAGTGAATTATTTTCATTTTCTTTGCTGTAGTAACAATTGTTTAAAGTTTAAGCGCCGCGTTCAGTTCCGCTAATCAACATACAATGTCTCGAAACCTAGAGTTTTGCGTGGGAAACGGAGTGCCTTTAAACTAGGTTCCCTTTTGCCTACTCCGTTATATGCGTAACTTGAAAGTATAAAAAGAAAAGAAAAAAATATGCATTAAAAATGTTTGCAACATTTTTTGTGCGATTTTTTAATTTAATCACTTGGTGTATATTTTTCGTGTTGTGTAGAATTAAGATGTGTTTCGTTGTTTATGTGGTATTGTTTACAGTCGGTTTTATATAAGTCACAAAAAAAAAAGAAGAATTTAGTGTCGCGTCACTGTGTTTTCAAATTTCGCTTATTTAAAGGTTTAAAGCGTTAGGCGGCTAATACAACACTTCACTTTGTTTAACTAAATTATAATTAAATATTATAGGTAAATATTGAATTCATTCTAAGCTATTACAGAATAGTTACTTTAATTTTTTTATCTTAATAATAATATGTAATCTTATGTTTTTTAATAATTAAAACCGACTGTTGAAAGCGTTTTTGTCTTGTTGTTTTGATATGTATGTTTAAATGTTAGATATTGCTCAATGCCCTCTATGATACGTCGCAGGGTACATTTCATAGTAAATATTTATTAAATTATTTTTTTAAAATTCTGTAGCAGGATTTGAACCTGATTAGCTGCTTGTTTAATAATTTATTCAATCAATGTAAACACAGTTTTGGTCAATATTCTGAATCTTATATGAATCAAGTCAAAAGTAAGCCATTTTATAAAAATGTAAAAAAAATAATTCTACATAAAAAAATAGCTATATTTTGTAATAGTTATTAATAATTAACTAAATAATTTAATAGAAAATTGTTTTTAAATACAAAAGTAAGATTTTCGAAGAAATATTATATGCATGTATATTTCTGTGTTATAACATTATATGCCCAAGTTAACTACATATTTATTGTATTTTAAGTCACTACTCGCACGCGTCCCTGCGACGGGACAGAGGTTGTGCTGGAATTGAAATAAAACGCTATATAATTTAAATAAAAACGTATTTTTATTGTTAAACCTATCTGTCTATATATATAGTGTAGCGCGTACTAGAGTATGTGGAGGGTGACGCGGCGGTCGTAGATGGCGGTGAGGTTGCGCGTGGCGAGCGCGCGCTGCGCGTCGAAGGGCGTGCGGAAGGACACGCGCGCGTCGCCCGTGGGCTGCCCGCGCTCGTTGTAGCGCCGCAGCACGTCGTCCGCCGTCAGCTCGAACTCGCCGAAGAAGGCCACGATGTCATCCACCGACGCGCGGAACGGCACGTTCTCCATGGACACCACGCAGCCCGGCGCGCCGAAGTTCTCCAGCGCGGGGTCCTGCTCCTCCTCCACGCTGTGCGCCGGCGCGTCGAAGCCGCCGCGGCCGCGGTTGAAGCCGCCGCGCGCGCGCCCGCGCTCGAACGCGCCGCGCCCGCGCTCGCCCCAGCCGCGCCCGCCGCGGTACGCGCCGCGCCCGAACCCGCGCTCGAAGCCGCGCCCCCGGAACTGGCCGCGCCCCATGAACCCTCCTCGCTGCATGTTCAAGAAGGGAGGTGGGACGTTACCCAGTAAACCTTGTTGTTGCTGCTGCTGCTGCTGCTGCTGAACGTCTACTTTAGGTCCCTCTAGAGCCTCCTCTACGACGCTTCGCATGACTAAGTCTACGGTGACGCGACAGCCGTCCAACATCTTTCCGTGTTTGGTGGCCGCCTTGCTGGCCTCCTGGCTGGACCTGAACTCGCAGAAGCAGTCCCCGGAGGGCAGGCCGCCGGCGTCCAGCATGAGGTGTATGCGCGCGGGGACGGCGCCGGTGTCCGCCAGGAAGCTCACAATGGTGCGGTCGGTGGCCTCGCGCGGGAGGCCCTTCATGAGCACGCAGTCCAGGATCTCGTCCTCCATGTTGACGGAGATGGCGGCCGGCGGCTTGGCCTGTATCTGTGGTTGCATCATCGGCATTCTTTGGTCTGGTTGTTTCGGTGGGAAGGGCATGCGGCCGCCCCACGGGGGCGCCGCGCGCGGCTCCATGTTGCTGGCTCCTGGAAACGCATTGTACTGCGGCCCTGGGAACTGTGTTGGGAAATTTTGTGGAAACTGGGGATTTTGGAAAAATGGCGGCTGTGCAACTGGCATTTGCGGTACATTTTGCACATTTGGTCCATTATCGATTTGACGCCGCTGTCGAGGATCGCGGGGCATAGCTTTCTCCTGCACTTGATCATTTCCCATGTTGTTTAAAAACGTTCCTGTCAGTAGCGGTTGCTCACTTTTATCATGATTTAATTTTTCCCTTGCGAACTCTTCGTCGGACAGCGGCGTGATGACAGCCTGACGTCTCCCGAACAAGTACATTTCCCTTCGATCGTATGCAGTCTTCGCCTCATCTGGTTTGACAAACTGAACGAAAGCTATCTTAGTTCTGTTAACACGACAATCGTTCAATAAAATAGAGAGAAGAGAAAAATCACTAAACGCTTTCATGATGTCATGTTCTTTGACGAAATTGGGTAAATCCGCCAGTTTTAAGGCACTAAACTTTTTGACGACGCTCTCCTCCGCGTCCGCAATGACCAACCCGGAGTTATCTTCGTCGTCGTTGTCCTCGCGGTATGGCAGGAACGAGTCCACGGCTGAATCGTACGCGTCGTCGTCTAGCGACTCCACGTTCACTTGAGCACCTTTAAGTTCGTTACTTTTCCGCTGCAACGCGAGTTGTTTAGAGCGCGGGTCACAAAACCGCACAAATATATTGCCTGTTCTACGTCCCATATTGTCATTGATCATTTTAATGCCGTGTTTGTCGATCATAAAAGGAAAGAAACGGCGCACATCGCCGTAACTGGTATGATTCGGCGCGTTGCGTATCGCGACACAACAGTCTCTTTGCTGTTCGTCGAACCTGGAAGGCCTCCCGTCCCTACGGAAGGTGTTCCCTCCGCGCGACGAATGATTATTTCCGCGGCCTCCCTGAAATCTACTGCCGTTTTGTTGATCACCCTGGAATGCGTTGGGGTTACGTTTTTTTCCCAGTTCCTGCAATTTGTTAAATGCATCTGTCATAGATGGATCGTTATAATTGATTGGTCCATTTTGGTGTGAGTTACTCTGCACCATTTGCGGCCCATTAGAGTTATTGCCATAAGTAGAAGGACCGACGCCCGTACTCTCGCTGCCGTCGAGAGATCTCTCCTGGGACGTGATAGGAGATCTCCGGTCATTGCGTTTGTCGCGCGACCGACGCGGAGATCTCTCTCGTGACCGACTACGATCTTTTCTGTCGCGTTTGCGGTCTCGTCTGTCCCTACTGCGACTTCTATCTCGTCTTCTTCTTTCTCTGGACCGCGATCTGTCTCTACGATCTCTTTTCCTGTCTTTTCTATCCCTGTCCCGTGATCTCGATCGCGATCGGGACCGTCTTCTGTCCTTTTCTTTGCTGCGTTTTCTCGAGAGTTTTTCTTCTTCCTTATCTTCTTCGATGGGTGATTTGGCGTTTGGACTTGCGAGAGGCGCGGGAGGCTCTATGACAGCGGGCTGTGGGATTTCTTGAGGGTTACCAAGTCCTGGTATCCCAAAGCTGGACAGTGAGTTAGTACTGAGTGCGGCGGAAAAAGGGGTAATAGGGGCAGGAACAGGTAAGACTTGAGGCGGGGTGGGCACTTGCGGTGGCGCTATGGGCGCGGGGGCAGGGACGGGGGCCGGCGCCGGGGCAAGCGACAATATCGGTACACTCTGTCGAGCCGCTTCGATCACTTTGTGCATCTCTGAGCGGGAGCTCAGGAGCAATTTCACTTGGATCTCCTTTATCTTGCCCCCATCTAACATCATCGCTTGGCGTGCATCTTCGTCCGTACTGAAACAAAGACAATTAAAATTATTTTTTATATAATTATCTATTATCAATATTAAAACTACTCTAATAAATTGGACTCTCGCATTTCACTGTATTAAACGTAATTAAAAAATATACTTTTTATTTTAATATATTTAATAACAGCCAAGATCTCAGGGTTCCCAGTTCTACATACGTCATTTTAGCAAAGCTGAAATTTTGAGGGCTATTAGTCTATAAGTGGGATAACGGCTCGGTTATTTTCTTATGTTTTTCTTCCGGTATGCATCATGGTAGTGTAAAAATAAAACAGATCTTGATAAAATCAAGTTATATTAGCAGTTGTTACATTTTTAACGCCGAGCGATTACAGGTCCACTCGACGCGAGAGAAAACGTGGTAGTCTTACAGCGCGTGAGGCGCGCGAGGGCGGAACTACCTCATACCCGGGAACTTAGTGTTGCCATTAAATAGCAACCAGTAAGGTTGCTCTCTTAATACAGATAACTTAAGCTTAATATAAAACATATTTACTACTAATGTAGAACGCTACAAGTTTAATATGTAATTAAGATACTCATGCGTACTCACTAACTTGAAAATGGGACCTTTTTTGTTTAATTAGAAACGCTCGTATTTAAATATGTTTTTAAGAATAATGTAAAAAATTTAATTTTGTTATCACTAGACTCTTTACGTGGACCTTTACTCTTACTGCTAGATTTTGCCTGCCTTTCGAGTTATTAGTACGCATATAGTCTTAACTACATATTAGACTATTAATCCTCAAAATTTCAGCATAGTTAAAATGTAGGTTGTAGGAGGTCCTGAGATCTCAGTCTATAAGGAAAGTTTTATAATCGTATTTCGTATAAATAATCTTTAGTCGTGATATATTTAGGAACTCTATTCAGGGGCGGCTCTAGCTCGTGTAGCGCCCGGCTAAAAAAACTGCGGCGCCCGCACGCATAGCACACCCTGCACTATAGGTTAAGCTGCCCCTGGCTCTATTGCTTAATATTTAGTTTGTTCCAAAAGATCTTCATTGTAAATAGAAAAAGTTACATAAAGTCCAATTTTGTATTTTAAATCTATTCTGTGTGGGCATCGAACCCATTATTATCTTAGAAAGAATCTATTGATAAATATACAAGGTTTGTTAAAAATTTACTTTTTTCTACTAGTTTATTTCTTGATTGTTTCTCTCTTTCTAGATATACCTATTACGAAAAAAGCAAAAAAAAAAAACGTATAAGAAAAAAACTCTTTTATCTTAGTATATAACCCATATGCATTGGAAAAGTTATCCAAGTAACGCTATACCTATTAAACACTAAAAGTAGTCTGATTTTAAGAAATTCTTGTTATAATATATTTTATTTGTACTTATGATATATTTATGGAAATATAATCTATATTTTTTTTCACGCTGTATCCCGCAAAAGGCAGAGTAGGTCTCTACTTACTACTAGAGACAATCTAGAGTCATATCACTCCAGTCGTTCGAATTCGAGACAGTGTGTTGGTTGATGAAACTCAACGTCGCATTTATTTATATACCAAGATTTTTTTTAAGCTTCACGCTGTATTCCGCACACAGCAGGGTAGGCAGAGGGAACCTAGTGTTAGGACACTCCGTTCCCCACTTTCCGCCGAATTCTGGAGGCATTGCGTGGTGAGTGGCGGAACTAAACGCCGCGCTTTGCCTCGACACCAGAGCGAAGAAATGAAAATATAAATGTAAATAAAAACTTCACTTCCTCGAGTGGGGATCGAACCCACAATCAGTCGATTTTACAGTCACATTTTGTGCCTCTGCGCCACGACTGGCCTCTGAAATAATTTATTCGAACCCATAAATATCACGTTTGCAGTCAATCACCGTCGAACTTCACCTTGATGACATCATAATTGTTTTCAACAAAACGAAAATCATAGTAATTGTGCCGGACGTAGTCAAATATTTTTTCAGCTTCACGCTGTATCCCGCACACAGCGGGGTAGGCAGAGGGAGCCTAGTGTTAAGACACTCCGTTCCCTACTTTCTGCCGAATTCTGGACGCATTGCACACCATCGACACCAGAGCGAAGATATGGAAATATAAATTTAAGTAAATATTTCATCTCCTCGAGTGGGGATCGAACCCACAACCAGTGGGTTTTACAGTCACACCCCGTGCCGTTGCGCCACGATTGGCCTCAAATATTTATTTAAAGTTATAAAAATTTGCTGTCGTTTAGCTATCGATCACACTTGTGGCGATTGCGCTAGACTCTAAATTCTAAAGGAAACATAATGGAGTAAAAAAAGAGCTTTACGCTGTATTCCGCATATAACAACGTAGGCGGAGAATACCTAGTGTTAAGACACTCCGTTCCACACTTTCCGTCGAATTTTTCTTTTGACGCATTGCCTGTTGGTTAATGGTAGACAACTTCGTGCTTTGCCTATGTACCAGACCGGAGAAACAAAAATATTATTAACTATTCTACTGGAGAAACAAAAATATTATTAACTATTATACTTTATTCTCACTAGTGGGAATCGAACTCACAACCGTTGCGTTTACACTTACGCCCTTGTGCCACCGGGGCACGACGGCCTCACGGGCTTTAATTTAAATTACTATTTACAACAGTATGATTAATACATAAAGCATCTACATCACGTGATGTATCAAAAAATTAAAATCAGCGTCACGCTGTATCCTGCACACAGCAGGTTAGTTAAGTTGAGACACTACTTAGACTTTTTTTGTAATTTACAGTAGCTAAGTGATATGGGCGAAATATAAAAGAGCTATCAAAAAATTAACATAAACTTTTTACAAATTATAATGTTCTATAAATTAAAAAATAATAATAATAATAAGTTTATAGCCACTGGATAGCCACGTTTAGTTTAAATTTCGTAAAGATATCTTCAATAGATATCGAGAGAATAAACTTTAACCATAAGGATTGTTACCCCATAACTCCCTTAGTGTAGGGGTTAGAGGCAAAAAAATGGTATATTGCTATTTCAGATAAAAAGCAAATTAAATATATTAAAAATAATTCAATAAGCGCCAGTGTAGCTTTCCCGTGTTTATAGAGCTAGACCCTTAAAATAGAAAGTAGAAGAAAAGATAGTAGAAGTGCCTAATAGCCTATTGTTGTGAAATAGTAAAATTGCAAAACTTTTCGTGTTATAATCGTAATAACGAAGCTGTAGATCCTAACAAACTAGTGTGAAATAAAAAAAAACATAAAACCCAACTAAAGCATAATATTAAAAATTAAAAAAAAACAAACCTTTTCAATCTGTCGACCAAATTCTTCGAGCCCTGTAAAATTTAAATGGGTCCCGACTGTTAATTCTAATGAACTATGGGTCTTATTTTTTCTTTTCACATTTATACAGTCGGATTTTATGTTTTTTATAATAAAATAAAATGTTAATATTTTCTATTTCTAAGTAATATTTTATTGAATAACTTTAAATAATACGATGTGTTCTATTTTCTTTTCTAACTAAAGATCATCCGTTTCAAATCATCTCAACTTCTATTTCACATCTTAGTATGAAGAGTGTTGAAATAAAATGACTTATGACGTTTAATTCCATTTTTTCCCTACAATTTGCACTTTCTTTTAAGAGATTTCAAAGTGTAAGAAATGAACTATAGATTGAGGCTTAAATCATCCCAAAAATGTTTATAATATTTTCTATATGAAGCAAAATGTCAAAAATTGTTTCAACTCTCCACAGTCTCCCCTTACCTTTGTTATCTCTAAAAATAATAAAAAATTTTACAATCCAGCGTTATTCCTTATTTAATTAAAAAGGTTATCTATATATATTGTGCACTCTCGATGCAGATCAGAATTTCCTTTTACACTGTATCAGTTAAAAGAATAACAAAAGGATAATCGTGGCACAGGGGTTGCACTCGAGGAAATAAAATATTTAATATTTTATTTCGCAGCGTTGAGTACCGCCACTCAACACGCACTGCCTACAGATTCAGGCGGAACAGTAAATGTAAAAAAAATTTAAAGATATTGATCAGTGATAATGTGAGGACAGAGCGATTGAAGCGTCGGACTGCAGGTCCGCCGTGACAGCGGGCGGCAGGCGCGGCGCGTACCTTCCCTATAATACCTACTTATCATAGAAATTAAGTTTACGGACTGATATTTTAAGGATAAAAAGGGCTCCGAAACACCACAGAACAGCTACAGTTAATCAAAGGGTTTTCCAGTCGTTAGATGGCTTAAAAGTAAAATGTAAGGTTATTGATTTCTCTAAATCTCATTAAGTGAGAGAGAGAAGAGAGGCATAAGATAGGTAATCTTATGCCTCGCTTGCTTCACGAGATGTAAGGAATGGAAAACCATTATTTAGTCAGAACAAAAAGACTGTTTAGTTTGTGCTCATTACGCGTTTAGTTGAATATAGTTATAACTTTTTATTGATAGATATTGTCAATAAATAGCAGTGTTCCGTCAAAATAAAAATGTAAATAATCATAATTAAAGGTAAAAAAACAACAACTATCAAACATTTATGTTTGATCATTGTTGTTAGAATAAGGTAAAAGAATTAATAAATTTTATAGATATCTAAAACTACGTTGGTCACCAAGTTACCTTTAATTAACAACATTTATGTTTGTAACTGGATCTACAGTCACGGCAATGGGCCCGCTATGTCGACTAAAAGCAGTCGTACCATCCTTTTGTCAAAGGAGTGTCCTTTTCGAGCTCACGCTGTATCCCGCATATAGCAGGGTAGACAAAGGAAAGTAACCTAGTGTTAAATTACTCCGTTCCTTTTAAGGCACTTATACTTTTTCCACTTTCCGCCGAATTCTGGAGGTATTGCGTGGCGAGTGGCGGAACTCAACGCCGCACTTTGTCTCGTTACCAGAGCGAGGAAATGAAAATATTAAATATTTCATTTCCTCGAGTGGTAATCGGATCCACAACATGTCGCGTTGATAGACGCACGCTTGTGCCTAATTCATAGTATTTTGTGTAGTATGTAAATAGTATTAGAACCTTATATAATTAAGATTTACTTTTACGTAGCGCGTTTAAACAGCAGATAGCTTTACATAGCTGTTCTTTTGAGTTCCCCTGATAATGTCCTATAGGTTGGATTACTAATATTTACAGGACACTCTGTATATTTTAATATATTTAAACTTATAAATAATCCCGCATACAGTTTCCGGTTACCTCATTTTATCAATAGCAAGTTTATTTTTTGTACTATCACCAATGCTTCCCTTTTTTGGTTTCAAAGGAAAATATTTTTTTAGAAGCCTTCAATCAGCTTCACGCTGTATCTCGCACACAGCAAGGTAGGCAGAGGGAACCTAGTGTTGAGACACTCCACAAAATATCAATGTAAATAAATATTTCACTTCCTCGAGTGGGGATCGAACCCACAACCAGTCGATTTTACACTTATACTTTAGAAACGTTATTCTTCTCAAACTCAAATTTAGCCTTAGGAAAAGCAAAAAAAAACGACAATTATTAAAATATGTTATAAAACTATAAATCAAAGTATTTTTAGGAAAATTATGGGGATTCCATGGTATTTTTTTTATAAATAATAAATATACAACATACAATTTTTCAATAGATATAAGTACCAGTAATAGTTTAAGGATTCGCTCAGTCGTCTGTGTATATTTCATTGATTCTCTATAAATAGCCTAGTCTGTAAGCTTCTTTTGCACAATGGCGACTCAAGAATGCCAAGGAGATCGTTAGGGGCAAAAAAGTGCAACTGTAAAGGAGGCGGTTGTAGGTTCGATTCCCACTCCGGGATTTGAAATAAAATATTTTTATTTTCTTCGCTTTAGTAACAAGGGGAAGCGCGCATTAGAGTTCTGCCAATTAACACGTAACGCCTCCAGAATTAGCCAAAAGTGGGGAACGGAAATTTATTAAGGGGAACAAAGTGTGAACAAACTTGATACTTGGTAGAATTTTCTTTCCTTTCGGGTTCCCTTTGCTTACTCTGCTGTTTACGGAATACATCGCGTACAAAGCTAAAAAACTGGTTAAGTGCGAGTCGATTCGCCAACCGAAGCTTCCGTTACTAATTTCAGGATTGTAGATCAACGGGACCTTACTTTATAACTTAATAATTTTTAACAAAAAAAAATCGACTTCAAACAACGAACTAAAAAATAAAAAATAATTTATTTTACGATTTTAAGTGATATTAGGGATGCTTCTCTATTATTTTTGTGCAAACAACATTTTGACATATTGATAAGAAATAAAGGCCGGTGGTGGCGCAGAGCGTGACTGTAAAATCGACTGGTTGTGGGTTCGATCCCCACTCGAGGAAGTGAGATATCGTAACTTGCTGTGTGCGGGATACAGCGTGAAGCTAAAAAAAAATAAAAAAAAAAGATAACAAAATACATAAAAAATATTCGGGTGAATTGGGACCCTCTTCCTTTTTTGTATACAATTATATTTTTTATCAAAAAAAAAAACAAACTTGTTCAATTTCAACCGGAACCCATAAACAGAACCTAACCAAACTATCCTTGAAGTGTATCCTTTCTAGAGAATCATCGGAATCGGTTGACGTGAAATTCAGTTATTTGTCAATTTGTCGCGCACATACCTAATGCAAATTTAAGACTTATGTAATTTTCCCATAGATACCATTGTCAACCGGATCCCATAATCAGAACCTAAACAAACTTTCACCAAACTATAGTTAAAGTGTATCCTTTCAAATAAAAAAATAATCATTGGAATAAGTTGGCATGTCGAGGCAAAGCGCGGCGTTGAGTTCTGCCACTCAACGCGCAATGCCTCCAGAATTTGGCAGAAAGTGGGAAACGGAGTGTCTTAACACTAGGTTCCTTCTGTGTGCGGAATACAGCGTGAAGCTGAATAGATTGGCGCTATATAGTTATTCATCAATTTGTCTCGCACATACGTAATGCAAATTGTAGATTTATGTGATTTTCTTATAGATACTGTTATCAGAAATGAATTCTAAAAAATGGGACCACACGGGAAGCACTACTTTTCAAATAAAGAAAAATCATCAAAATCGGTTCACCCACTGAAAAGTTCTGAGGTAACAAACATAAAAAAAACAGTCGAATCTCCTTTTGTTACAGAAATCGATTAAAAAAACGTTGACATTCAAATTTGTACGTAATTAACTATAAATATAAGTTTGTAATTATTTTTTTTTCTTTGAAACACCTATAAGTTTCCACTTTTCGGATTTCGTTCCTTTATTTGCATCGTAGGTCACAGAAGAACCCAATAGATTTTAGTTGGACTGCATATATACAAATTGTAGCAAAATCGATACATAATGATTGTATCTTTTGATTTTGTTGATAGAGATGCTTAATTTTTTTTGTGCTCCAAAGGAACATTGACTTAAATATTTGATATTAATTTCAGCTTGATACCTCTTCGCGACCTTGAGATAAATGCTCTTGACAGATTCCCAATTTTTATGAGATAATTCTCACAGCCAGCCTCTCCAAGAACTGGAGAAAAGATTGACACTATAAGTGAATTTTTTTTTCCAAAAAAAAAAAATAGTGTCCCTTATTTTTTTGATAATTGTAAACGATTGTAGTCTTTATTTACTGTTTAGTTTGAATGAATATCGGAAGGCGTATACATCGTAAACCGACTCACATATAAATACTTTCATGTATATGCGTATGCGGCGTTGAGTTCTGCCACTCAACACGCAATGCCTCCAGAATTCGGCAGAAAGTGGGGAACGGAGTGTCTTAACACTAGGTTCCCTCTGCCTACCCTGCAGTATGCGAGATACAGCGTGAAGCTGATTTGATTTGATGTATAATACAAATAATATGTATAAAAATCATTTGAACTTAGTGGTAAGACATAGTGTTTCCCAATGTCCACCGAATTCTGGAGGCATTGTGTGTTGAATGGCGAAACTCAACGCTACGCTTTGCCTTGACACCACAGCGAAGAAATAATAATATACTCGTATTAAATATTTAATTTCCTCGAATGGGGATCGAAATCACAACCAGTCGAATTTAGAGTCACACACTTGTGGTCTTGTGACACTACTGATAAAGTTACACATAGATACAGTTGAGGTTTTAAATCCTATATAGTATACAATATCCATATTAAATTTATGCATACATAGATAGATACAGTTGAAGTCCTAAATCCTATACAGTGTACAATATCCATATTAAATGTATGGATACATAGATAGATACAGTAGAAGTCCTAAATCCTATACAGTGTACAATATCCATATTAAATGTATGGATACATAGATAAATACAGTTGAAGTCCTAAATCCTATAAAGTGTACAATATTCATATTAAATGTATGGATACATAGATAGATACAGTTGAAGTCCTAAATCCTATACAGTGTACAATATCCATATTAAATTTATGGATACATAGATAGATACAGTTGAAGTCCTAAATCCTATAAAGTATACAATATCCGTATCAAATTTATGGATACATAGATAGATGCAGTTGAAGTCCTAAATCCTGTACAGTGTACAATATCCATATTAAATTTATGAATACATAGATAGATACAGTTGAAGTCCTAAATCTTATACAGTGTACAGTATCCATATTAAATTTATGGATACATAGATAGATACAGTTGAAGTCCTAAATCCTATAAAGTGTACAGTATCCATATTAAATTTATGGATACATAGATAGATACAGTTGAAGTCCTAAATCCTATACAGTGTACAATATCCATATTAAATTTATGGATACATAGATAGATAGAGTTGAAGTCCTAAATCCTATACAGTGTACAGTATCCATATTAAATTTATGGATACATAGATAGATACAGTTGAAATCCTAAATCCTATACAGTGTACAATATCCATATTAAATTTATGGATACATAGATAGATACAATTGAAGTCCTAAATCCTATACAGTGCACAATATCCATGTTAAATTTTATTTATGTTTTCCTAAAACAGGTTCGTACTTTAGCCGCTATCGAATGATAATGTTCTACTTTTTAAGGTACGGTTATCTACAGTTAGCCTTCGTGATTGTCGATTATGAACAATTAACATAAATAAGTTGTAACAAACGTATAAGATATTCGTCATAGCTTGAAGAGAACATATGGCGCAATGGTCAGAGCGCGTGGACAGTTTCCAAGAGGTGCGGCTTTAGACCCCGCTACGTTAATTTTTTATACGTTTCTAAAAAAATATTTTTCTTTCCTAAGTGTGGAATAATGCCTTAAAAAATTATAATAGTTTCTTATAATGAATTGAAGTAAATGAACCACTTAAAATGTAATTTAACCAAAGGATGAGTTACAGATAAAGATATGATTACAATAAAGATATACATGAGTAAAGTTACTCTTTTGAAAGATTCCATCACTTAATCATATAGTTTTTTTGTTAGTATGTGTAGAGTTAGTTTGTTTGTGTGTAGAGTTAGAGCCGCATAGTGTACACTCTCCTCATTTTCAAAAACATTGTATGTTAAGTGGTGGAAATTACCGTTGCGATTTGTCTTGATTGCTACCAGAGTGAGAAAATTAATATAATTTATTCTCCAAATTCGAATCGAACCCACAATCATCGAGTTTGCGATCTCACGCCGTGAAGTTGAATCCTACGTAAGAAATGTACATTGAACCTTACGTGTATATCGAAGATTTTTCTTATTTCTGTTATATTAGGGAACACGGGGTGACTAGTATACCAGAATTACAACATTTACAAATATAGACCCTTTTTATGCAGTAGAGAAGAACACAGATAAAAGTAAAAAATAAATCATTACGAAGCATATCAAGTAGGTACTACAATTGTAATACTGCTCCTTATACGAGTATTATTTAATTTCAATGTTGTTAGACTAAGCCTGATCAGGTTTAGGTCATTATAATCCTTAAAATACTAACAGAAACTAATCTATTAAAACTTTATTAGAGAAATATACTTATACAGGGTGGAAGAGGCAGCGCTTCTTTTACGGAAACAGGATATAGGACAAAATATTTCAAGCCCATACCTAAAGAAATTAATCAAGATAACTCAACAGTTTAGACGTAGGATTTTTTCTTCATTTCACGATGTCTATCCATACCTGTATTTCGTGTGACGCAGTTACATATAGGTATCAATAACGTAAACACATACTACTACAAAAATACTACTAAAGGTTAATCAACTTTGAATTTCGCCGCCAATACCTTCGACTCGATTTCGGAATGAGGCGTATGCGGCTGTTTCCCTTTGATAGGTTTACGTGTGCGTGCATCGTTCTTGACAAATAGTGTTTGATTTTACAACGAAAATTTTATTATTTATTCTGTTTGACAAAATCATTTTTTCATTTTTGGGATATTTTTTTTTATTTTACTAATACAAATAAAAAAAATATTATCCATAATAGCTTCTATGGAGGAGTTAAAACAATGGTTTCATTTAAAGTGGTGCTGACACTTCCACCTGTATAATATTCTTTTTCTTTGTGGAAAGGCAAGCTATATTGTTTACTTGTAAGTAATAACGTTTACTAATGATTTTGATGAACTTGAATTTTTACCACCGAATGTGTCGTAAATAAAAAGTGAAAAGACGTTTTGTTATTTAAAAATCTCTGCATATCCCACGGAATATCATGTTTCACTTATCATTCTATTATTTATTGAAAAACATCCAAAATAAAAGCCTCTAGTTGTAGACTGTGGTCTTCCGTTAGAAAGGTTTACAATAAAGTTATTAAAAGTATTCTGCTATTTGTTTAATTTTATCACATATTCATGTAAGAAAAGTTTAATTGAACGACAACACCGCAGCTATCGAGTTGCACAATAAGCTATCAACTTTTGTACCTGTTTTAAAATAAGAATCTTAATAACTGTTGTTGAGAACTTTGGGAAATGTTTACTCAGAGTGTGACCAGAGACAGTTGTAGTGATAAAAAACGAGTCGGTTAATTTAATGTTGGCACCATGTCATCTTCCACTTGGTCGTGGGGATTTCGTTACAAATTGACAGCTGCACCACACTAGAAGAAAGAAAGCTGCACCTACGTAAAGACGGCGTACTAAAATGACTACTAATCTGTAACGCGGTGCGGGTATTATCAATAAAAGCTTTGAAAATGGCCGTGAAAAATTGGAGCGAAGCAGTCGTGTCCACCACATCGGTCATGTCCTGAACCGAGATATATTTATAAATATATAAACCCTTGAAGTACATTAAGACATGTTATTAATTTATAGACATTAGACAAATATCACTAGAACGCCAGTTCTTTTTACCTTCACGCTGCATCCGGGATTTAGATGGGTATGCAGAGAACACGTTGTATTAAGATAATCCGTTGCCCGATTTCTGCACAATTTTTGAGATTTTGCGTGTCGTAATCCAATGCCGCGCATTATTACCAAAGCGAATGCTTAATTTTAAAATGTTGAAAAATAAAATAATAATATGGGGAAAAAGGGCATTCCCTTTTACCGAGTGTCTTATAAGCTTATAGATTTAAATATAAAACATTTTTAGACCATAGTTTCGTTTATATTTTTCTGCCAAAATTAGGCAAGGAAGTATTAGACATATCATTTTCTTCCTTGAATAACTGTAAAAACAATTGTTTTATACAACTTCAACGAAAATCATGAGATACTTATTATAAGCTCTTTCATTTCATGTCATTTACAAATTGCAAAATCTTAAAAAAAAAATCTTAACCTCCCATTCTAGTCATTTAATAATAACAAGTTACTTATGTACAATCCAATCAATACAATCTATGCAGCTTCACGTTGTATCCCGAATACCATGGCAGGCAGAGGGAACCTAGTGTCGAGACACTTAGTTCCCTACTTTTCGCCGAATTTTCAAGGCATTGCATGTTGAGTAGCGAAACTCAACGCCATACATAATCTAAATAGATAAATACTAAGAAAACCGTTATTTAAACGGAAATAGACTGGTTAAGCGCAAGTCGAACCCGCCTGCCGTTGGGTTCCGTACCAATTTCAGGGTTGTAGGTCAACTGAATTACAACTTATAAGAATTGACAAATTTAAGGTTGCGGGCATATGCACTCATTTTGTATGAAATAAATTCATTTCCGAAGTAAAGGAGACACCCTTTACTTGTACTACAAGTTCTCACTTCTGTGTCAAATTATAAGATATTCTATTCAAACTAGATTTAATGTCATAATTGTCGGGAAATATCCTATATAATCCTATATATTTTGATTAAGCGGGTAATTTCATACAAAACGCAGCATATTCGATGCATAAACGATCGAACTTCGATCGATTAGTTTTTGTTCTATGCTCCAAGGTCCATTTTGATACCTCCACGCGACTGAGATAAATGGCTTTAACAGACGGACCGCAAAGTGATCATATAAGGATTCCTTTTTATTTTGATGTACGCAACCCCTTAGTAAGGGATTATGAATATTTCTACGGTACGGTGTTTAACGGTAGGTCTCCAAAACAAGGTCGTTTAATTACTTGTCTATTGCCAGTGTTTTTTCAAGTTATTTCTGCCGATCCCATGAAGTCCCATTGAACTTAATACTATGAGTACAATATGGCTGTGAGCTCAAGCTCCAACTATTTAGAAATTTAGCTCAGGTTATAATTTTATTATTCTGGTTATTTTATATTATACATATAGTATTCTGCATATAGCAGGCAGAGGGAACTCAGTGTTAAGACAGTCCGTTCCCCATTTTCTGCCAAATTCTCTGTCTAATTAAATAAACTACTGCTTTTAGTTCTGCTATATAGTACAAAATGTGCTTAAACTAATACAGTGTCATGTAATCACTGTCCTTTTTGTTCCTTACTATCCTATTTTGTAACGATCGTAAGGTGCTTAAGCACCTTCCGAATTCCAAAGGGAAGAATTGGAAAAATTACAATGATCATAATTATCCTTATGTACTACGAACTACGATCATTTAACACAATTGTTCTTTTACGTAGCATATCCTGGCCTAATTGCCAGGATCTGCCATTTGACACATCTACCATATTATTCTACTAAATGATTGGATGTAGTTATATTGTTTAGGCCAGTCAATGATACTAATCATTGACTGGCCTAAACAATAAGTATAAACTACTAAGTTTATAAATAAAAACGTTGAATAGAGTAATTATTTGCGTCAAATTAGAATTAAAGATTATCGTAATCAACAATCGAAACTTCATACTAGGAAAAAACTAATTAGTACCGCTTAGTATGTGGTCCAAGTGCCATTCAGGGTCTCCATGAGGTCGGGGTTCGCTGGAGACGGCACCTAACTGCCAGTATTTCAGTTATCAGTTTTACGAGATGTTTTTGTTTATTCTTTAAGATTTTTTGAGCATAATATTGTCCTATAAATTGTCATCAAAGAAGACCCCGGCAAACAATAGATATGTTCATATACCTATATTAATTCTTAACGTATTTGAAAGATGCCCCAATTTTTTTCAAATTTTCTTTAGATTTCCTAAGGATTGACCTTAGTCAGTAAGCCTTGCATCATTAACATATAAACGCATAGGTATCATAATAGTATTCTGACGAATATTGCTATTCAACATATAAGTATATTTTCATATAATATTTTTAGTTATAAAAAATTAGAATTAGGGAGACATTTCAATCTGTATCTGGTGGCTTCGATTACAATTATTAAAAAACAATTAGATCTATATCGTCTTTCATATATTACAACCTAAAAATTAACAAGCAATAAATACTTAATTAAAATAAGCTTCATATGTATTATGATCAACGGAAGATATTTGCCATTCTTTGAATTCATAATATAGTATGAAGAATTGACAAAGTAAGTTGGTATTCTTTTACATTTTTAAAGTGTTATCCCACACTTAAGAAAGAAAAATGTAAGTTGATTCACATTTTAAAACTGATACTTTGCTGAAAATTATAAAATATCGAAAACCTTCAGAAAAAAAAAAACGTTCTCGATGTCAGCAGCCGCGCACAAACTGGAACTCCTTCCAAATCCTGGACGAACCTGGTTAAATGAGTTTTTGACTTAGAACTTTGACTCAGCAGCTTAATTCTCTATACAAGGTGGAAGTGTCAGCACCACTCTAAATGGAACCATAGTTTTAACTACTCCATAAAAGCCTGATACAATTATTATTTTTTTCCCAATAATGAAAAAGCGATTTTTTTCGAAACAAAATAAATATTAAAATTGTCGTTTTAAAATAGAACGCCATTTGGCAAAAACGACGCACGCACACATAAACCTATCAAAGAGAAACCGCCGCATACGCCTCATTCCGAAATCGAGTCGAAGGTATTGGCGGCAAAGTTCAAAGTTGTTTAACCTTTAGTAGTATTTTTGTAGTAGTCTGCGTTTACGTTACTCCCATCTATGCGTAACTGCGTCACACGAAATACAGGTATGGATAAACATCGTGAAATGAAAAAAAATCCTACGTTACGTACGTACTGTTGAGTTTTCTTGATTAATTTCTTTAGGTATGAGTTTGAAATATTTTACCCTGTATGCTGTTTCTGTAAAAGGAGCGCAGCCTCTTCCACCCTGTATATAAGAGAGAAAATTTTCAATTTGGGATTCGATACATTTGTTTACAAACAAGTGTGTATGTAAGAGAGAGGCCTATGTAAATGAGAACTATAATTTTAAACCCGTCAAATTGGAAGCTGGGTTAAAATGGTACCACCAGTTTCACGCTTCTGGTAGGAATTAGAATAAAGATTTCAAGCTAATAGTGACATTGTTTGCTATTTTAATATATATACATGATTTTTCAAGAAATAACAAAATTTTCTTGCAAAGTATCAGATTTTAATTTTAAATGAACCTACTTCCATTCGTTAAGAAATTAAATGTTCATTTCTCCTTGATTCATTCTGTATTTAACTGTAAGCTGACCTAATTTTCATTTATTCAGTCATCTGGGACCGTCATAGAGTAGTTTATATATTATTTATTTCGTGCGCAGTGGTTGTGGACTCAAATATCAAGTTTATTACATCAAAGTTATCATATATTCGAGCGAGGGAAACATTGTACAAGAGACTACTGAATTTGTAATCGAACGAGTTAAATTCATAGCAAATTTGCAGAGATATTTAGACGTCGGTGGCTATTTATTAAAAATTACATAAGTAGGTATATTCTTGAAGAATGAAAATCCTTAGTTTCGCACGGATAGTCGTCCAAAACTAAATTCTTTTAAATAATCTTCGATCAACTATACTAGATTAAGGATTACAGTCTAAAAAACGGCCCGAGAAATAAGAGCACAAAAATTTTGGGTTCTTATTTGATTTTAGTATGATCCAAACTCAGCAACGTGCGGACGTGCCAAAAACACACTGATACAGTGTGCCTCGAGCACACTGTATCAGTGTGCTTTATGAAATCAGTTAAATACAAATATTTCATCATTTGGGCCAATATTTGCGACTACGAATATTGGTCGATCTGGACTAAATATGCATGGAGTGTATGTTTCAATTTTGATAATTGTTTTAATTTTTTTGTCTTATAGGTTTCCTACTGACCTATTTTCTGTGCACAATGGATATCCATCGTCGTCCAAGAAATTATTATTTAGAATATTAAAACTTAATATACATATAGCAGTGGCAGAGGGAACCTAGGAAACTAGTGTTAAGACAACTTCATTTCTTATTAAAACATTTCCGTTACTTATTTTTCGCCAAATTCTTGAGGTATTCCGTGTTGAGTGGCAGAACTTAACACTGCGCTTTTCTTAACATTTCTTTTCGTTAGTTGTTTCAGTCATTGCCGGAGCAAGGAAGTAAAAATATTAAATCGTTGATTTCACCACAATGGAAAACGAACCCACAACCTTCGCATTTACAGTCGCACGCTTGTGCGCCTCGATAGCCACCTCGCATCGAGGCCCAGCGAGTAACCCGCATACCGTTGATTTAAACTGTATAATAGTGAAGATTTTTTTAAAGAATAAATGTTGTTTTTATCTTGTTGACAATTTGAGTAAATTTACCTACAAAAAATAAAAGACTATTTTTAGTAAATTTACATAACTTGTCAACTTATTATCAACAAAGCGACTCCATGACCTTCTATGGTCTATTTTATATCAAAGAATTTAACCCTCTGCAAGTGATGTGGCTTAATTTCTACAATTATACAGACGAGATAGTATCATTTTCCAAATATGATGACAAAAAGTCTTTGTTAGGTTTGAGTATTCTGTAGAAGCAAAATTTTATATTTTTAATTTTTAATATTACTATAAATATATATAACTTATATAAATTCTAAAATAACGAGAAATAATATAATAAACATACATTATCTTAGATAGACAGTATTAAAATATAACCATTTTACTGAGATGGTAGTGTAGTATTTTAACGTTGACATAGTAGTCTCGTGGACACTTTTCTCCCTCTATGCACCTGTCTTCTCGCTCCCTGCGACCACCTGTCACGCACTATCCGACGCGTAAGCTCCTTATGATAATGTACTCTAAGCCGCGGTGCTTAAATTTGCAAATCAATGGTAATTTAATATTTCGCGGTGTCTATGGAAAAACCACGGGTTAAAAACAGTTGAAAGAAAACATTGATAGATAGATAGACAGATTAGGAGTAAAATGTTTTATATTCATTACGCGCAATACGAAACTAAGCCTTAACACACTGCTCTAATGATCTTGTCACAAATCTGTGTGTAGTAATATTTTGATTTTTTTTTTTGCCATATTTTAAGCCGTATTTGTATGCAATCTGTTATCTAGTGTATAATTGATCGAAGTAAATAATAATAAAATTGTAATACTATTTTACGTTAAGCGTATCAATTGAACAGTTTTTAAGTTAAAAGTAGTATTAGGTAAGTTTTTCAGTTATGACGTTAACTTTACCAAAAATTCGCAAGTAGCCCTTGCTTCGCTCAATATACGAAGACATTTTTTTCCGAACAAGCTAGTTTTTGAAAAGTACTTGTCTCGATTTCCGGAATTAAATTTTAGTCTAATTTATCGTTAGGTTCCAGCAGCACACAATCTATATATCTGCATCATATTCTATAAGTTTTGAAAAAAAAAAACTAAATTTTTGAAACAAAAAAAATAAGAACCCAGACTCAACCCCGACGCGTGGAGCATACCTGAAAATCATGAACTATAGCATTGACACGAAGTTTTAAATTTCTAACTTATTTGATATTGTCGATCAGATGTTATTCTGAAGCCGTTATAGTTATACCTATTTAGTAAATAATCGAGTCTTCAATTTTATCAGTTAAGAGAACACCAAGCCTATTATTAAAATTTTTTGCTCACTTTTTTATGTATTAATATGTAGATACGAAGTTTACATCTTTTAACTACGGAGGGTAGAGGTAAGAAGAATCATCCTTATATGGTAGAAAATGGTAGAAAACTACTTGCGTCGTACAAAACAATGTAGTAAATATGACCTTAAAGAATTATTACGAGAAAACGTGTAGCTAAATCATTAAATATTTGGTGCCTTTTTTTGAAAGTTACCCTGATGTTAGCATCGGGTTAACTTTGAGAAAACTTGTGGCGCCACCCTAGTTTCGACCCACGTCCCACATTTCGACTGACACTGTTCTACAACCTCTAGCCTTTTAACGTCTCTGAATACAGATTAGTGTTACTAGTTTGACGTGTTTATTTTTCTTCTGTACGTTTGTTTCTGACATCGTAGTTTCCAAACGGATGATCCGATTTTGATCTATATTTTTTTTACGTGACCTAATGGAAAGCGTTCTTATTTATGATTTAAATCTCAGCTATTAGAAGACCCCAACCAGCTCGACTCTTTTCCAGTTGATGAAAGGAGAGTATTGTCTATACAAGAACCGTTGCACTTATACCGTAGTGTCATCTGGAAACTGTAGGCTACCCGACTCCTCATCAACTCACAGGATCGGTATCGTGTTGAGAATCATCATAATAGTTATCAACGATTATGTAATTTTATTTTCTATTAAGATATTGAATAATAAATTTTCATTTATATATATCAATAAGTCATTTCCTCTTGTAAAAAGAAGTACTGTTAAGTAAATATCAAATCGTATCGTATCGTTACGTTACTTTTGATACATCATAACTTGCTATGTTATGCTATAGAATCGAATCAGTCGTATCACGTAAGTATACGATGTCGCAATTATTCTTAATTTGTAGAAAACATACTTATAAATTACATACCAAGATGTGTTAGGGTTTTTTTTTACTTTTCCGTATTTTGTAGCAAGACTTTTTTTTTATTTTACACTGTATCCCGCACATAGCAGGGTAGGCAGAGGAAACCTTTAGGCACTCCGTTACCATTAGGACACTTTAGTTCACCACTTTCCGGATAATTCAGAAGGCATTGCATGCATCGTTACCAGAGCGAGGAAAATGAAAAATGTGTCATTTCCGCGAGTAGGAATTGAACCCATAACCTGCCGCGTTTACAGACGCACGCTTGTGCCCCTGCGCCACCACTGGCCTTAGATGTCAAGTCTTGCCTTTAAGTTATTCTAAATTCTTTAGTTTGATTTAATAATCTAAGTGAAGAACAAGACACACACTGTCAGCAAACTTATCAATACACGCATCAACTGTATTTATGTGAATTGAAACAATGTAGGTACTCATAAAACGAAATATACTAGTAGCGTTTCACTTTTCGATACTAGATGGCGCGCAACTCCGTGACGAATACATACGGTTTACTATATTTGTTTATAAAAAGGATATTAACTAAAGTAAAAAAAAATCTTTTCGTCGTCCATCGTCTTAATTAAAGTAAAAAAAAAACATAGACAAAACTTTTAAGCCATAACATCTATGCAGATTTGACTGTTCAGATATGATTTTTATAATATTTATTTTGATTAATTGTATCGTAAAATTATATCAGTGCAAATTCTATAATATCAAAATATTTTTTCTACAATAAAATATAATTTTGTTTTTAAAATGTTAGGCATATTTTTTAGTATTAAATTTTTTTTAGCTTCACGCTGTACCCCACACAATGCAGGGTAGGCAGAGGGAACCTAGTGTTAAGACACTCCATTCTTCTATTTTCGCCTATTTCTGGATGCTTTTTGTATAATTTCTTATGACTTTTATATATATAATTTACAGAACTGGAACAAAATCCTCTAAGGAAAAATATTCCCGATATCTCTACACTTACAAGTAAATATTATATACATGCAATATGCAAGTCCAGAATTATTAACATTGGCAAAAATAAATATTCATAATAAAAAATGTTACTTGAATTTTATGCATGGTGCAGTCAAAATAAATATTTAGTCTGTGCATATCAAACCACTGGAAATGGAATTTCAGAAATCTTAGCCCAATAGCAGAGGCAATAACAAGAAAAAAAAAACATTTTGTTGTGAACTCTATGTAACCAACGTTGCCCATTTTTCAAAATGATTGTCATTTATTAAAATATTATGTACCATAATAATTTACCCTATCAATATTCTATAAAAGGCCAATAAAATACTCACCATGAAGACATTTTTCGAATACTGGAACACAGGAACAAATGAGAAACCTAAATAAAATGAGAGGAACTTACAACTACCTGCTTCTGTAGGGTCATCATGTAGCTTGGTCGTCTAACACTTTTGTTATGAGATGTCTATACTTGATTTGCTTCATTCAAAACTAGATTTGTATTTTTAGATTCTTGAATAATACTGTGTACATTTATAACATCACTGAATATGGTAGTGGATTTAAAGTCTGCTTGAAAAAATGATTGATCATTGTCTATATTTCATATAATACATTTTTATTTTTAGTCTTGTAAGACAACACATGGTGCTGTGAATCCACTTATTACTAGGATATAAAAGTGCAGTGACTTAATAAGTTTTTTAGGTTCCTGAATAATTCAGCATGTTAAGTACTTTAAGACTCTACAAAATAAAATCTTGACTTTTCTATGCCCATATGAAAGTATCCTTCCTAGTGCCTTTGATCTTTCTAAGTCAAGTAATATTGGCTTTACATAGTCTGTCAGTCCTTGGTAAATATTGATGAAAGAAAATTGCTTACTTTATGTGATAAACAACATCAGGGAAAATATAAGTTTGTCACATTTTTTGTTTTTCTTGCTTGTGCAGTTTTATGAAGGTTTTTTTTAATTAACATATTTTAGCCAAGTGCTATTTTTTACAGTATGAAATGAAACACTTAAATGCACATACCACAATAGATCAACCAACTTAGCACATGTGGTTGAAGGTTCAATTTCCATTCAAAGGAATATTTGTTTATTTTGATAACATCTGTCATTGATAAGATCATATCATTGATAAGATCTAAAATAATTTTATTTAAAATGTTAATCACATTTTAAATTCAATTATATTAACAGGAATAACTATATATTTTGGTATTAATTTTTTTTTTTTACCAAAATATAGTTATTATCCCGAATAAAATACATTAAAAATGTGACATTAAATTTAACTTCTTTGTAATACTGAGCAAATAATGCCTCTATTATAAGCAAAAGAAAAGTAAGTTTCCTTGTTTGTGACCATAAAATGGAAAATGTGTCAATTATTAATTAAAATATTTTTTCGGTTAGTTTTGTTGATGCCGTTGATTAGTGTATGTATAGAATAATATTAATTTCAACATATGTAGTGTGTTACTTGGATAACTTTATCATAACATGAGGTGCTTATTGCTATAAGGGTTCTTTTTTTGATATAGCATCCATATTTTATATTTTTTTTTATACCAACCAATCACAAAATGTTAAAATTAAAGGTAAAATATAAATATTATATCTTCATAACTGTTTTATTTATTCCAGGAATGTTATTCTAACTTAGATGATAAATATTGAAGTTCTACGTAAATGTAATAATTAATGTTCATTTTAAATATCTCATAGTTTATACTTTTTTAGTAAACATAAAATTTTTAACATAGCGGGGTTTGATTCCGTAACTCTTGAAAATTACTTACTAAACAATTTACACATTGTCATATATGTCTAAATTCTTATAAGCTTGTTCATCTATAACTTATTTATGTTATACGTAATTTCAAATCCTGCTACATCATTTTTTTATGTATTCTAGAAAAGTACATTTCTTTCCTAAGTGTGGCATAAACTTTAAAAATATTAAAAGTATCTTATAATCTGTTTTCATATAGCTACCTGAACGCAATGAACGCATCTCCAAGCTCGCCGCCTACGATGTGTACACCTCCTTCAGGTATTGAAAGACCACGAAAGAAATTCCTAATGTCTAGAGCATTAGCCGACCACGGCAGATTCTGCAGTCTAATGATGACGCTCATGATGATTTATACCTAGAAGCAGAGGGGACCTTTCCATTTTTTTGATTTGCACAAATATTTCATCGGTTTCTATACAAACTGGCGGTAGAAAATAATTTTATCTATTTTAAGTACTTTTACTTATTATTCTTTACTGCAGTCTAATTTAATTTGTTAATTTGCTTACATTAAGATTAATGTATTGCATAAGAAATATACCTTGACAAAAATTGACTTCTCATTTATATTAAAACTGATTATACAAATAACAAAGATTGTTAGACATTTGCATGTTTTTACAACGCGATTTACTTGTCATGTCACTCATGATTTGTACCGAAACCCTGATATACCTAATTGCATATCAGTGACTATGGAAATCAAATGATCTTTGAGTAAAATAGAGATAAAATGACTTCGTTTATAGCTCAGCTCATTAAATCATTCAGTTTCATCCCATTTGTTTACACTACACTAATAATCTGTATAACACTATCCACCATTTATTGAAGCACTTATGAAACGAATACACCACACAACTTACCTACAAACAAGTAAAAACTTTAACTATAAGTAGTTTTTAGAATGTAAACATTGTTATTCACAAAAATCACTATACTATCTAACTATCACGTAAAATAACAACTAATACCATTTTTGTATTTTAATTCTTTACAATTCTTGACAAAATGGCGGCAACGTTAGCGAATAAACGAAGGACGCGTCGTCGTACAGTGATCATAAACAACGTGGTGCTAATAAATTGCCATATTTGATTAAATATATAATATAAGAATAATGTACAGTTCCGTAAGATAAAAAAATATTTGTTATTATCATCTTTTCCAATAGTGAAATTAGTAAATGATTTATGAATTAAATGGATTCTTATAATTATTTTATAAAGAATCATATTATTTAAATTTAAACTCAAAGCAATGCAATTTCAACTAGATATAATTTTTTTACTCTTTTTCATGCTATTAGTATTTTTTAATGTAAAAGCATGTAAATCTCTCTCCATGTAAGCAGTGATAAATACATAATCTCCTATGATTTTTTTTTATTTTTAAAAGTTAAATAGAAAAAAATATATTCTAAGGAAAAAATAATAATAGGACAAGGGATCAAAAGACGTGAGTCCAAATTTGGTTACATTAAGAATTTTCTAAAATATTGAAACAAAAATAATTCTCTAAATATTTATTTTAAAATTTCGTATCATGAAATCAGTAATAATTGATTGCTTAAAATATTGTATAACTTTATTATTGTCTTAATGATTTGAATGGATTGGACACACACACACAATGGATTTTTATCAAAGGTATTTTACAAATATTATATATATTAAAAGGTCAGGAATTAATGCATTTATACCAAAACTATTGTATAAATTCTAAAAAAATATATCAATGATAAAGCTACAAGCTGTAAAATAATAGTTTAAAGGTTATTGGAAAAACTAGGTTTAATCTCTGGTTGACGAAGATAATCAAGATTCAGAGTCAGAGCATCTAAAAATTAAAAAAAGGTGACTGACATTTCAGAATTGTTAGCAGCGCTGTTGCAAATTGCAATTCCCCTCAAATCTTATAAATTTACAAAATCTACCTAGAATATTGTTATTTTTTCTAATTAAAAGTGTAAGTGAATTATTTGTTAATTAAATTAACGTATTTATATAATGTGCGTTTACCTATGCATAGAAATAACGGACTAGGCATTGTTTCAGTAAATATTTAGTTCGCCTAAACATTTTTTAAATATTATTATGTAAATAATTATTAAGAATAGTATAAGCTTATAGGCAAACTAAATAATGACACACACTACCAATACGTTTTAGTGTATTTAGAATTTTCTTGTAGGGATTCATAATTAGATTAATCAATATTTTTTTCTTTTGCACACTAATTATACAATGTTTTATTGCTGGAATCTATTAACTTTTTACAGAATATTTTGTTTGTTCTAACTTTACAACTAGTTAGATTAATATGTAGTGCTTACAACTTTATTCTTTAAAGGTCATTAACCAACAATTCATGGCTTACTAGATTTTACTTTCTAGAAAATCTTCTAACTGTGTTTTCTCATTAGTAATATGTTTAATATTTACTCTCTTGGTAAGCTTATATTTAAATTTTCAGGTAGTTCAAAGTAAGGGAATAACTTAGAGATGTTTACAATGGAGTCATAATAAACTGATTATTCATAATTTGCATATAAGCAGATTTTGGGACACACTGTGTGTAAAAGTTTGATAAATGTGCGAACGCTACCCAGGTTATTTATTCGGAGGGACTCCGGTCAGCAGTTGGGATAGAAGCTTTCATTCATTAGAGAATGTAAGTATACATTTAAATTGTACTTAAATAAATGAACTATGATCAGGGGATGAATTCTTTTATTTCCTTATTCTGGTAAGTATGACAATGCTTAGTGTTGAATTTCTCCACTCTTGCAATATATTGAAGATTATATAAAAAATCCCACCCTCTGTTGTCCAACAGAGGGTCTTAAAACTAGGTTCACTCTACCTATCTTGCTATATGCATGAAACAACATGAAACCTAATAAAATAACCTTTTACCCACATTAATAAGAAACAGAAAGTTAAAAACAGTATCTTATCACTCAATTTTCTCTGCCTTTACTGTGATAAGCTAGAGATGTATAAATTATAAAAAATATGAAAAATAATTATTGTAATAAAACTTAATTAGAGACTTTTAATTCGTAGAAAATTATTATTACCTATATAAAACATAATATATAAACCACATTCTTATACCTTTATTAGTTAATTTATAATATGTTTGATCTTCATTACTCAACTTTTTATTATTTCTATTGTTATTATATCATATTTGTTCTATTTTAATGAGTGTAAACTCATTAAAATAAATATATAATATATTTTATTAATTATAGCTAGGGAAAAAGTAAATTTAAGTTATGATAAGGCACAAATAAGGTTTTTAATATGTTTCAATAGAAAATAATTTTTAGTAAACATAAAAAATTGAATGCAGCAAGACTTGATATCAATCAGGTTTCCAAGAGTAGGTTTCTTGGAAACCTGGAATCTTTTCAGAGGCACCAGGGGATTGAGTTTCTCTACATTAAATCTCTATATATAATAATTTTCAATAAATTTTAAAAAAAATCATAAATAAGATTTTTTTGTTATCATATTTCCAGAAGTTCTATATATTTCATTAGATATGATATATTAAAATCACTGATATCATTGTGGTTCAGTGGGGACAGCTTCTGACTGGGTTCAATTTCCATTATTGTTTACACACAATTTTTTTCAATTTTGGATTCTACAAAAACATGTGGGTCTTGAGTGCGTTTGTGTTGAGTTTTTCAGTTCTACAGAAAATGTTTCGAAGTTAGACATGCAGTGGTCTCGACACTAGGTGCCATCTATCTATTGTGTTTAAGATACAAGGTGAACTTAAGTAGAAAACAAATCTAAATATTTCATGCAACATTTGCTCTTATAAATAAAAAAAACATTGTTAAATAACCTTTTTTCATATTTTAAGGAATTTAATAAAAAAAAATCTATAAATTTAAATGAAATCTAGTTGGCTGAATGTATTAGTTTTCATTATTTGTTGTGTGCATCAGACTTTTTTTTATTTTCTTTTAAGTTAATTTTTCCTTTCTTTAAGCTTACTTAAGTTTTGTCCTAAAAAATAATATTTGTTGCTGTTGACTGTTCAGCAGGTAAGATGTAGTGTTTATTATTTTATGTTAAAATATAGAGACATTTTATTAAGACCTTCAAGAAAATGGTGGATACCACTTTCCTATGCTTGTTTAGAAACACTGTAACAACATTTATTTCTTAACATTTATTTCTATGATCAACTATCTTAAAATTTAAAAAAGATATATAATTTGTTCTGAAACTTTACATTTCTGATGTGAAATGAGAAGAAGTCAAGTTTTTATTTTACCATCTTACCATCGTATAGTAGAATTAGCAATTCAAAATAAAATGACAAATTGACTGTTTAGTAAAACATATCATGTGTTTAAATTACTTACAATATAAATTATTTAAGAGACCAGTTATGGCGCAGGGGCACAAAGTGTGACTGTAAAGTCGACTGGTTGTGGGTTCAATCTGCGCTTGAGGAAACGAAATATTTATTTACATTTATATTTTCATTTCTTCCACTGAGTTCCACCACTCACCACTATTTGTAGCAGTTGTAATAATTTATTTACATATATAACCAATCCCCTCTATTGGGAACTGCATCTATTACCATAGCGTTTTTTATTATCTCACTGTACCACTATACTCTCAGTTGGTACAATTTTTAATTCAATTAAAAATCATACTCAACAATACTCCACAATCTCTCTGACAGAAACTCTTTGATTCCACAAAAGCACTAATGGCGAGCCCCGCCATACATTATTAATGGAAACCTTAACAAATGCATTACTAAGTTTATAAAGATACTACCATTTACATTGGCCGAGTGCCAGAGGCTCCAGCCGGCTGTCCGCCCGCAAGTAGAGCGCCTCGGGGGGTGATAAATTGTTTATATGGAATATTTTTTGTTTTGTTTTTTTGTTGTTGTTTTTATTGTTGTTATTATTGATCGCATCACGCTATATTCTGCGTGAAACAGGATAGGCAATGGGAATCGTGTTAAGACACTCAGTTATACCGTTTTCCCTTGAGTAGCTGAACTCAGAGCCGCGGTTTTGTCATGTTAGTAGAGCGCAGATATTAAAATATTAAATAATTCACTCTCATGATTCGAAATCGAACTTACAACCGTCGTGTTTACAGTTACACGCTTGTACCATCGTACTACGATGGCCTGAATATTTGTTCTTTCATGGTTTTTAACGGGAGATTTTTATTTTATAATTGAGATATATTTTGGGCTATATATTGACGTCATGTTTTATCGAGATATACCGCATATTGGCAGCGTTTGACTGAGAACACTGGTCGTGGAATTGATTCCTACTCGGGAAATTATTACATTTTAATTATTTTACCTTTTGGTAAGACTTGTCTGCATTGTCGCTATTAATGGATAGTGAAGAACATAATGTTCTAATGCTAGGCTCTTTTTACTATATATGAAACAACACTTGATTTTTGATTTCGATAATTTTTTTATTGATATCTTTTTTGTAATTTGACTAATCATAGTGTTGCTTTTTGTTTACTGATTTTTCATATATAATGGTCCGAAATAGGAATTAAACTCGCGACTGCCTTCTCTCGTCACGTTAACCGTGCTACGACATAATAAATATATTTACATAAAGTTATAACTTCTAGAGCCTACATCACAAACGTAACTAATTCAGTTGAGAAAAAAATAATCTTTTCCACATGTTAACCTTCTTTTAAGCCATGTTACAATGTTGGACTTAAATCTAATTTGTCACGTAAATTGAATACTTTTAATGTACTGGTTGTGATTTCGATCCCCGCTCAAGGGAATAAATTATTATTTATTTTGTTAATACATATTTTAATTTCATCGCCCTGGCAAAAAGGCAAACGCGCGGCTTAAATTCCGCCACTCAACACACAATGCCTCCAGGATCCGGCGGCAAACGGGGAACGGAGTGTCTTAACACTAGGTTCCCAGGTCCTATTTGTCTGCTTTGTACGGGATACAGCGTGAAGCTGTTTTTTTTTTAATATTCTTATTGTTAAATAGTATGGTTTTAATAGCTTTTAAAAGGTATTATGTTCATAGATAATAAGTTCATTTGAGGCTAGTGTACATCGCATAAAAGTGCGACTGTAAACGCAACAGTTTGTGGGTTCGATTCCCACTCGAGGAAATGAAATATTTTATATTTTCTTCGCAATTTCTTCAGAATTTCTTCAGAATACAGCGAAAAGTGTAGAATGGTAGCGTCTTAATGGGGACGGAATGTCTTAACACTAGGTTCCCAGGTCCAGGTCTGCCATTTTTTGTAGCCAGTTACTGTACATATTTTTAAATTTATATTAGAATGTTTTCTTATTTTACTATAGTTTGCAATTCCGAATACCTTTTGTAGTAGTTTTAGCAGGAAACGAACACAAAATTATCATGTATTTAGAGTCTTCTGTGAGTCTTCTTCATTGGAGTAACTGTGCCACGAAGACTTAATGTTAGAAATAATTAATCAACATTCCGGTTGGTTGTGATTGCCTCCTAACTTCGTATAAATATCTTATTTGTATCTTATAATATTCTAAGCTTCAATTTTACTAGGCAGTTAAAGCCAGTCGTGGCGCAGGGGCACAAACGTGTGACTGTATACGCGACATAGGTTGTGGGTTCAACTCCCACTCGAGCAAATGAAATATTTAATATTTTCATTTCTTTGCTCTGGTGCAGAGGTAAAGTGAGGCGTTGAGTTATCCACTCAATAAGCAATCCCTCCATAATTCGGCGGAAAGTGGGGAGCGGAGTGTCTTAACACTTTTCTCACTCTGTCTATCCTGCTAACTGCGGTATACTGTGTGAAATTGAGACAAAAAAACAGTGAACTGTTATTAATTAAATAAAAATACTGTAATTTTTTTATTAATTTATGTCCCTAAAAATACTGTTTAAAAATGCAACACAAAAGAAGTCCTTCTAGAACAAGATGATAATTAAATAAAAAAAAACCTTAATCTATATTTCACCTGCATTTCATTATTTATCTGTTGTATAAGGGAATTTATGGGGGAATGTTTTCTACATTGTGCCGGCGTCAGGGGGGCGGCGGTGGAAGTTGCCAAAACCATACAGCGCGTTGAATGTAGGCAATCTCAGATTTCTCTGAGAATTGAGCCGCGATAGTATAAATCTGGTACAGAAAAGTTTTTAAGTACTTTCGTAATGTCAAAGTATTTAATGTTTTACTACAGTTTTAAAATGGTTTGAATAATTTGTTTCGGTATTTTGTTGGTTATACGATAATACTGTGTGAGGCTGTAGTTGGATTTCCAGGGGAATGAAATATTTAATATTTCGTTCTGGAAATGAGGCAAAGCACGGCGTTAAGTTTCTCCACTTAACACGCAATGCCTCAAGAGTTCGGCGGAAAGGAAGGAATTGCCTTAACGGGTATAGGTTCCCAAGTTCCCTCTGCTTATAAATAAAAAAATGACCTACATACAAATAGGTATATTTGCCTACCCTTACCGAAAGTATCGTAGTTTTGTCAATCTCTACTATCTTTTGCACTAATTGACTTCTATATTTCGGGAATTAATAAATAAAAACTCCACGCAATTTTCTATAAAATTAAAACAAACAAAAAACACCAAAATCAAACGACATAATCCTTTCTTTCGACCCCCGTGTAAAATTTCACGCCTTTGTTTTGGTAACAATGGCGATCATTCTATCGGCATTCTCAAGTGGTTCGTGGGTGCTCTTGGCTGGAGACTTGGCACTTCGAGAATCGAGGGAGTTGCATAAAATAGTACCAACACTCTCGGGTCAGGGTCTCGTTCCACTTTTTCGGTTGGTTGTAACGTTTATAGTGTTTTCTTTTCGCTCTGGTAACAAGATAAAACGCGGCGTTGAGTTCCGCCATGTAATATCTCGAAAATTTGGCGGAAAGCTCTGGGTTGCCTGTACGTACCCTGCTACATATGTGCGGGATACAACGTGAAGTTAAAAAATTATACAAGGTTGGTAGGTGATCTTGTCTAGAGGCTTGGCATTTCGAGAATCGAGTGAGTTGCATAAAATGGTACTGACACTATCCGGGGTCAGGGTCTTGTTCCACTTTTTCGGTTGATTGTAACGTTCTTAGTGTTTACATGTTATGCGGTAATGCAGAAAATTCGTTCCAAATTTTTATAGCTTTTCCGTGAAGGTCTTATTGTGCTTTTTCTTTCTTTTTTTTTTTGTATAATTTTTTAATGGATGTTTGGTGTTGGACCAATTTCGTTTAGTGTTATTGTGGGTGGTTATTTCAAGTGATTTTTTTTTATTTTTATCAATGGATAGTCATTTACTATTTTTGTTTTTGAGTTGTGTTTTTCTCCTCCTCCACTTTCTGCTCATATCTGCTTATAATGTCTGTTCATACATTTATGAATAGCGAATCTATGTTCTGATAAAATATTGTTTTTTTTAGTTCTAACTAGACAGATAAAATACGAATCCAGCGTGGAGCATTTATATAATATCTTAAACTTGAAAACAACTTATATTCCTCAAAAATAAAAAATCATAGTTAAATATTTCCCCGGTGGAATGAAATATTTCATATTTTCAATCCCTCGCTCTGTTAATGAGGCAAAGCGCGGTGTTGGGTTTCGTCACTCAACACGTATCTCGAAAATACGGAGAAAAAATGGAGAACGGGGTACTGACTCTCGCTATGTACGTAAGGAAAACAGCTTGAAACTACAAAAAAATATATCAAATTAGAAAAGTAAACCCAAGTAAGCCTGTCACGTATAAGCGGAGGTATGTTTTGTGTCTTTTACGGTATGCGTCATGCCCGACTACTACTTTATTAGAGGTATTCTATATAGAGAATTATAATAATAATAATATTGAGAATTCGGCGGAAAGTGGGGAACGGAAGTCTCTTAACACTAAGTTCTCAGATTACTTCTGCCAATCCTCCTATTTGCGTAATACAGCGTGAAATAAAAAAAAATCGGACATTTTCTATTGTATGCCCGTAAAAGTAGTACGACGTAAATAGTATGTGAGCTCATCAGTGACAATCTGTAAATCAAATATGGTACTAAAAGGCCGCAAATGTCAATGTCAGTGTCACGCGTCATCATGTTAACCTATTTTCTTTCCGGTATTTTCACGGCATTACTTAATTGCGTCCTCTTTGGCGGGCGGTGGAAAATAAAGCGTTTTTTCTATTTTGTTTTAAGATTATTGTTTACGTACAAATAAATTTTATTTAAAAAAAAATAGTATAGTATTTTTCTTTTATTTATTTTCTTCCATTCTTATTTTCGACAGCAGATAAATATAGATTGCGTGCTGGGAGTGACAGTATGTTATCGACAAAGCCGGTAAAACTTAGAATTTGAACCCATTACCATATGATATATGTTCAACTGTATACGTCTTTCTTCCGTCCTAGTTGTTGTGAATTAAACTGATTGTGCTTACTACTATTACTTAATCTCTTAGGTTTTCTATAACAAAAACGGCCGTAGTGGCGCAGGGGCACGATCGTGCGACTGTAAATTCGACGATTTGTGGATTCGGTTCCCACTTACAAATGAAATGTTTATTATTTAATTTCTTCGCTCTGGTGTCGAGGCTAAACGCAGCGTTGAGTTCCCCCACTCAACACACTATGCCTTCAGAATTCAGCGGAAAGTGGAGAACGGAGTGTCTTAATATTAAGTTCCTTCTACCCTGCTGCGTGCGGGATGCAGCGTGAAGCTGATTGTTTAGTTTAGGTGTTTTATTAAATTATAACAATTAAAATAATAAATTAAAAATATAAAATTAAAATTAATTTTTTTAATTTAATTTATTTTTAATTTTATTTAAAATAATATTTTCCATTTAAAGTTATAGTGAACTAACTTAATAATTTAAATTACGTCGGTTTGGTTATTTAATTTTATATAAATCATGTAATGTCAATATAATGCATAAATTATTCCCATAAATTAAATTGTTTTTCTGATATAATTATAAGTGTATCATAATCATTACTGTAATAGCCTTTCGATGTCCACTGTTGGACAAAGGCGTCCCCCAAGGATCTCCATTCTGTGTTAGTGTACGTGTGCTAAAGAGTGCCAGTATGTGTGTCTTTATGTGTGGGTTATGCGTGGGACAGTTGTGGGTTCGATTCTCACTCGGAGGAATGAAATATTTAACATTTTCATTTTCTCGCACAATTTAAAAAATAAATCCCCCCAATTGATAATCGTGTTCATAACCATCATACGTACATACAATTCCCAAATATTGACCTTTTTTTTTAATTTCTCAAATGGAATTGTAAAAGGACATGTTTATTGACATTCAAACAGAAACGTCATCTAATTTCCCAGCAAATTCAACAACAGTATAGAGGTCGTTCGGCCGGCGTGAGGTGTTGGGGCAGTATGTCGGAAGGGGGCATCTCATCTGCTGGGGGCGACACGGCGAAGACCAACCTCATTGTTAACTATCTGCCCCAAACTATGACTGAGAAGGATTTATACGCTATGTTCATGACAATTGGACCAATAGAGAGTTGTCGTGTTATGAAGGATTTTAAAGTTAGTATTTTCGTGATAATATAATATATTAAGCATTCGTTATAGTAAATTTTACAAATTAGAAAATTGAGGCTAGTCATAACTCAGGTGCACAAAGTATGACTGTAAACTAGGGAAGACCGATAATCATCGATTTTCGATGAACATCGATGTTAGCAGTTAAAATATCGACGTTTTAACATCGATATTGCATTAACTAAAATTTCGTAACATCAATGTCAGCAGGGACACAATCGATATGTAATCGCGTACACGTGGCTTCGAAATTATTACTTTTACAGTGGACTTACAAAAAATATTGAGACATATAATGTGTTTTTACTACCTAATGTTTTTAAATGTTCAATAACTTTTTGATTTTTCTTTTAATTAAAAAATCGTGCTATATTGTAGTTGTTCCGTAAGTAGTTGTAGGGTTCCGTACCTTTTAAGGAAAAAAAGAACCCTTATAAGATCACATCGTTGTCCGTCCGTCTGTCTGTCTGTCTGTCAAGAGCCTTCAACTCAAGAACGTTTGGAAATATCGAACTGCAATTCAAACTGTATACTCAGATCTACGGCCAAATGATTTCCTGACAAAGAAAGTATTTCTACATTTATTTAAAAAGAGATATGGCCGTTTATATCGCAAAACACGCATATTTCGACACTATAAAAGGAATCAAAATTAATAAGAAACTCGGTTGGCCTAGAATTATGAAATTGACAGTTAGCATCTACAGGTAGTACTAGTTTAGAAAAAAAAACAAAAACTATACATTTGTGATTAAATCCTAAAAATAATAGCCTTAAAAGGGGGTAGAGCAAAATTAGATTTTAAAGCCACTACGTTCAAGTAGTAGAGGTATCAGATGAAAGGTTCGGTTAAAGGCTGGTTAAGCTAAGCTTTAATTTCAGAAAAAGCTCGAAACCTCAAAATTTTTGTACGGAACTATCGGTGGGCGGAACCGACTCGCGCTTGTCCGGTTTTTTTATTTGCATAAAAAATATCGATGTTGGCTGACATCGATGTTGGCTGACATCGATGTTGGCTAACATCGATGTTTTCCTAACATCGGACATCCCTAATGTAAACGTGACAGGTTGTGGGTACGATTCCATTGATATTTTCATTTCTTCGCTCTTGTGTCGAGGTGCAGAATTCGGGACATTGTACGGGAAATGGAGGACGGAGTGTCTTAACACTAGGTTCCCTCTGCCTAACCTGCTATAAGCGTGATTTAGGATGAAACTGAAAAAAAAATTGTTAACGTGACATTTTTTGTTGTCATGTTCATAAAATGGTGTTCAGTAATTGTTGGCTTTTTTTACTTTTACTGTGGTAAAATTTCTCTAAAAGTAGAATATTAATAAAAAAGAGTTTTATTTTTGTGTTTTTATTTATTTTTAATTATTAAATATATTTTATTAAGCCACCACCAATAAGATGACATTCTTATTTATTTTATTAATATATATTTTTATTTTTTTTAGACTGGCTATAGTTACGGTTTTGGATTTGTAAATTTCACGAGAGAAGAGGACGCGGCCAGAGCTATCGATACGTTCAACGGTTACCAACTTAGGAATAAGCGGTTAAAGGTAAGTAGCGCAGGGGCGCAAAGTGTGCCTGTAAATGCGACTGGTTGTAGGTTCGATCCCCACTCGAAGAAATGAAATGTTTATTTAAATTTATGTTTTCATTTCTTCACTCTGGTGGCGAAGCAAAGCGCGGCGTTGAATTCCGCCACCTAACACGCAATTCCAGATTACCAGAATTCGGCGGGAAGTGGGGAATAGACTGTCTTAACACTAGATTCCCTTCTATGTACGGGATACAGCGTGAAGCTGATTTATTTTATTTACTTTCTTTATAGTAGTAATGGCTAACGTTATGGATCTTATTTTATTTTGTGGCTTAAATAATATTAGTTATTGTTAAATCAATTTGCTTGTTAGCTTTTTTCTTAACTGAATTGAAAATTTTAAATCTTAGGGGAAAAAATATATAGTTTTCATTGAATACGAAATTGTTTTCGTCGCACGTATATGTATATTTATTTTAATTACCCATCTTACTAATTATCTTGCTATGTAAGTGGACAAAGATTAGATACATTTTTTTTCTATAAGTAAAAGATATATTTTCTAAATATATGTATACATTTATATTATATATACCGATTTATTTAAAACATTAATTTTATATAAAACTTATTTATTTCTTTCAGGTATCCTACGCCCGACCGTCAGGCGATGATATAAAGGATACCAACCTCTACGTGACCAACTTGCCGCGCGCCATCACGGAGGACCAGCTGGAGACGATATTCGGGAAGTACGGCAGGATAGTACAGAAACATATACTCAGAGACAAGGGTAATGGTGCGCCGCGAGGTGTGGCCTTTGTTAGGTGAGAAAAAAATATGTTATTATCGTAGGTTTTATTATAATGCTTCATAGTATTATATATTTATAGCAGAGTAGATATGGAGAACTTAGTGTTAGGACACTCACTTTCGAACGAGGAGTGGATGTCGAAGCCACAACCGCCTCGTTACTGGCGTAGTCACACGCCACTATGCCTCGATGGCTTGCCAAAATCTGGGCAGCTATTGCCCACTTATGGATTTCTAATGCATTTTTTCGCTTTACTATGTATTTCGGATATAGAAGGCTAGCAACGCACCTGTAGCTCCTCTGGTGTTACACGGAGTTGTGGGCGGCGGTAATCACTTACCATCAGGTGACCCCTACGCTCGTTTGCCTTGTCTTTTTCCATTAAAAAAAGAAGGGTAGGCAGACCGACTCGTGTCCAGCGCAGTAGGGCAGCAAGTAGATAGACTAGTGTGACAAAAGTACGGCGTTGAGTTCTACCCACACACGCAATGTCTTGAATACAGGAATGTCTTTAAAAAAAGTGATGTAGGCGAAAAGAATGACAGTGTTGAGAATCTTTGTTCTCCATGTTGCTTTTTGAATATCAGATTTAAATACATTCGACCAAATGGAGATTAAACCTAAACCGCCACTTATTGTTCATCACATGTTTTTATTTATTTGTTAATAATTTCGAAATTAGTTTATTTTGTTCAATTTCTTTACCACTCTAAATAAATGTCTCATAATGACAACTGCTGAATTAGATTTTTGAACCAATATGGCATTTTAAGACAGTTTTTGTCCGCGGCTTCGCCCGCCTGTAATTATTGTTATATTTTACATAACATATAGCCTATGTGTCATTCTGATATATAAATGATATAACAGTAAAGTTTTATCAAAATCCGTTCAGCAGTTATTACGTGAAAGAGGAACAAATATCCATCGATCTTTACAAACTTTGATATTTATAACATCTGTAACATATTTATTAAAAATTTTCTTCTTGTTTACGAAGCGTTGAGTTCTGCCACATAACACGCAATGCCTCCAGAATTCGGCAGAAAGTGGGGAACGGAGTGTCTTACACTAGGTTCCCTCTGCCTACCCTGCTGTGTGCGGGATACAGCGTGAAGCTGATTTATTTATTCCTCTTGTTTTTCAGATTTGACAAGCGAGAAGAAGCTCAGGAAGCCATAGCAGCTCTCAATAACGTTATACCTGAAGGTGGCACTGAGCCGCTATGTGTTAAGGTTTGTATTCTCCATACATTTTTATGCATGTTCGATTTTTGTGTTGTGTGTGTATTGTAAAATGTTGTTTTTTTGTTGTGTTGTGCGTAGTATTTTAAATATGAAATGTTGTTATATTTGTTTCATTTATTTAAAAAATATTTATATATTTATTTAGAAAACGTATAAAAATTTGAAACATATAAAAAATTCCACGGCGGGTTTGGACTTGGAGGTTTTCCAAGAGGCGCGGGTTCAAATCCCAAGTATTTTGTTTCCTAATTGTGATATAACACTTTAAAAATAATTATATATTATATATGTTATTTATGTTACATGTTAAATTTTTAAAAATATATTTACACTTAAAGTTGTTAGAATAGTAATTCTCAAATATATATATATATATACTTATAGATTAACATATTATATATTTTTATATATAATCTATGATGAAGTTGCTTGTTGCTTGTTTAATGTGATTTATTTTAAACGACTGCTTTTCTTACTTTTATCACATATTTATATAACTATTGTATATATTATACTAAAATAAAATAGTGATGTCTAGTCACATCAATATTTTATTACAACACTTTCATAATCATAATATTTAAATGATTGCTTCCGCTTGATTGCACAACACTATTCAATCACTATCTCTTGACCTAGAAATATAGATTTTTTAATACTTTTATAAACGAATATTTCAAAAACCATTATAAAATGACTTTATTGTCTTTGCATGCTTTCTATTGGTGGGGGGGTCTAAATTAGACGGGAATGGGCACTACATATGGGAGCACGCGGCGACGCCTGCTCAGCGATACTACGGTGCGATATATATTATATAAATATATGTTTATATAATTTATTTATTATTTTGTTATTGGTGTTAATTTTTTAGGAATATAAAATTCCGTTTTTTATTATTTTTAATTTTTTTTGGAAACACTTGTTTAATTTTATGAATAAGTGAATCTATTTACTAATATTCATTTATGGATTATTTTTCCAAAAATATACACAAATGGAGTGTACATTTTTTTTTTGGTAATTCTACAGGTATATATAAAATTGAAATTCCAAAAAAATAAAACGGAATTTTTTGTTTATTTAAAATTAACATTAAATTCATAACCAATTTCATTTATAAATTATTTCATGTCATATCTTGTGTATAAATATTAATAAAATAAATAAATTGTTATATGTAATCATTTAGGAAAAACATAATTTAGGAAGCACTCTCTTCTTCTTTTCCTGCTTTTTTGATGTTGTGTGTTGGGTGTTTGTTGTAAATGTTGTTTGATTACAACATTAAATGTTGTGATCATGATCAGCTTCACGCTGTATCCCGCATACAGCAGGGTAGGCAGCGGTAACCTAGTGTTAAGACACTCCGTTCCCCCATACTACGTGCACATTAAATGTTGTGTATGTAGGATATTATATACAAAGCAAATTACTTTCATGTAAATTATCGAAATATAAAAAATATGTTTAATAGAATATATAATAAAGATAATATATTTCTACATTTTTAAATAGAAATTCCTTTTTTTAAATATCATTATTTAACGCTAGATATTAGTTGATTAGCAGAAGAAATAATTTCTTGAATATGACAGATTTTAAAAATATTATATATATACATAGATGCCTAACTGTTTTGTATATAATTTGTTTTCTGTTCCTTCAGGTCGCAGAAGAACATGGAAAGCAAAAAGCTGCATACTACGCCGGATGGGCTGCGGGCTTCCATCACAATCGAGGTAAATATCAATTTATATACACTTTTAATAATCGATAATTTATAATATTATTTAAATATAAAATACAGTACAAATATAAAATGGCGCCATAAATGGTATGTATAATAAAAGAAAACCAACATTTCACGCTGCTCGGACAGTGCCGCCCATAACCCCGCAAAGGCACCACAGTCTCGATCAACTGGACATGCTTCACCGCCAGGAGTATTACATGCCCCAGCATCAAAATGCCCCGACCAGGTATCGACGCGACTACCAGCCCCATTATATGCAACATCGTCCGTTTTGAAAAGGACTATACTGTAAGAAATTCCGCCTGACCGACTCGAAGGTTTAGGCGCGACTGACGCTGTCGGACTGTTGGACTGTCAGTTGTGGGTGCTCTGTTGTTTTTTTTTTGTTTAGTGGCAAATGGTGGTTGGTGTATAGCCTTGTTGAACGCGTGGACAAGAAATTCGAAAATGGAATAGTGTTGTTTTTTTATTGTTTTTTAAATTTAGATTGATGGTAAAATTGTATTTAGATTGTTTTTCGGAAGTTATTAAGATAATTTATTTTGGATTTGTTTTAATTGGTGCAATATTTTGTGGTGTACAGCCTTGTTTTTAGATTTCTCGTCCAAGGATGGGTGATAGATAAAATGGAGATCCCCGAATGTATAGGTGTTTTTTTTATGAAAATCATATTTGGAACTGTTTGGTCTATGGGTTGGTTGGTTGGTTTTGCCGAATGGTGTCGTTTGACCGGTATTTTCGATTTAGCATTTTTTTCTTCTTTTTTCAATCAATATAATAAGTAATTTGCTCACGCTTAAAAACAAATCGAAATAAATACGAATATTATATTTTATATTAATTGTGTAATAATGGACACTATTAAGTTTTAATATAAACTGATTAATTGTAAAGTATCCAAGTAAATCTGAATATAACCTTCTGCCTTATTTTCTTTCATTTTTTTTTGTTTCAAATTTGGAACTTTAAATTACTTTACTTTAATATATAAAATTATTATAGCTTTAAGATATTAAAATATAATGGAGCTTTACCCACAACGCGATGTGTATGTTAATGTTATATTGCTATTATTAGTAAACCTATTATTGTTATGACATTAGATTTATTATGAAGATTCTAGAATATTATAGAAGTGTCACTCTTCTCTTATATGATTATCTATAATTGTTTTGTAAATATTTATATGTTTATAATTTATATTTTTGGTTATTCTTTCTAAGTAATATATATTTTATTATATGAGTTAAAAAATATTTATTTTTTTGACTTCAATAATAAATATACTGCGGTGCGTTATCTCAACATAAAGTTTAAATACAAATAATATTTTATTAATTTAAATTTGTTGCAATTTAAATGAGTCAATCTTTGAAATATTATGCATTTTTTGTTTTGTATGTAATTTTTTTTCATATTAAGTACAAGCGACCCGCTCGCGGCCTTGACCGCTAGAAATTAGCAATTATTTATTTACTAATCTGAATAACTTCCGTATTCTATTATAATAACATAATTATTTTAAAAACAATATCACATATTGAAAAGTAATGTTTCAGTTAATGAATAAAATATTTTATAGCAATGGATCACGTTTTTATGTTATGAGGATATATGAAAAATAGGTAACTCGAGAAAAAAGAATCTGTTTATTTTTTTCCTATCTTTAAAAATGACTGAGATATTAAACATTAAAGTACCTCCTCAGCTGCAGAATCTCGTTAAACTTGTGACGTCATGCTGCGTCTTGCCATTAAGCGCTTATGAACACTTTCATACTTTTATTCGTTTAACTCTCAATAATTAATTTCAATTGCTTTTTTTTATGAACTAGCTTATAAAATAAATAAAATTATTAAAAAAACACTCTGTAACACCTGTAGTCTGACATAACAGTTGTCGCGTGACGTCACGCAGCGACTGTGCGAAGGAACGCAAATTTAAATAAGCTGTAAAACTTTGTAACACCGTAACATTGGAAATCCTGTCCCGATTTTGATGAAACAAAATCTATTATTATTTGCACGAGTACGCGCTTTAAATGCAGTAGCATAATCGTAATAGTTAAATTAAAAAAAAATCAAATACTTTATAATATAATGACTAAACTTTTTGCTCATGAACCGATTTAAATAAAAACAAACTGCACTAAGCTGGTTAAGCCCATTCTGAGATTAGGGTGAACAAACGCACTGACAAATCGACAAACAAACATAAGGAATAAATCTTTTTTTTGGGTTCTGTAACATTGATAAATGTCCCCAGTTATAGATTTTCTCGTATATCTTCCATGTACAGACAGCGACCAGGTAGAATTTTATTATATGAATTATTATTATAGCGATATGTACTATATATAATTACTAAAAATTGTATGTTTACATATTAGTAACGCTTCTATAATATTTATTCTATAGATATATATTTTGAACAAGGATCTAACATAGTTGTAATATTAGTTTAGATAGTAAATATATGTAATGATATAGAAATTAACATAGCTATGATGTTTATCAATTATAAACATACGTATATAATTGTTTTGTATGTCAATTTGTTGATTGTATGCAATACCGTCGGCCATCTTTAAACATCTCCCAAAATTTGCGTCACTTCATTAGTAAAACGCTTAAATGTAAGCTTATCATTTTTAGAATCAGCTTAGCTTTTTAATTTATTTTTGAAAATATATCTTAAATATTAATATCCTATTTAAAAAAAAACACAGCAGGTAACTGGTTATTAAATGATTAAAAGTTTAATAGTAATAATATGTTTATTTTATTACTTTTCCTTTGTTAATATTAGGCCTACGGTGTTGCCATCTAATGGCTTATGAACCACACGATGTGCTCAATAGATCGTAACCTAATAGTCTGTTAAACAGAAGTTAAAAAAATATATTCAAGCTTTGTTATTTATTTGTGTATAAAAATATGCAGATGAATCACTCACTGGCAACATTACAAAATAAATAAAATATAAGTTGCCAAATACAATATATATTAGTGAAAAATAATTTAACGAATTTTATTTTTTTTTAAATTTTCAATATTAATTAGAGTTTTATTTTTGAGATTTTTCTGATATTAGAAATAATATATTTTTTTAATATTCATGCTATTCATTCAACATGATCGCCATTTTTTTTTGAACTCGCGCGGCGCACTTATAGCGACAGGAATGACTTTTATTAGTTTTTAAATGTGTATATTTCTATGCTGTATTTCAATTTAATATATTTGTCGTTGTAAATTTTCTACGCAATTCGATGGCTCGAGTCCGTGGGAACAATGTTCTGTAATAAAGTTTATGTTTACTATTGTAAATACATATTTCCTTCTGTTCTTCTTTGAAAAATAAAAAAAAAAAAATTTAATTTATATATAAATTATATTTATATAGTTATAGCGATAGTAACTTATGTCAATTTAAACATTGTTCTTCTCGATTCGGGTCGCTACATTGACAATATTCAACGGTGATTCGAATGTTCTGTAGTTAGTTCGGAGTCTATAAGTGTTGTTCTCTATTGTTCCTAACTTTAAACTCTCTTCTGTATCTGTGGTGGGTACCAGACAATTTTTTATTTTTTATCTGTTCTTTTTTATCTATGTGGTATAATAATCGAAGTTTAGCGAAGAATTGAGCTAATTAAAATGATTTATGCATCTCAGGCATTGTGTTATTAGATTGAATTTGGAGTATTTAGTTGCATGAAAATCGGCCATCTTGATTTTTTTTGGCTTAGATATATTATTTTTATAATAGTTATTTATTAAGGATTTCTGATTTCATCTGGCACCCAGTACAGACGCTGTTACCCTATTTAATTAGTTGATAAAAAAATTAAATTATAGGTTTTAATATAATAAGCAACAAGGAAGTAGATATTATGTACTCTTAACAATTTAATTTTAGTGCGAAATTCTTATTATAATGTTAACTTAATATATTACCAGATATGTATGTGAATACATAATATTTGATTAGATTTTATTGTTGCATTTCAAAAAAAATACTTTATAAATGTTAATTTAAACTTTTTACTTATAATCTGACCTCAAATAAATGAAAATGAAAAAAGCTTCACGGTGTATCCCTCATATATGAGGGTAGGCAGAAGGCACCTAGTGTTATGACATTTTGTTCCGCACTTATCGAAAAAATTTTGTATTTTCGTATGGCAGAATTCATAGACACGCTTTGCCTTGTTACCAGAGCGGACAAATGAAAATATTTTTTCCCCCCGAATGGGAATTGAATTGAAACCGTCATGTTTACGGTCAGACGTTGAACCGCGGGTCCACGACGGCGTCAAATAGATTTTCCTCTGTAATGTTTCAAAAATAGTTCTCTCTGCCTACACTGCTGTGTGCGGGATACAGCGTGAAGCTGATTTATTTATTTTATTTTTATATTATATATATGTTATTATAATGGTGTTTCGCACTATACACTGGTTCGTAGGTAATACTATAGTATGCTAGATATAGAATACGAAAGTGAATTGTGCCTCATAAACGCGTATTTTCTAAGCGTATACTGTCGATGTTCATTGTTAAAGTAAAAAAATCTTAATTTCTTTGTTATATAAAATGTCTGTTTTCATAACTTTTTGTTAAATTTACCTAGAAATAAATAGTTTTTAATATGTTAGTTCACTTTTAGCGTTCACTGGAATTGTTATAATTATAGCGTTTTAATAGTATTTTGTTTATAGTATTTATATATTTGTATGTATATAAATTTTCTTATATAATAAATCGTTTGTCATTTAATATTTAGTTACTATAATATTTAATAATCGATATATCGGAATTCGATTAGTAAGGTATCGATGTGAACGAAAATATTGTTACTGGCTTTTTAAAATTTTTATGTCTTAGCTTTATAATGATATAATTGGCCTTGTGGTTATTAAGCGTTTTATATATACGTACATAAAAACATACACACATTTATATTATGTATAGTTGATATTGATAGTACTAATAAAAACATAGGCTCTGTTTCATTACTCTGTGACAAGTTCGTGTTAATTTTAAAAATAAAATATCGTCTCTTTCTGTTTATTAAGAAAAGAGAAAGATGGCGCTTGATATTGTTATAGTAAATTAACATGAACGTATCAAGCAGTTATTGAGACCGTAGCAAAATATTAAATTTATGACTTTTCTACTGATTGTTATTTTATATCTACGAAAAGGGTTATTTCTTGATAGCTGTAACATTTTTTCAAAAATTATAATAACTAGCAAAATTGGCTAAATTATACTCTGTATTAGTTCTTGTCATTGAAATTTTTCATCATTAGGTGTAATGGTAAGTATATTTTTGAAGCGGTTTAATGAATGTTTCTTCAAATGTTAAATAATTTAATAAAAAAACCTATTATGACAGATTATGTATTAAATATGTATATTCGACATATAAAATTACATTTGCATTAAAATGGGGTTTGTTGGATGTTCTTACAAGATTTTAAAAGATTTTTGTTCTTAAAGAGTAGGTTTGAGAATTGCTGCGTATATAGATGCCAACTGCGCCTATGCTGTTTAAAATTGATTTTTTTATACAATATTAGTACATTTTTCAAACATCTATTTCAAATATGATGATATTTAGTGAAGTATATTTAATCGATTTAATGATTTATATAATGGCAACACTTTGACAGTGTAAATATACACTATTAAAAATAAAAGGAAATATTGAGTCTTCTTATCAATATTAATGGGATATCAAAGTAGTTCCTTAGTATAATCTCTTGATGTTATAATGAAATGTTTAAAATAATTTACTCAATATATTTTTTAAGTGTTTAAAAGAATATATTCTTATCCAAAATCATTTATTTTCTATATAAATAGTCTTTTATCATGCTCATTTTAAAGTTCCGTAGTCCCTTAATAACTTATTTGATCTTATAATAGTATAACTATTTTGATCTAATAGTTTTGTAGTGTCTCAATCAAAATCTGTCAAGTAGAAAAAAATACAATGACTTTTTTTTATACTATCCCTAAAATTTTGTAACATTCAGGATTTCTTTATAAATAATTAGTAGTGTTAGTATATTTTTTTTCACAATTCCGTATTCTTGTATACAGTGGCAAATTGAGAAGAATTATCAGAACGTCAGCTAAAGTCGAAATGGCCTAACTCATACTTTTGAACGATTACAAGGTAATGAAATGCTATTAGAATTATTTTAGATTTTTTTATTGTATACATACAATATTTATAATAGTTATAAATGATTATTTAAACAAATATAAAATATCTATATATATTTTTGTGTTCCATATCCTACAGGGTAGGTGTAGTGATGCTAGTGAAAAATCACTAATCAATTTTATTTATATTCTATAAATAAGCATTCCCCTTAGTAATATTTGAAACGACAACCATCTTGTTTAGTAAGACAAAAAATATATTTGTTTATTAATCCAAAGGAAATTGTCACCACATATATACTTCACCTTACTTTATAATTAATATTGTGCAGCCATTAAGTCACTATAGTGCCATCATTTAGCTGACGGCCTGGTAATAGAAAACGTCTAAAACATTCATTACGTGTAATATTTTATATATTTCAATATACGTAATATGTCTATATTATTCATATATTGGTTAGTTTTCAAAATGTTTTAAAAAATTGTCAACAAATCTTTATGGGTATTTAATTTCGTTTTACTGCACTAATTGTGATTTATTTGTCTTCACGCTTTTCTTATATTTTCGAGGTAAGCAGAGAGAGGGAGAGAGAGAACGATTACTTATTTAGTCATTAAAAATAATTTTCGAATGGCTAAAATCTATTATAGCTCATTTACTACGAAAATATTAAATATTGTAGAATATTCGTTGATTTTCTCATGCACTTATTATTTAAATTAATGCTAGATACATTCTCTATGGTTTTGTGAATTGAACGACGAGATAAGGGAACGAAAAGTGTAAAGTATTCTTCCAAACTTGGCCAAACGGTAGACTTGTAAAAATAAATAATATTAATTACTACTGTGTTTTTATTGTTAATCTGTGATCTTTTACTGTCTGTGGTTGTTACTGTATTTATTATGCCCTCAGAAGTTAATTTCGGTCTCATTTTGGTTTTTGTATCTATCATTTTTATTTATTATTAATTTAGAAAAGCTATTTTTTTAATTGTTTTTAATATTATAGTTTTTTAATTTCTTTTTATTATTCAAACTAATTTCTATATTTCTAGGTGACATACCATTCGCGTGCGGTACCTGCATGATGCCGGAGTCTTGGGACGGTTTCAGCACGCCCCCTGTTGCTGGTAACAATACAAATACACCAAGGAATGGATGCAGGCCAGGTGTTTGCGTCAATAATAGAATGGGCTACCCGAATCCGAATTATCAAAAAAATGTTAGGGCAAACAGGGGCAGGAACTTCCCCTGGGGCCAAGGATATGGGGGTGAAGAGAGGGTGAAAGGGCAGAAATGTAGGAACGTATCGGGACCGTATTGGTGAACGAATGGTTCGACTCTTTGTAAATTAATGGAGATCTATAATAATGAATGGTTCGTTCGTGATGCTCTTTTGTCTGTCTTCATTGATTTTGAATGAGTGAATGATGTTAGGTCAATTTACTATAATATGTTTTTTCTTTTATTTTTTTTTGCTTATTTTATTTTATTTTTTTTTTGATTTAACTTAGTGGATTTTACCTGCTTGAAGTTTTGTTGGAGTGTTCTAAATGGAATTTAGTATAGTATACTGGTACTATTTTTAAGTATCAAACAATGTCTAGGTAGGTGAATACTCGTTTTGATTTAATCTTGGTATTCTTAAATTGTCACACTTAAATAAATATATTATTAATAAATATATTATAAATATATTTCAGAAGGTACCGACTAGATTTAAAAAGTTTATATTGTAAATAATTTAGTAACCTTTACTAATTGATAACATATTTTTATTTATATAGTACACGCTATGTAATTTGAACAAAATATACACACAACTTTTATCCTTTTATCCTTTTTTATTCGGTACTGCCTTAAAAAAACAAATTATTGATACATTGCAAAAAATATGTTTAATTTTTTTTTTAAATGTTTCCTATACCACTAAATGGTTTTATATTAAAATACGTGAATAAACTTGAAAAATATAACAAGGCTACTTTTGGACGCCATATTGGTTTCAATTTATGTGACGTATGCTATATTTATATCATAGACTATAAATTTGCTGGATCTTGAACGGTAATTGCATATATCACTAAGCCTGTAGTGACATATCACTAAATGAGTCACTTGACTTGTCAAATAAATTTCCTTAAACTTATTAAGGACTATGCATTTTTCCAACATTATGAATGAAAAGATTTTTTTTAAATATACCTATTAATAATTAAATTTTATTCTAAGATTTTATTTTTCCTTGTATTTTTTTACAGAATAGTAGTGTATTTATTTAAGTATGTTTTTTAGTTTCAGTTGTTTCTTTTTTTTTCAATACTATTTTATTTTTTATTTGATGGAAATAATTCAACATGATATTGTGTACTATTGAGTTGGTTTAGTTTTTATATATGTGTATGTTCACTTTGAACGTAGTTAAGTTGATGAATATTGGATCTAACAATATAAAAAAATATTGCATATTTAAATCCTTAAAAGCAGTTTTAGAAAGTACAATAGTTTAAATAAGAAACATTATTTTTCTTTAATTTTTTAAATTAAATCTATTTTTTTATAACTTACGTGGCCTTGAAATAGCAACACAGATTTTTTAAGAACTGTGACTGACTTATTTTTCTTAGGTGTTTTAATATTGTTTAGTTTAAGAATATTTATTATTATTTTATATATTCTTAGGTATCAACTATTGAACTTCTAACCGGTTTATTAAGAGTATTATATATAGGGAGATCAAAGTCGTCAGGGGACAACTTTGTTCATATTAATTTACATTCTCTAGAATTCAGCGCTAAGTGGGAAACTGAAATGTCTTAATGGTAACGGAAATGTCTTAATATTAGGTTCTCAGGTTCCTTCTGCCTATCCTGCTATGTGTGAGAGCAGCGTAAAGCCAAAAATATGCTAATTTTCCTTTTTTGTAATGTTTCGAGCAGAAAGTGAGCAACGGAGTTTCTCGACAAAAGATTCTCTCTGCCTACTCTACAATACGGGAGAGTCGGGAAATAACAGCATATTTTTCTTTAGTTGAAAGTGCTCTTGAGGTGAAAACACTTAAAGAAAAAATATCTAAATCTATAAGTGAAAAATTTACTTATCTACTTAACTACGTTCATTAGTTGTCCTGTATAAAAGCTTTCTTTCTTTTTGTTGTATAAGTTTGTTTGTAATATATAGGAAAACAGAAAAACTTTGTTTTTTTTTTATTAAAAATTTATAATATTCTAGTGATTTTTTTTATTGTCATATAACTTATTTATACTGCCGCATCGCATAAGTTTAAGTTATTTTTTTAATATTTTGAATAAGATTTAATTTTCTTTTATTATATTAAAATCTTATGTGATACGGCACTATTTACAAATCAGTCTAAATATTTCAGATTCATAATATAATTAAAACAAAAAAACATAAAAAATTACATTTTCTTTATAATTTCATACAAATTGGACGGAACAAATCGATACCGTCATTTTAGGTTTCCTATTTGTTCAACAAAATGGCCGATTCAACGGTTCTTTTTGATGGTGAGTATATAAAAACCTAATTATTCATTACAAATTAAAAGTTATTAACATTCTGTTTGATCCAAGTCAAGAATTTAGCGAGGTCAGTGAACACTACATAGTGAGTTGGGTCACAACGATATTCGTTCTGTCTCGCGACGGAAAGAGATACGAGCCCTCTCAAATACCATATTTCCCCCATATTGAACACCATACCGCCGCCGCTGTCGCCATTGCACACTGATGTACCTGAGGAATAAAAGAAATACATTAGAAAAAATTTTTTTACACAAAATTTAATGACAAGAGTACTTATAGATGACTTTTTTAATTGCAATTCGTAACATTAAATAATATGAATTGTATTATACAAAGAAGTTAAACTGGAGTGCGTGTTCAAACGGTATTCGAAAAATCTAAAAAAAAAAATTTGTTTTATACGATTTTGCTTTTAGTAATTAAATTGCAGCACAATTTTAAATATATTTTGACTCTGGAGAAGTGTGGTTTTTTTTCAGAGTTATTTATTTATTTTAAGTGTGAGAAAGAGTGAAGAAATAAATGTTAAAGATTTTGAAGGCATTTTACTTAATTAAAATTAGTTTAGGCTTTATTTTTAGGTTAATTAGTAGAAATAATCATGCGAACGATGCGGAAAGTTAAAAACTGGGAGATTTTGAGAGATTTTTTTGAAGTAAAGTAGTAAAATATAAGCTGTAAGTTATGCCCAATAAGTAAGCGATAGTAAGTCTATGGGAAACATACTTTTTTTAATGCCTGTTTGATCATCGGGCCGTCCTGGAATAAATATGAAATGAAATGAAAATGTGAAATATAAGGTATTTTTTTTACTACCATTGCTTTAATATACTAAATACTTTTTGTTATAAAATAATGGGTTTGGAAAAATTGTTTTATAATTATATAATATATTTTATAATTATATTAATTATAAAATAGGGTTATATTATTATTTATTGTAAAATAATATTTAGAGATTTATCAAAACCAACTATCAACTTAAATTATTTTTACTTAAAAAAAAGCTTTAAGCGTGATTGCACTAATATTTAATCTGTTACTGGATACTATTGAATTTGACAGTTATACTTTTTACCTTACACGATATTAAATTTCATACATAATAATATGAACATAGATAAAAAAAAGCTACGTTCAAATTGTCGGAATCGGAATTTTGGTAAACTAATGAAGTTTATTGAAAATTCCATAAATTCCATTAAGTTGTATTACGCTTACTTTCCTTTAGGGCAAATCCGTTCACCTTTAATATTTATATATTTTATATGTTATGAAAATTATATTTATTTTAATTAAATTACACCCAAAGTTGACCCTCAAAGTAATACAGATGAAATTTACTTATCATACTTAATAATATGCGTTTATTATATAATAATATAAGATGATAACTATTCTACAAGAGCAGGGAGAAAAGAAAGAAGCTTCAGAATTTCAAACCAAAAATTTTAAAAATAAAAAAAAGTGTGTATATAAGTAACCTACCGTCTCTATATCCAGCACAATACGTGTACTCCGAAGTGAATTTAACGAAGAACTCGCTGTACGAACGTATGCATGTCTCAGTGTCGACTATAGGCATTTCCACCAACGTGAGCTCCTCAGTCGCTACGCCTGTCTCGTCGAAGCCCCATCCTACTACCTGAGGATGACAGGATTATTAGTTAGTATATACTTTCTTAGTTTCACGCTGTATCCCGCACACAGCAGGATAAGCAGAGAGAGTGCTAAATTGCTAAAACTCCGCTTCCAATTTTATGCTGAATTCTGGTGGCATTGCGTGTTGAAGGGCAAGGATCTCACACTGTGGTGCGAAGAAATGAAAACATAAAATATTTTATTTCCTTGAGTGAGAATCGAACCCACAACCTGTCGCGTTTACAGTCACTCACTTTTGCCCCTATGCCACGCCTGGCCTCATATACATGTGTAACTCGATCGACGGATTAACGGTAGGATCATCTATGGGTAGGGCCTAGGGGGCCTTAGTACCTATATATTTCACCCCCTTGTATGTATATTCAGCGATTTTAAGTGGTTCAGCTGATATTTGGTGCATTATGAATTTTTAAATTTGAAAAAATCGGATACTTGAAGAAAATTGGTAAATACAGACCTACAGTTGGGTCTGCGTCTATAAATCTTGGATTTAACATCGAAACTAAAATATTTTTAAAAAAAATTGAGTTTAAAAGTTGAGTTTAAAATTTTAACAAAAACCGTGTTGAGTTGCGTCACTCAACACTCAATGTCTCAAAATAGGATAAACAAGGACAGAGAGTCTCAACACTAGTTTCCCTCCGGGGTTCCTTCCTAGCGGGGTACTGAAGCATAAAAAAAAAAACAAAAAATATATATATTCCGCAAAAGTTGAATCCATTGCGTTTATTTAAATTTGATTAGAGTATTCTAATTTGCTTTATACACTAGTTAGCCATTGATTGGGAGTTTTAGCTACTGTTATGTTAAGCTACTAATTCTTGTTTACTTTTGTATATTGCGTCAATATTGCAGATATCATAGACCTGGCGCAAAATGGAGCCAACTTTTCGCTGCTTTTTTTTTGGTTTTTTGTAACATATTATTTTCTACAAAATATTATGAATTTATTAAAAATATTCACTTTTTATTTTATATTTTGTAAAACGTTTTTTTGGATTTACACTGTATCCCGCATATACCAGAATACGCAGAGGAAATCTAGTATTAAAACATTGCGTTTTCTCAAACCCAATGTTTTAGACCCAGGGGCAGAACTCTTCGCCGCGTTTTGTTACCAGAACGAAAAACAATAATTCACAGCCTCGAGTGGAAATCGAACCCACAACAGTCGCTTTTACAGACAGGTTTTTAGTTAGGCCACTTTGCTCCAACAGTTGCTATAGAAGCAATCACAGTTAGACCCATTACAGCGTTATTGTAAAATTTGTTCATTATTCAGTTATTTGTACGAGATTTGAATATCTGTATGAAATTGTTTTGCATGTTGAATAATAAATGTTTTAATCTGAAACAATATTTATTGAATTGAAGTAAATTTTAGATTTATCTATATGCAGTTTTTAATGGAAAAATACAATTATTATGCAATTGGAAGTGACGTCTATGTGAATGCAACGGTTGTGGGATCGAATTTGGTTCGGGGAAAAAAGACGCTATATCCCGCATTCAGCAGCGTAGGCTGAGAAAACCTAGTGTTAAGACACTCCGTTCCTCTTTTTTTCAAAACTTTCGAAGCATTGCGTTGAGTTGAGTGGCGGAAGTCAACGCCAGGCTTTTGTCTTGGTGTCAGGGCGAAGAAATGAAAATATTAAAAAATAATAATTCATTTCCTCGAGTATGGATCGAACCCGGAATTCTAATATACCGTTGCCCACACAAAATCAAATGCGGAAGTTACGTAAAAGCTATACAATAATTTTTAATTCCTCGAATGTTGGGAAATACACCAGCAATTAACAAAACAAAGATAAGATAAGAGAAGAGATAAGATCATCAAAATGCTTAGAAAATTAGAAAATGAAGAATTAAGTGATTTTCGAAGGTCTGTTTACCGGTCCAGATTCTCACTTTAAGAAACATAAAATCCCTAAACTTAAAAAAGAAAACCTACCGAACCCTTCTTGCCAATGACATTAGTCAAATCAATCTGGTTCTCGGGCCAGAGGCAAGCGGCGCGGATGAACTCCGTGTACTCGACGGACTTCCTCATCTTCAATATGCTGGCATCCCGGCTGAATGAGGACGCGTTGTACTGCGGATGCACTATTATTTCTGCTACCTGTGTATAAAAATTTTTGTTAGTATATGGTTTAATATATTATATTGAATAACGATGATTAAACGGGTAGTTATGGTCAAATAGCACTAATAATAGTCAGGTCAGTCGTGGCGAAGGGGCGTAAAGTGTGACTGTAAAATCGACTGGTTGTGGGTTCGATCCTCACTCGAGAAAATAAATATTTATTTATATTTATATTTTAATTTCAACGCTCTGGTGTCGAGGTTAAGCGCGGTATCGAATTCCGCCACTCAACACGCAATGCCTCTAGAACTCGGCAGAAAGCGGGGAGCGGAGTGTCTTAACACTAAGTTCCCTCTGCCTACACTGCTGTGTGCGGGATATAGCGTGAAGCTGATTTATTTGATTTGATTTTAGCACTAATAATATGTAGTGGATGTGAGTTTATTTTTTTCTTCATTTTCTCGCTCTTGTAACGAGATAAGCTGAGTTCCGCCACGTAATAAATATTAGGCGGTGCGTGGGAAACGGTCTGCTTTAGCACTAGATTCCCTCTGCCTATCCCGCTACGCGCGGGATTTCGCATATTATTATGTTTCCCACGCACCGCCCAGTGTGGAGTAATTGCGAGTTGAGAGGCGGAACACAACGCTACGCTTCGTCTCGTTCGTTTTACCCGAGTGATGAAAACTATTGCATTAAATAAAGGGTTTAAATGCCATAAGCCTTTACTCTAGAAAGATGTCCTATTCCAAAAGTTCTCTACAAAAAATACAAGTTAAATTCAAAAGTAAAAACAGTACCCACCAGTCGTATCTCCACTCCCTCAACAGAAGTTCTCAAGTTGTGCTTCCCCAAGTATATGGTCAAGGTGTTCTTGTTGACAGGTCTGCTGGAACCTTTCCTTGTCACGCAATGAGCTGCGGTGATGACGTGTTTGTGCGTGACGAGCGTCCCGCCGCATATGTATTTGCTGTCTACTGTCTGTGTAAAAATGGGGGTAGTATTGAAATATTGAAACAAATAAAGATTCAGTTGAATTAAGGCCAGCCGTGGCGCAGGAGCACGAGCGTGTGACTGTAACTCATCGCCGCGATTCGCCTCGAAACAAGGGCGAAGTAATGAAAATATTAAATAATTCATTCTCGGACGGGAATCGAATCCACAGCCTGTCGCGTTTATAGTCACACACTTGAGTCCCTGCGCCACGACTTGCCTCAGACTATAACTTAATTATATTTATCTATAAAAAGACTAACAATTAAAGGTCAATTATTGTTAGGAGATAATAAAGTAGTCGTAAACATTAAATTAGAACTAAGTTGTGTGTAAATACACAAGTAAATGTAAAGTAAATATGATTATTTGTGATACATTTTTGTTGAATACATTAAATGTCTTATTCTAAGGTCATCCGTTGTAAAAATACTGACATTTCTTTTCACCATATATCTCTCATGTAGCAGGGCAGGCAGGGGGAGTCTAGTGTTAAGACACTCCACTCCCCATTTTCCGCCGTATCTTGAAGGTATTGTGTTTTGCGTGGCGGAACTCAACGCCGCGATTTGTCATGACATGCTATTATTATTTCTTCAATCTTTATATTCAATGCCATCATAACGATTTTTCGTCACATTTTGGAAATTTAAAAGAAAGCTATTAATGAAAAAAGAAAAGAGAGTGGTTGCGGCACCCCTTTTGCCTCGGAGCCCTAGGTCCAACCGCGTCGGCCCTCAACGCCACGCTATATACTGGACACAGGTTGAGGTTTATTTCAGCTCCATGCATGAAGTTGAAGTGCAATATAGAAAATTACCTGAGTTTGGTAAAGCGCTATTTGCCACGGCCACTGCCCTTCTAACGTGGGCTTACCGTTTACCACCAGAGGGTTGGGATTGTTCCTCAACACTCGACCACATTGGTCCTGAAATCAAAAGAACTTGGATTATTATAGATAGTAGAATACAATAGACTAAAAAACAATGCTTAAAATTGACGCCCTACTCATTTATTTCTTTCTTTTAGCTTCACATATGTCCTACACATAGCAGGGCAGGCAGAGGGGACCTGGGAACCTTGTGTGAAAATTCTCCGTTCTCCATTAAAATACCTCCCTTCCCCGCTTTCCGCCGAATTCTCGAGTCTTTGCTTGTTTAGTGACGTAACTCAACGCCGCGCTTTGCCTTAACCAGAACGAAGTGAAAGCGTTAAATATTACATTTTCCCAGTGGCGTAGCTGGGGGGTGCGAGCGGTGCAGTCGCACCGAGCATCAAAAGGAAAGGGGCATCAAAGTCTACGATCAATTCTTCTAATTTTTTTTCAATTAAGAATCAAGAAATGTACAAGAAAAATGAGAGAATGAAAATGAAAAATACAATCTTGCTATCATGTCAATCGAACATGAACTAGTCGATACTATTGATTTTGAAAATATGATTAATGACTTTGCATAGTTGAAAAGCGCGTAATGTCCGTTTTTAAATTTTTGCAATAATTTTTACCAAAATCTAATGTTATAACTTATATATAGTTATTATAGTTTTGGAGCAATAAAAAATTATATATCTACTCTACTGTGTTTTGAAATCTGAAATTATTTTGACCATTTTAAAGGGCATCAAGTCCTTAGCTGCATCAGGCAGCAAATACCTTAGCTACGCCACTGCATTTTCCTGAGTGGAAATTGAACCCACACTCGTCACGTTTACAATCCCACGCATGTGCCCCTTTACCACGACGACCCCGAGGATTTGATTATGTTTAAATTATTTTCATTCAATCATCCACTCTGGCAGGATAAATAACAGCGTTGACTTAATATCACACATTAGATTGAACAATGGAATAATTATAGATGATACTAATAATACGGAGTGTCTTAGCACTCTGTCCTTATCCTGTTATGCGGCAAAAAACGTGAAGCCACTAAAATACTGCTATAAATCCTTAATATAAAAATAAATTGAGTTAAGTCTACCAACAACGCTCTAGAGATGTAATAGGGTCAATGTTCGAATTCTGACCCTCAATGACCTTAAATTTACTTAAGAATAAATAACTAAGTAATAAATTCAATTTAATATTTATATTGCTTTTAACTTCCTTGTTAAAAATAAACAGAGAGATTTTAGTGACCGCACTCTTTTTAAGGTTCCGTATCTCAAAGAGAAAAAACGGAACCCTTCTAACGTCTCATCACTTTGTTGTCATTTTGCCCGTCTGTAGTGCATTTATCTCGAGATCGCGTGATTTCAATTTGAAATTAATATCAAATATTCAGATCTACGGTAATTTTGAGGAAAGAAAAGAAAAGAATCAAGCTCCTAAATCAACGCAATCAAAAGATACGAGTTTTTGCTGCATTCGCTGCCGCAACACGGAAATAATGTAGATTAGTAAATAAAGAATTGCGTTCAAGCGGGCGAAGCCGCGAGGGGGTCTCTAGTAGCCTATATGATTCTCTGTTTATTTTGTGTTCATTTAAATATTACGTAAGCCGTATTTTAAAGTATTTAGTACGTCATTAAATTAGGTTATTTCATAATTATATTTTAATGTTTCTAAATTAGGTTTGCGGGGGTTTTTTTAATATGAGCACTGCTCTGGTTACTCAAAGCATACAACTGGTTCTGTGTATAGAACCAGTTGTATAAGGCCATCAAGATGAACTCTTTAATTTGTCTTCTTCTTTTCTCTAATTTTCAATAATAATATAATACTAAGATATTTCTTTTTCAGCTTCAAGCTGTATAACACATGTAGGGAAGCAGGGAAGGGAGAGGGAGCCTAGTGTTAAGATACTCCGCTTCCTTTTCTCCTCCGAATTCTGGAGGCAGTATGTGTGTGGCGGAAATCAACGCCGCGCTTTCCATCCACACCAGAGCGAAGAAATGAGAATATTAAATATTTCATTTCCTCGAGCGGAAACTCACAACCTGTCACGTTAACAGTCATATCTTTGCGCCCCTGCGCCACGACTGGCCCCAAACTGTAATAAACTAAATTTATTTGGCATAATAAGAAGTTTTATCTATTTTTGTTCTGGCTGACGTAATTAGTTACATAATAAAATTTCATTGTATTTATTATTTATAATATCAAGCAATATATTTCAAATTTCAATTAAATTTGTTTATTAATATACGAAAGACCTGTTTCTTGCGAAGTCATTAATTCATTCCGGTTATTACGTATAAAGAATCAAGATTTTTTTAACGAATTAAATGTCGATGTCGTAGGTATACGGGGATTTACCTCAAGCGGTGTCGTGTTTAATTAGACCGATTTAGTTTTAAAAATTTTTATTTTTAAGCGTTTACATAGGGCCATCAGAATTTTTTGGAATGGAAGTGTCGTAATGGGAACGCTGTGTCTTGACGCTAGGTTTCTAGATTTCAAAACCTTATAAATATGGGAAATCCTCTCTTACGGCTCCTTAGCCGGGTGGACAGAAAGAACAGAGCGTCTAATACTGCAGTCTTTTCATATCTCAACATCTTATCAACGATTCTATTGTCGAGGGTCAATCAAAAACTCTCCTCCAGCCTCCCTACTAACTCACGCTTCGTAAAACTTTAATAATTAATTCTCTCGATATGTCCAAATAACCTGAGCATGTTCATCTTTACTCACTGTGACAATGCTATTTCTAAATTATGATATTACTTACATTTTTTGATTTGCCTCCAAATATCTCACCAGCGGTTTCTGGAGTTACTATCAGTTGTCCTCCAGTGAAATATTCCGATGGGTCCACGTTACTGTGAAAATTATAATGTTTGAAATGAAATATTTTTATGTTTTTGGTAGGTAATCCCAATCCTAAGATACCGCTTTTTTCCTGTTCCCGGAGGAATTTTGTGCTACCCCCTTTAAGTGCTCCCTTATATTTCTAAGTAGTTTCATCTGTGCGTTGTTTGTTAATCACTCGGTTAAGAAAGACAAAGGAAGAAGTATATATTATACGAGTAGGTATATAGATTAAATGTTTGCCCGAGTATAGATTTACTGTAACTGTCTAACTTTGTTTCTTGAACGGATGTTTCGCGTTTTTTACACATTTTAAATGAAAGGACGAAAAAGACTACAAGATACGACTAGAAGAAGGGACGAAACGTCGGATTTTCTAAAATTTATTTTCGAATACTGAAATATACGCAACTAATCCAAATAAATTAGTTAATTTATACAAAAAAGTGTTTTTCATAAAAGGTTAAAGAATTCAGATCAACTAACACGTTCTTTATTTTCCGTTTCACTCATATAAAGATTCAATATGCCACCACCAATCCTACCATGTGATTATTGACTCCCCAACAACCTAATTAGTATTACTATAATGAAATGGTTCAATCATAAACAGTTAGTAGTAAAATTAAGCATTGTTAGTTAGTCACATTCTAGCTCATGAAGGCACTGGACTTGTTCGAAGCACACCCAATCCATTTTAAGATAGCTTTTTAATATGAAAAAATGAATTTACATTCCTACTATTAAAAAAAGATATACTAATTAACAAACATTTTAAGTACATAAATTAATCTCATCTAACATTTTCTAAATTACGCTGACCAGCAAATAGGTATAATCCCACATTTTATTTCTTTTAAAATACAGGATTAAACGACGTGTCACCAACCATCACCTTTTAGGAATCCTGGAACCTGTCACCCTACAAACAACCATTGAAGTTCACTTACGTACCTATCGTCCAAATCATCCTCGGGTGTGGACGGTCGATAGTGTGCTGTAGTCACCTGATATGGTCTTCTCTCCGTCACACTTTCTACTGGTACCTGGCCACCACCGCTGTTAACGAGCGCGATGAATGTTAGCTACATGTCTACATAGATGCCATATTTGCTTGAGAGTCGGTAAAATAATTGAAGTATCATGCAATTTATATATTTGAAGCTGTTTTGCTTAAACATTGCTATCTACGATTTTATATTGTGTAAAGTTTAATATAATTGAAAGTGATTTTGACAGATAAAAGTAGTGGAAATTAATATTTTTATTAGAGAAATATTTAACTTAGGAGAGCAGAGTGTTAAGGTACTGTGCTCTTCTAGATTACCTCATTTTTGAGGTTAGCGAAGATAAATATAATAAAAGAAAATGGTAAGCTCATTATTAGGATAATAAATGTTAGGTGGACCTTGTGCTACACTTACATGCTGTATGGGTTAACATTGCTCTGTTCTATTGGTGGATTAGGAGTAGGTACATACACGGGTCCATCCCCCGATGGTCTCCCATATACAGGTTTTGTCTCAGGCCTATCTTCTGGCCTAATAGACGGCCTTGACGTTGTTCTTTTGTCTGGTCTTTCGATAGGCCTACTCTCAATCGGTCTGGTCTCCACAGGTCTGTCGTTAGGTCTCTCTACGGGCCTATCTATGGGTCTCTCAGGTCTGCTTTCAGGTCTCGTTTCAGGTCTAGGTCTGATCGAAGTGGGGTCCGGCCTAATATTATCTATACCAAGTGCCGGTTGCGGAGAGTTTGCATTACATATTTCTCTTCCATTCAGCCTGATTGCTTGTAGTCGAGGCGCTTTGTTTAATTGATTGTATTGCACGAAAAACCTGACAGCCACTGCTGGGCCTGGATGGATTTTCATCTTTGTGTTTTCTATTTTGAAATCAATATTATCTGTAGTTGTTACGTCACCAACCCAATTCTGTCAAAAAATATCTTGGCTTATAAAATGCAACCTGATTATCAATTATTTAAAAAATATTATTTTATACACTTTTGAGTAGTAAGCTGAAAAAAAGTTATAAGATTACATATAAATTTATATAAAATCTTACCCCCAAAATATCAGCTTTGCTATCTAACACTACGTTAAGCCACAACGAATGTAAAGTGCTGTCTGTTGATAGGTTGACAACCCCGTACCACCGGCCTGGCTCGTTGCCCGACGGCTCGTACATGAAGACGTTGGGGCATGGCGATAATGGTGTACTCTGTTCATGTGTGGGCGCGAACAGGGCTATGACTAGAATGAGTGCTCCAATCTGTAGAAATAGGATATGTTTTAGGAAACTTTATTTTTAGCTATATGATGGAAATTGAAAAAAATAAAATAAAAAAAAATCAGCTTCACGCTGTATCCCGCGCACAGCAGGGTAGGCAGAGGGAACCTAGTGTTAAGACACTCCGTTCCCCACTTTCTGCCGAATTCTGGAGGCATTGCGTGTTCAGGGGCAGAACTCAACGTCGCGCTTAACCTCGACACCAGAGCGAAGAAATGGAAATATAAATTTAAGTAAATATTTCATCTCCTCGAGTGGGGATCGAACCCACAACCAGTCGATTTTGCAGTCACACCTCGTGCCGCTGCGCCACGACCGGCCTCTTGGGAAATTGAAATATAATGGAAAATTGTATATTATACAAAATATAAATAACGTTCTCTCTGACTACCCCGCTAGGAATAAAGCGTGAAGCTAAGTTAAGTTAAATGAAAACAAGAAGAACGCCGACGAACGACGACGCGACCGTTGTGGGTTCGATCCCCACTCAGGGGAATGAATTATTATTTCTTACTATTTTCATTTCTTCGCTCTGGTACCAAGGCAAAAGCCCGGCGTTGAGTTCCGCCACTCAACTTGCAATGTAAGAGGGGAATAGCGTCTTAACACTAAGTTCTCTCGTCCTAGAACGAAGCTGATTTATTTTATTTTTAACATATTTTAAAATTATTTTCATGTTTCCCGTTCTTCATAGACAAAGCGCGACGTTGAGTCCCGCCATTTAACACACAATGTCTCAAATGTATTTGTTTCGAGTTAAATTTTTATTAAAAGGGGAAGTATGTTTTTTTTAATTTATAGGGAGGTGGCTTTATACTTTATAGTTAAATTAACAAGACGCGACTGTTAACACGACTGGTTGTGGGTTCGATTCCCACTCGAGGCTATTATATATTTAATATTTTCTCGCCCTGGTAACAGGGGAAAACGTGGTGTTATGTTCCGCCACTCAATATACAATTCCTCCAGAATTTGGCGGAAAGTGAGGAATGGAAGAGTCTTATTGGGAACGGAGTGTCTTAACACTAGATTAACAGGGTCTCCTTGACTATTTTTTAAACATTTTTAAAGTGTTATTCCACACTAAGGAAAGAAAAATAGTTATTTAGAAAACGTATAAAAATTTGAACGTAGTGGGTCTCGAACCCGCGCCTCCTGGAAACCGACCAATCGCTCTGACCACTAAGCCATACGTTCATGAACATGAAAAACATGAACGTATGGCTTAGTGGTCAGAGCGCCTGGTCGGTTTCCAGGAGGCGCGGGTTCGAGTCCCGCTACGTTCAAATGTTTATGCGTTTTCTAAATAAGTATTCTCCTTGACTACCCTGCTATTTTCGGGATACAACTTGAAGCTAAAAAAAATATATATATATATACTCTACATTATATTATAGTTAGTTTTACTTATTTTGTTCCTTTTAATATAAATCTGGTTCGTACAAGGAAAATACTATAAATGTTTTAAAAATTCTTTTCTACAACGCAACAAAACATGCACACATGCATTCTTTCTTATCTTATTTTTATCCTCAACATTTTGCTTATGACCTAGAAATTTAGTGATAAAACCACTAGCGTAAGTGAACTCTCTCTCTTTAATAAAATTAAGAATGAATGAATTAATAAACGGCTTATTCAAGTTATAATTAAATGTTATTTATTATTATTTTTAATTTCTTTACTCTGGCCATCCTAACTTTCCTGATCCGTTTCCAGCTTTTCGCCGAATTGTTGAGGCATTGTGTGTTGAGTGTATGAAATCATTATTGTATAAAATTAACTACAAATAAAAATTTGTTTTTTTTTATGAAATAACTAGACTAACTAGAGGCCAGACGTGGTGCAGCGGCACGAGGTGNAGTTCTGCCACTCAACACGCAATGCCTTCAGAATTCGGCAGAAAGTGGGGAACGGAGTGTCTTAACACTAGGTTTCCTCTGCCTACCCTGCTGTGTGCGGGATACAGCGTGAAGCTGATTTATTTATTTTTATTTTATGAAATAACTATACATTTTCACTTTTCGGATTTTTTCCTTTATTTGTATCGTAAGTTCTACTTCGTGCCAAATTTCATAACTGTAAGTCCAAGGAAGTGCACTATAGGTTTTGATTACGCGACGAATTTCATACGAAATGCATCAAACACGGTGCATAAACGCTCGTATCATTTGATTGCAAAATATACGAACGATATTTATTTTAGTTTGACACCTCTACACAATTTCAAGATAAATGGTCTTTTTTAACATTTTTTAAAATGTTAATCCACACTTAGGAAAGAAAAATACTTATTTAGAAAACGTATAAAAATTTGAACGTAGCGGGACTCGAACCCGCGCCTCCTGTTCCAATTCGATTTCGAGGAGGCGCGGGTTCGAGTTCGAGAATTTTTTATACGTTTTCTAAATAAGTATTAAATGGTCTTTACTGATGGACAGACAGACAACAAAGTGATCCTATTAAGGTTCCGTTTTTACGTTTTGAGGGTACGGAACCCTAAAAATAAATCAAACTAGTTAAGAAGTAACTCTGACATGTGTAAGCGGAGGTATTTTTTTGCGTCTTTCACGGTATGCGTCACGCCCGCCCACTCTTTTAATAGAGGTATTCATTTTTGCAATTCAATATCATACCATATATAACTTTGTTTATAATATAACTATCTAGATATGTGATACTAGAGGGCGCGCGCGGCTTCGCCCGCTTATTAGGAGGGAGTCCAAAAAAAACCACGAAACACGTGTTCAATAAAATATTTTTAACAGTCTGAATTTAATTTTTTATAAAAATCGGTGGCAATTTAAAGATTTTTCCATATAAACTTTCAACCCCTTATTTGAACCCTTAGGGGGTGAATTCTTAAAAACCATGAAACACGTGTTCAATGAAATATTTTTAAGAGTCTGAATTTCAAATTTTATAAAAATCGGTACAGATTAAAATTTTTTTCCATACAAACTTTCAACCCCTATTTCATCCCTTTAGGGTTAAAATTTTTCAAATTCCCTTCTTAGTGGATGTCCAGAATATGAAAATAAACATCTGCCCAAATTTCACGTTTCTACCATCAGCGGTTACGGCTCTGCGTGCGTCTTACCTCAGTCAGTCAGCACAAGTCCTTTTATATATATAGATTACGCGTTTAAAAATAATTAGAAATAATAGTAAAATATCCATTTTGTAGTTTATCTACGCTTAAACTTATCGATCGTGGATTTATATATAAATACATATATACTTATAGAATACATAATATTAACTTGGGGCGTGTTGAAGCCAGTCGTGGCCCAGGGGCACAAAGTGAGACTATAAAATCGACTTGAGTTCCGTCACTCAATGCTTCCAGAAATCTGCAGAAAGTAGTGAACAGAGATTCTTAACACTAGGTTTACTCTAATGCTAGAAGCTGATTTGGTGCTTTAGCTGACTTTTATGGCGTTGAGTTCCGCCATTCCAGAGTGGAGAAAATAGTGTATTAATACTAGATTTTCTTTGTATCGTCTGCTGTGCGGGATATTAGTTATAGCGTAAATCAGAAAAATAACTTAAATAACTGTTGACCTTTATTCAACTTATAAATAAAAGGATCTGTCTTTGATATTACTATAACTGTGTTTTTTGCATATAATTATTTACTCAATACAAAATCATAATTAAACAATTTTAAACATTTTTGTCTGCCTGTCTCTCTGTTTATCCGGGCTAAGCTGAGACTGAGCTGAGGACCAGCCGAAGCGATTACTATGGAACTAACACTGAAAGATTTAAGTTAAATTTATTTACAATGAATGTTTATTTTTATGCATGTAGATTTAGATTATAGTGTTAGATTAAGTTAGTAAGTGGCAACTGAAATTAATAACTGGACTGTCTTAAGCAGATATTATGTAAATATAGAGATATATGTATGTAATAACATAAGTCTAGTTCTAAGTAATATCTACAGAAAAAAATTAAAAGAAATGTAATAATAACAAAAGGTACGGACCATAAGTCTGTAGTGTAAATAAGAATTAAAATAAAAAAAAAGAAGAAGAAAGAAAGATAAAGAGGGTTGTGGAGCAACATAAAGACAATTTTTAATTAATAAACAATAATTAATTCAAAATATGCTGTTCGACAAAATTCCTATTATCAAAAAGAGTTATTTTATACAACTGTTACAGTCAATTGGCCAAATCTTTAGTTTTCAATGTTTTGATAACTTAACTTAACTTAGCTTCACGCTTTATCCCTTGCGGGGTAGTCAGAGAGAACGGAGCGCCAAACGCTACGGTCTCTACATACCTCTTTCGCCTCGTCCACTGTCATCAACCTCTTCATACATGCCCTTCGGGGGGTCCTCATGCTTTTTACGTGACCTTCCTCCAGTATCTTTGATACTGTGTTTTCGAAGGTCAACCGAGGTCTCCCCCTACCTCTCTTACCGCTCACTTTTCCATCATAAATCTTTTTTGCCATTCTTTCATCACTCATTCGTTCGACGTGCCCAAACCAGCTGAGCACGTTCTTCTTCATTCTCACTGTGACATCCTCGCTAGTACCTGCCATTCTGTGTACCTCTTCATTGCGGATTCGATCAGCTAAGCTGACTCCGCATATCCTACGAAGAGATCGCATCTCCACAGCATTCATCTTTCTTTCATTCTTCTTCTGTAATACCCACGTTTCGCTGCCGTATAACAGAGTCGGTACCAAAACTGCATTGTGTACGGCCAAACGCGCAGCTGTGCTGACGTTTCGCCGTCTCATCAATGCAGCTAAGGCTCCGTTAACCTTGTTACCGGCAGCAATACGCCTTTCCACATCCATCTCGTATCTTCCATCTCTACTGAACATACTTCCCAAGTATACCACTTCATTCACTTGTTCTAATATCTTACCATTTACACTGATCTTGCATTCCGTCCTTTCTTCATCTCTTTCAAAAATCAGAACCTTTGTCTTATTCACATTGAGGCTTAGACCATTATATTCACACCCTTCTTTCAGAGTGGTGACCAATGCCTGCAACTCGCATTCTGATGATGCAATAAGCACTGCATCATCTGCGTACAGCAGGCAATTCACATTCAGGTCACCTACTTTCACTCTCATATCACTTTGTTTCACCCCTTGGAGACAGCTATCCAAATACAAATTGAACAACCAAGCTGACATGGCGCAACCTAGTTTAATACTCGATCGGATGTCAAACCAGGGCGAAATGCCAGCTCCTACTCGCACACAGGCTGAGTGATCTCTGTAAAGAGACTTTACAGCCTGCAGCAAGGGTCCGCTCACATTGTACCGGGGTAGTATCTCCCATAATTTCGCTCTTACAACTCTGTCAAACGCCTTTTCCAAGTCCACAAAAGCACAGAAAACTTTTTGGTTAACAGCCAAAAATTTTTCCGTGATCATGCGGAGGGAAAAGATCTGATCCATACACCCTCTTCCAGGTCTAAAAAAATGTTTTGATGTTTGATATTATTTGTAAATTATTACGATGATAGAAAAAATCTCGAGATTATCTGATTATAAAATACACAGAGATTTCAAGATTTAGGATTCTGTAATGTAAGTTGACACTCTCACAAGCAGCCACGTAGTGCTTGGAATTTCTCAATGACAGATAGAAATTTGTGGAGCAATATATAATTTATGTTTTAAACCAATGAGCAAAAGATATGAGCATTTATGTATCGTTTTGGCTTCATTTTGTATGAGATTCATTGCGCAATCTAAATCTATAGTGTACTTCCCGTAGACCCATAGTTATAATTTTTTTTTAATTTCAAAATGTAATAGAAATTTATTAATATTTCATAGAAAAAAAATATTACAAGGTTATATTTGTAGTTCTTTTCATACTCAATAAATGTACATATGTGTAAGCTTAAGTTTGTTAACTTTATTGGCCGCATCATCAAAACCTATAAGGTATTTCCCAATCAAAATCCTGGAGCTGGTTCAGAACCCTCAGTGGGCGAATCCAAGTCGCGCTTGGCGCAATTTTTTCTTACATACACATAACTAAAGAAACATTCGTATATTTCGCCGGGGCCGCTAGTATTAGATAAATTGGTAATTAATATCATGTTTTAAATAAAATAAAGAAATCAGTTTCACGCTGTATCCCGCACACAGCAGGGTAGGCAGAGGGAATAGTGTTAAGACACTCCGCTCCCCACTTTCTGCCGAATTCTGGAGGCATTGCGTATCGAGTGGCAGAACGGACGAATCAACGCCGCGCTTTGCTTCAACACCAGAGCGAAGAAATGGAAATATAAATTTAAGTAAATATTTCATCTCCTTGAGTAGGGATCGAACCCACAACCAATCGATTTACAGTCACACTTTGTGCCGCTGCGCCACAACTGGCTTCATATAATATCATGTTTTATTATATGATAAGCCGTCATCTGCAACTTTGTTTACGTGATCATTAGGGCGTAAAGTGGAAAATTTCGTATTATCACATTCAAATAAAAATTACAACAAATACTTAATTCATTGCTTCCAAATCCCAATCTATTTGTAAGTTTCAACGTTATATGGCCCGTGAGATCGATCTTGAGAGACGAGACCGATCTTAAGATGCCATTTTCATTCATAAACTATCTATGTCCAGTAGTTTCGTCTGTTTTGTGTTGTCTCTCAGTCACTGAGTAAAGGAACAGTTTAATATAGGGGAGAAACTTTGTGTCATATCTAAAAATTCTACAGTTTTTAACTTCTTTACTATTTCACAATGCTTAGTCCAATTATTGTGTCACACAATCGTAGCATCATATGTAGAAAAATATATAAGTTAAAGGTGCAATATCAACTTTAGTGGCGGTAGTCAAATGTTCAAAGCTGCCCCCCTTCCGGGGTAGCTTTGAACATATATGGGGCAGTTTTGAACTATCATGGAATTCAATGAAATTAAAAGGCTTATCAAACTTTTAAGTAACTTTATTAATAAACTTAACATTAGAAACGATGGAGATCAAATATCAGTACCATGTTAACTTAAAAAAATAATATACCTAGTTTAATATTGCGATTGTACTAGTACTAGTGTTAAATAACTNTAAGACACTCCGTTCTCCACTTTCTGCCGAATTCTGGAGGCATTGCGTGTTGAGTGGCAGAACTCAACGCCGCGCTTAGCCTCGACACCAGAACGAAGAAATGGAAATATAAATTTAAGTAATTATTTCATCTTCTCGAGTGGGGATCGAACCCACAACTAGTCGGTTTTACAGTCACACTTCGTGCCACTGCGCCACTTTCGCGGTATTTTTTACATATAATAATATTCAAAACTGCCCCCCTCATTTTGTTCAAAGCTGCCTCAGTGGTATTTGAAAATTTACAAACGTTTTTTTTTCAAGTAAAAGTTTAAAAATTGTAGTAATTTCTAGTTTATTGCATGATATATGAAACATTCTAACTAAAAGAGGAAAAAATAAAACCATATAACTTGAATTGGATCCCTGCGATCCTTACGCGTTTATTGAAAAATGCATAAAATTTTACTCAAAATCAAACACTCCTCGTAACTCAACAACTGGTTCCCATATATCAGCGGTGACAAGTGACACGTGTGCAGATTAGTGCTGCCACTACTCAAAAAAAAATCTACCAAAATTTCTTTTTAAAATAGCTCTGTTAACACGTATTTTCAAAGGTGCCCCTGTTCTAAGCTACCCCCCTCTTTCCTATATATATAATAAATAAATATATGTAGGTATCTATTTTTTAAGGCATATCTTTTCACTATACCTCAAAGAATACTAATGTCCTTTTCCTTGTTGCCTCAACACGCAATGCCTCCAGATTTCAGAGGAAAATGGGGGACGGTGTCTTAACACTAGGTTTACCCTTACATGCGGGATACAGCGTGAAGCTGATTTTAAAATATATTTTTTTAATATGTGCTATATATCGAAGTAAACATTATATCAAAGCCATCAGAACATCGATCCATAATTCCTAGAATGTACATATAAATAGCAAAATAACTTGAGCGTTTAACGCAAGTGCGGTTTGCCAACATGTCAGCAATTTTCCACATCATTATTATTATATTATTTATAGTGTTCTATTGAAACATTCTCTTACTAAATATAACTAGAAAGTGTAGGTGTTTTAAATGAAATTGTTTTTTTGACCACAGCTGGGAAGGCGGAGGGAACCTAATATTAGGACTCCGTTCCATACTTCCCTTTCCACCCAATTTTCGAAACATTCTTTGTTGAGTGATGGAACTCAATACCGAGCTGGTTTAACGAGAGCAAAGAAGTGAAAATCATTCATTCGTCATTCCCTCGAGTGGGAATAGGACCTACAATGATGTGCTGATGCGCCACGACGGAAATTTTTGTTATTTTACACATTTTGCAAAGCAAAAACATGTAAAGGAACTGTGATATAGGCTTATAGTAACACAAAATTCATTTTAATGGATTTTGTTATATTTTATTCTACCGTATGTATTTTATATTGGTCAGATGGTTAAGTGCGAGTCGGACTCATTCGCCACGGGTTCCGTAACAACTTCAGAACGGGAAATACAACTTATAAAAGTTGACAAAGGAGAATGAAACTTTTGGGCCTACACGTAAAGAATTGAGATGTGATCTAAAAAATAACATTTTATTTTTTATTTTTAGAATAGCAAATAATAAATTAATTGACATTCTGGAAGTGGAGAAAAATGAAGAAAAATAAGATTTAGATCCTTAATCGATTAAAATCAATCATATTTTAAATCAGAGATGTGACAGCTGATTGACAATCACACCTTGTCTAATGATTTTTTACATTTTTGCTTCTGTTTGTCATCGCAAAATCAGGCCATTAAATAAAAAACATTAAAAAAAACATTTGCTTCTGTCATTACGTTCGTGTCATAACGCATCGACGTTTTGAATGTTTTCCCGTTTGTTTGATATTTTCAACGACTACTGTTTTGTTTTTCTCGGATTTTGACTCTGCCTACTTTGTACGACCCTCGCTTCCCCACTGGACTCTGAAATCTTTTGGATCTTACGACCGCCACGCTATGGATATGAATCGCTGTGTGAATTGTGGGATAGCCAATGGACACTGCAATACCCTAGTCCGACGACCTTTAGACGATGAAAACCACCACAACCTGGTTACTTAGAGGTGTGATATAATCCCGACATATAAGCAGGAAAATATATTTCTGTTACATTTTAGTTGACAGCTTTCGTAGAGGAAGGGAAGCTATTGCTATGAAATACTGCAATTGTATTGTAGGAAGACGAATGGTAGGCTGCTGTGCTCATGTTATGAGTATTATATATATAAGGTACCATACCTTAGTTGGGCTAGATACCAAAATAATTTAGTTCCACCTGCACACTTCTTAGATGACATTTTAATAATAGATAATAGAAGAAGAATAAAATATTCATTAAAATGTGTTTTATTTATAAATAATAAACATTAATGCTTATACAATTCAGTAATCACATATTTTATAGAAGTTGATATTCAAGAAATTATGCTGCGAACTTAACCTCACTTTTATCAAATCTCTAATAACTCAGCTCTCAGATTGCCAAAATTTATATAGATTTCAGGGAGGGAATGATGTACCTAAATCTATTAAATCATACCGTTTTCATATCTTTACATTCTGGGCTCAAAAATGTATGGAATAGTTTGTCTCCTTTACGTCTGTAGGGCATATTCATTCATTTAGTATAAAATGAACTATAAATATATGCTTGTAATAATTTTTTGCTGTGAAATATCTATAAATTTTTACTTTTAAATTTTTTTCGTTTATTTTTGTAAGTTCTTACATCGTGCCATAGTGCTAATAATATAGGATTTGATTAAGCGGCGTATTTCATACGAAATACATCTCTTATCATCTCTTCGACTTCGAAGCTCGATTTTTAGATTAATTTCAGCTTGATATATCTACGCAATCTTGAGATAAATGGTCTTGACAGACAGACAGACAGACGGACAGACGGACAACAAAGTAAACGGACAAGTAGACGGACTTTAAGAGTTCCTATTTTACATTTTGAGGTACGGAACCCTAAAAAAGGGAACACATGTAACTTATTTAATGCTTAGGTCAATTCCATTATATATTAATAGTTATCACAAATAAATAATTTTCTTCAAAAAAAAAATAGAAAAAAAAAGCTTTACGCTGTATCCCGCACGCAGCAGGGTAGACAGAGGGAACCTAGTGTTAGGACACTTCGTTCCCCACTTTCTGCCGAATTCTGGAGGCATTGCGTGTTGAGTGGCAGAACTCAACGCCGCGCTTAACCTCGACACCAGAGCGAAGAAATGGAAATATAAATTTAAGTAAATATTTCATCTCCTCGAGTGGGGATCGAACCCACAACCAGTCGGTTTTACAGTCGCACTTTGTGCCACTGCGCCACGACTTACCTAAAAAAAATGTTTGTGGTTTAAATGACCTTTCTCATTGTAACACACGGTATATGCGGTTACAGATATTTAACCAGTTATTATGTTGATAGCGAGGTTAATAATGAATAGCCATTAAGAAACTGGCGTTTTACACAGATATATTTTTTATAGTTTATAGTAGGCAGAAGAAAACTGGGAACCTAATGTTAAGACAGTGAGTAACTATAGACATGTGTTACGTAATCTGGTAATTTAGGACAATTTTTTTGACTTAGGACCAAAGACGTCAAAAAAATATATTTTTCATGGATATATTATACGAAAAAAGACCTATTTATATACTAGTAGCTAATTAAATCTATATATGTATGTAGATATATTAAAACACGACAGGAAATCGAAGAAATGTAATACGTTATATTTTCCTTTTCTCGCTCTACTAGACAGGTAAAGCGCGACGTTGAGTTCCGTCACTCAATACACAATGAATCTTCCAAGTGGGGAAGTGGGGAACGAAAGTGGTTTAGTGGAGGCGTAATGTCTTAGCACTAGGTTCCCAGGTCAGCGTGAAGTTCGTAATTTGAACGGAAAAATATAATAAACAGTTATAAATATAAATGGAAACTATAAGAATCAAATACCGTTAAATATACATATAAGTACATAAATAAATAATATGTAATTGGATCGTTAACAACTTCATAATATAAATGTTTTTATTGTTACAGCCATTTTATTCTTAGTAATGCTACTGTTGTTTTGAATAAAATTGTTTTTTTTATTTTATTCTAGTTTTCTAGTTCAGATTTTTTTAAATAATATTTGAGTATAATATGATTAGAACGTACTTCATATAAAATCCTTTTGATATTTCAGTTGTATCCCATTGTATCCCGCACACAGCATGGTAGGCAGAGGGAACCTAGTGTTAAGACACTCCGTTCCCCACTTTCTGCCGAATTCTGAAGGCATTGCGTGTGGAGTGGCAGAACTCAACGCCGCGCATTGACTCGACACCAGAGCGAAGAAATGGAAATATAAATTTAAATAAATATTTCAATTCCTCGAGTGGGGATCGAACCCACAACCAGTCGCGTTTTCAGTCATACTTTGTGCCCCTACGCCTCGACTGGCCTCATATAAAACCTTTTTGATATTATGTTACAAAACATAAAATATATTTTTATTTTAAGGAAAACATCGTTCGGTTTGTAAATTTCGTCAGCTAGGCAATACTTTTTACTTTCGATTAAAATCATAAATTATCTATTATACGAAGTGTGATAGACGAACAAAATAATTAAATATTTATATATACATTGTAAATTCCCCAAAATTCTTAGAATGAAACGTATGTTATAATAATTTTTATCTAAATAAGTTAAGAATTTGTCGTATCACTAAATAACAAACAAACGTCCATAGACTTCTTCGAACAATGGACTATCCAATAACAAAATATTTTTTCAATTGAAATCTGTAGTTCCCGAGATTACCGCATTCAACCAAACAGACTCTTCTCAATTCTGCTTTTTAATATTTGTATAGAAGTATAGATATAAGACCTACTTATACGAACATTTTTATACCTATAGCATTGCATGGCAGCATGGTAGGCAGAGGGAACTAGGAACCTAGTGCCAAGACATTCCGTTCTCCATTTTCCGTCAAATTTACGAGGCATTGCGTGTTTAGTGGCTGAACGCCGTGTTATTACCACAGCGAAGAAATGAAAATATTAAATAATTTATTTCCCCGAATAGGAATCGAAGCTACGACCGTCGTGTTTACAGTCACACATTTGTACCCCCGCTTCTCATTGTGAGAAGGAAACTTGAATTCGTTTTCAACTAAAAGTGCCTTCGCTCTGCCGTCAAATGAAAAGGTAGTAGTTGGGAGACTCAGAGGAATGGACTAATTAAATAAGTATTTGCCGTACAAGAGGAAGTTAAGTCAGCAAGGATAAGCTAAGCGTATACTCAGGTGAATAATCGTTTACGTGATATTACGTGTTTGTAATTTTTTTAAGCTTCACGCATTTTCCCGTCAATCGGTATAAATAAAAAGTGAAAACGCCAGGGTCCCTGTTTTTAGTCTTAGACATAGCATGTTGAACTCAATGTCGCGTCGTGTTTTTCTTACCAGAGTGGGTGGATAAAAAAAATCTTGATTCGGGATCGAACCCATAACGTTTACTGTTATACGCTGTGCTGCTAAGCCAAGACGGTCTATATTATATTTTTTCAGCTTTACGCTGTCCGCGCACATGGCTATAAGATAGGCATAGGGAACCAGGGAACCTAGTATTAAGTTACGTTCCGCTGAATTCTGGAGGCATTGCGTGATGAGTGTCGGAGCTCAACGCCTATATAAATGTTAAAAAACAAAATACTTAATTAAGAATGTAATTTTGCCATCAAAATTCTCCATTCAATTAGACAAATTATTTAATAATCTGTTACGGTTCTTAGAACGATTCCATTGCTTTTTTGTATTTATTTTTAATGAATATATGTTAGCTAGTTTTCTTGATTTTTTTTTGTAAATAGAATTCCAGTTGTTTAGAGTAAAATATGAAATATAAAAATCCAAACGAATTTGATGTCGTTATGAACAGTATGTTCGTATTTAGACAATTTTTCTAGAGGGGGTCTTCTTCTGGACTTTGAGCTTTGACAAGATATATTTGAGTAAAACGTTCTTTTTAAGTTTTCAGGACAACTTGTTATAAATTAAATTTCTGGGGTGGGCACAAGACTACTCTGGGATGGGTACGGATAACCCAGCCAACCCTAGGGTACCCTAGGGAATCCTTTACCTAGAGACCATCGTTTTCGCGATAACATATACCGTTTGGTACCTATAGGTATAACAGAGATGGACTACGCTATCAGAAAAGAAGAGAGAAGAATGTAGGAACGGTCACCTTAAATCAGTCAAGTGCAATTCGAGGTATGAATTTCTTCATGACGAATGATTGCTTTCATGTAAGAATGACTACCAGCTGCTTAAAAATGTAAGTATACATTATATCGTCAGCTTATATTTTTTATTGCTTCACGCCGTATCCCGCACATAGCAAAGAAGGCAGAGGGGACCTGGGAACTTATTGTTAAGACACTTCGTTTCCATTAAGATATTTCCGTTCCCTACTCTCCGCTGAATTCTGGAGGCATTGCGTGTTGAGTGGCGGAACTCAACGTCGCGCTTTGCCTCGTTATCAGAACGAGGAAATTAAGATATTAAATATTTAATTTCTTTGAGAGAGAATCGAAATCACAACCTGTGGTGTTTACAGTTGTACGCTTGTGCCCCTGCGCCACGACTGGCCTCAAGGCCTGGGAAAAGACCGCTTTTCAATCTTAATCAATAGTATGGCTATATGAGCGCCAAAATATTCGACGTCATAAGTCAATTAAGGTTGGGAAGGCACATTCTGTAACGGTGGTTTAACTATAAATACTTGTAAATTTAGTCATTAAAACGTCAATTTTCGTTTAATTATCATTAACTCTGTATATAAATATGCAGTATCAAATTGTTTCAATTGTTAATTAAAATTAATGTTTGTCTGTGAGTACGATCCTAAAGCCACGTAACTAATTATTGTATGTTATTTACAAATGTATTTCTTTGTAGTTACACTCCGTATCCTCCGTAACTTATTATTGTATGTTATTTACAAATGTATTTCTTTGTAGTTACACTCCGTATCCTGTACATAACAGGATAATCAGAGGGAACCTGGGAAGTTAGAGTTAAGAAATTCCGTTCTCAATTCGTACTCACTCAATTTCTTTGGCAAGTTAGTGTAAGCAAATTGCTCTGATGTTACTTGAGTATGTAACTACTATAAGTATGTTTGATATAATTCAAGATGTTCTATGAAAATAAGTTTTGCATTTAAATTAAAGTTAAATCTCTAGAATAATCAAATGAAAACTGTAGTAAACTATCTACACGATTTTTCGAGAATATACAAACACACATTTAAGCAAACTGCGGCGTTGAATTCCGCTACTCAACACGTAATGTCTCCAGACTTCAGCGAAAGGTGGAGAACAGAATTGTCATAATGGGAATCCTGCTATGTGCGAGATACTGCGTGAAGTCGAAAAAAAACATACAAGCAAACCAAAATTCTAAATATTTTGGCCATATTTCTTCTATAAATACTTTCATATTTATGTGACATTCAGACTGATATAATATATTAAGAGTTCAGTCTGTATAGCTTATACTAAATATTACCTGTAGCTTCGCCCCCATTGAGAAAAGTAAATAACTAAAAAAAAAATTCAATGTAACACAATCTAAGGGTACGAGGTGGCTCTGTCTGCAAGTATCTAGAGTGAATACCTACATTACATAAAATCAAATAAATCAGCTTCACGCTGTATCCCGTACTCAGCAAGGTAGGCAGAGGAAACCTAGTGTTAAGACACTCCGTTCCCCACTTTCTGCCGAATTCTGGGGGTATTGCGTGTTGAGTGGCAGAACTCAACGCCACGCTCTGCCTCGACACCAGAGCGAAGAAATGGAAATATAAATCAGTCACACTTTGTGCCCCTGCGCCACGACTGGCCTCTCAAAATATGTTTTAATTGAACACTTAATATGGTTCTTCTTTTGTCATTTATCAATTATATTTTGCTGGAGTCCAAAGCTAACAAATATTGATAATATGTACCCATTTAAGATAACTGTCCTTTCATTAAGTGAAATGTAATTCCTTTTAAGAAATAAATAAATTATTTAACTACAATCAAATATATCTCAAGTTCTATGATATTGGTTCTTATAGATAGATATATTGGACGAGGAAACCGAGTCAGGCCAAAGATCAGATGGTTTTATGGATTAAATAAGACCCAAAAATCTCTGGGCATCTTAATTGGGAGACAAAGAAAGAAATAAAAGGAACAATAAGCAAATTCTGGAACAGCCGTAGGTGAGCCTAAGGCTGCAGCCTCAGGTGATGATGATGACTTATAGATATAGACTGATCTCTTTATATTTAATACTGTAATAGATATTATATAATTAAATATAAGGTTAATAGGCCAGTCGTGGCGCAGGGGCACAAATGTGTGACTGTAAACGCGACTGGTTGTGGGTTCGATTCCCACTCGAAGAAATTATATATTTGTTTATGGTCTGCGTCCAGAATTCGGTGGCAGGTGGGGAACGGAGTGTCTTAATACTAGGTTCCCTCTGCTTACCCTGCTGTGTGGAATACAACGTGTAGCTGATTTACTTATAAATTAAATAATAATTTATAATAAGTATAACATTATAGGTGGTTATAATAAGTATAACATACAGCGGAAGTGATAAATGTGGCGTCATTTGATCAACAATGATAAACATTTCTATTACGTTGTTTATATCTTTGTACATTAATATTATAACTATTTAAAATTAAATCTTTAATTACATAAAAATAAGCATAAAACGGAGAACTAGTGACCATATTCTTTATTATTTGCGATTTACTAAAAATAATGACATGAAAGCTGTTTTTCGTTGTCCACGGTCAATATAATAAAATGTCACCCCGGAACTTGAATTCGCGACTTCCCCACCTAACCAGTTATTAATAAACGAACCCACTGTACTAAAGATACAATATTTATATATTATATTATATATTATTGTTAACTTAAGGATATAAATCATTATAACGTTTAAACCAAAGTTTTTTCCTTAAGCTTCGAAATGTCAACTTACCACTTTTAGTTTATAAATAGCACCTTTTTTTTAAGGATTTTTTTAAAATTATATCACTTAACACAATACAAAGGATTATCTTACCATTTTCCGTGGTTCATATATTGTATATAATAGAAACAAAAAAAACACAAACAAACACACATGCGCCCTATACGCTATATTTTTACTAAATAACGAAGAAATATAGAAATATTGTTCCTAAGGTCAAGTTTACGATAGCCATTTAAGAGAGATAGATAGATAATTATCTTATAAAAGAAAGAGATGAATATATATTTCTTAGTTCAGAACTTGAGGTTAACACGCAAACTGGTTGGCATTGATGATCAAAACGATTAATGCATCGAAGATATGCGGAGATGGTATTTTTTTTCTTTATATTTGTTAGACATTTCTGGAAAAAAATTAAAATAAATTTAAAATCCGTATCAAATTTAATTAAATAAAAAAATATGTAATTTTTTCTTTGCGTCACTGCAGTTGTGGTGCAACTTTTTTTTTAAATTTAATTGAGAATGTGACCTGTGTTAACTCATCTAGGCCACAATGATGCTGCGAAACAGGGTCCGACTGTAAACGCGACAGTTGTGGGTTCGATTCCCGATCGGTCCAATAGCGAGGAAATTTAAGTAATTAATGATTTTTATTTGCTCGCTCTAACATGACAAACCCTCATTTAGAAAACGTATAAAAATTTGAACGCAGCGGGACTCGAACCCATCCTAAGTGTGGAATAACACTTTAAAAAATGTTTAAAAATGACAAACCCTGTTACGTACCAATCCTGGTATTCAAGATGTAGTGTGAAGTTGAAAAAAAAGTTGTAAAATAGAATAGAGTATTAAAACACTAATAAATAGCAAATAAATAACGGTGAATTAGGTTACTAGGTTTTTTCTAGCTTTTCTTAATGTAATGAGATATTAATATATCATATCAATATACTCAATGACGTTAAAGCCAGTGACTTATCGATAAATATACGTTCAGGGCTAGAATTCAAGGGTCAGATAGTAAGTCTTTTTAGTATAATTGGATAAATGTCTATACTTTGAACTTTTACATACATGAAAGCTGCATAAACTCATATACATTGTGTAATTTCTTTTTTTTTTGTTTTATTTTATTTTATGTTTAAAGACATGGCTTATTTATTATAACATAACAACTTTTTTTTAAGTTTATGATTTTTAGACTTTTTTGTTTCTAAAAAATATTTACTGATATAAAATTTTCTATCAATTAAAAAATTGTTTAAACGTAAACATGAGGTGAGATGAGGTTCGATGTTACAACTCCTATCAATTATTATTATATTTAACTTACAATTTCATATGGTTTCACTTTTTCCGTATCCGCGGTACCCATACACATACACAAATCGACGATATCTAAAGAAGGTAAAGTATCGAAAGTGAAAAATTGCAAGTATCTTTTATTGCTGTTGTGAAATGTTAACAAGGGTACTTTTTAATAACCTACACGTTTAAAAACATATAATTAAATATTGTTTTAAAATTTTGAAAAAAAATAAATAAAACTACACTTCTTAGTTAACAACTTTGAAAGGGCGATTTTTTATCGCCACCATTTTCAATTTTTCGCTTTCGATATTTATATCTAGGGATCATCGAAATACACAAGGTTCTAAAGCACTCCGTTATCTATTTCTGGAACCTCGCTTCGCTCGCTCGCCTTGTTTCATCCAGGGCTTGTAATAACGATATCTTTTGAACACAAGGACCTGCACCCAAACAATACCGATGTTTTTATTATACTGGTATTAAATTTACCGGTATGGTCGATGCTACCTTAATAATTACCAATTATGTATAAATAAAATCAGCTTCACGCTGTATCCCGCACACAGCAGGGTAGGCAGAGGGAATCCAGTGTTAAGACACTCCGTTCCCCACTTTCTGCCGAATTCTGGAGGCATTGCGTGTTGAGTGGCAGAACTCAACGCCGCGCCTAGCCTCGACACCAGAGCGAAGAAATCGAAATATAAATTTATGTAAATATTTCATCTCCTCGTGTGGGGATCGAACCCACAACCAGTCGGTTTTACAGTTACACCTCGTCCCGCTTGGCCTCACTTTACCAATTATATATTGCTTCTATAATACCCATTTGAGGCCAGTCGTGTCGCAGGGGCACAAAATGTGACTGTAATCGACTGGTTGTAGGTTCGATCCCCACTCGAGGAAATTAAATATTTATTTATATTTATATTTTTTTTTTCATTCCTTTGCTCTGGTGTCGAGGCAAAGCGCGGCATTGAGTTCCACCACTCAACACGTAAACACTGCCTCCAGAACTCGGTGAAAAGCGAGGGACGGAGTGTCTTAACACTAGGTTCCCTCTGTCTACCCTGCTGTGTGCGGGATACAGCTGAAGCTAATTTAATTTATTTGATTCTCTAATAACCAAAAACATTTTAGAACGCATAATGATTTGAAAGTAGCGATGGACTCACCAGAACGGGGAAAGGAATGATTTCAAATGTTATTATCATCACCAGAAGAGAAATGGAGCCTACAACCATCGTTATAGGACAGACTCTCACATAAAAAGGAACCATAGAGAAAAAAAAAGAATTCTAGTATAATATTTTCTTTTTAGTGTGTGAAATTTAAATTTTAATTAAATAATATACAACGTTAATTTATACTGGTAAGCGTTATAAGTATTTTAACAGCTAACGCAGGGTATCCCGGGACTTTGAATAATATAACAATGGTAACGAATTAGGGAGGGTCGAGACTAATGAGTGAGTGACCAACATGGATTGAATAATTTAATTACACTTATACAGGGTGGAAGTGTCAGCGCTCCTTTTACGAGAACAGTATAGGGTAAAATATTTTAAACCTAAAGAATTTAATCAAGATACCTCAATAGTTTAGACGTAGGATTTTTATTTCATTTCACGATGTTTATCCATTTCGTGTGACGCAGTTACGCATAAATACCAATAACGTAAACAACTTTGAACTTTGCCGCCAATACCTACGACTCGATTTCAGAATGAGGCGTATGCGGCGGTTTCCCTTTAATAGGTTTATGTGTGCGTGCGTCGTTCTTGACAAATGGTGTTTTATATTACAACAATAATTAGATTATTTATCACTTTTTCATTTTTGAGAAAAAAACAATAATTGTATTAGGCTTTTATAGAGTAGTTAAAACTGTGGTTTCATTTAAAGTGGTTCTAACACTTCCAGCCTGTATACAATAGATATTTATATAGAAGAATGAACAACGGGAATGCCTTTCTATTTTTTTTTATTTTCACGCTGTATCCCGCAAGTAGCGGGGTGGCGGAAGCCTAATGCGAAGATACTGTTTACTACATGCTGCGTTTTATCTTTTAGAAAATAAAGAATTAATTAACTAATATTAATTCACTTGGAAATAGCGTGAAGTAAGTAGGAGTGATGATTCTACATGAACATTTATTTTAATTTTAATTTTACATTTTTTGAGTGGCGGCCTTTAACTGACTAACTAACCAGAGCGAGAAATTGAAAATAATAAATATATATAATAATTTCCTCGACGAAACCCGAATCCACGATCGATGTGTTCGTCCTGCGCCACGACGCGCCTCAAAAAATTTTAAAGTAGCAGAATTTAAGTCATATTGAGGTCATAATATTGTATCTCTATATATCCAAAATACCAGAACATTTTTTTTAAATCGTAAAATGAAAAATCGAAATATTTTCATTTTTTTGCTCTGGTAACTGTATCTGTATGCAGATACAAAATAAAGTGTAAAATTATACATACATAGATAGATATCATCAAGAAAGATTAGAACCAGATATCAATTGCATTTATTCATATATACATATACATCATATCAACAAGCAAAATGGGCAAAAATATTGTCAAAATAAGTAAAAGAGCAACATGTAGGTAAGTTTCAAATAAATACGACCGTCTATTCCGATGGAAACGCTAGGGCAGGTTTGTTCGACTGCTATCGACAGTTTGAGGCGAAGTTTTTATTACTTTTTAGATAAAAATGTACTGGTGGTGGTTCCCTGTCTCTCAATTTTGGTACGGTAAAGTTTCTTGTTGTTTTTTCTATTCACGTATTCTATATAAGCATATACATATGTATGTATTTTTTTTTTTACGAAATAAAACAGGTTGCTATTTCTTCAAAACTTTGTTTTGTAACTACGACTATATTTTAAGAGGAGGATACCGGCTACATAATTAACATAGCGGCTGTTATATATTTTTAAAAATACTTTAGTATTAAGTAAATATTTTTTTAACTGTCACAATATTAGTGCGTCTAGTGTGTCCAGCCAAATTAAAAAGCTGGAAACATGCAAGTGTATTTTTCACGATTCAAATCAAGCGACTTTTGAATCAACCCTGATGCTACCCTCTAAAACCAAGCGGTAACCCTCTCCATCAAAATGACGCTGCAGGATCGCTGGCGTATACAACTACGGGGATGCCTTGATGGAAGGCCGCCGTCTCTCAGGGTTCCCCGGACTTCTCTTAGGGTACCCGCAGTAAACAGTTTTTGAGTCCATCATAATTAAACATCATACAAATGACACTTTTTGTTCATTTCTGACTACCTTTATTACGACTTACTGGGTGGGCACGGACTGCACGCCTATAAATTATATCGCGTCAAAAAGTAAATGTGAAATGAGAGCCAAATTAAATGTTAAGTAATGGATCATTTTCGACTTCACCGACAAAAAAATGGGAGACGTATAAGTGCCAAGTTCGGTGTTTACTCGAGATAAAGTTCCAACTCTAAGTTTGGCTATTTTGTACCACTAGGCACCAGACAAAATATAGGCTGGAAGTACACTAACTTACAATATAATAAAGCCTGTACGTACGTATGTTGAAGTCAGACGATGCGCAGAGACAGATTGCGACAGATTGCGAGTACGATTGCTTCTCGAGGAAATCAAAATATTTAATAGTTTTATTTCCACGCTCTGCTAATCAGACAAAGCACGGCGTTAAGTTCCACCGCTCAATATGAAATGCTTCCAGAATTCCGCAGAAAGTGGGAAACGGATTATCTGTACCCTAAATTCCCTCTGCCTACTCTGCCAAGTGCGAGATACTGCGTGAATCTAAATGAAAAATATGAAAATTCTAAATGAAATTTATTTAGGGTTCCTTACCTTTTAAGGAAAAAAAGAACCCTTATAAGATCACTTTGTTGTTCATCCGTCTGTCCGTTTGTCTATCTGTCTCTTAAGAGCCTTTATCTCAGGAACGCTTGGAGATATTGAATTCATACCATATAGTCAGATCTATGGTCCCGTGATTTGCTGAAAAAAAGTATTTCTACTTTTACTTACGTACATCGCAAAAAACTGTATTTCGACACTATAAAGGAAATCAGTTAATTTAATACTTCCAGTTCACCCAGAATTACGAAATTTCGCAGCTAATACAGAAAAACAGAAAAAAACTGAAACAGGAAAAGCTCAAGATCTTCAAGTTTTGTATGACAAACCAAAAAAAGGTTTTTTTTTGTTACTTTCAATTAATTTCTTAAATAATAAATTGCAGTATTCATATAAACAAACTAAGAGAAATCGCAACATATGTAACAGTAATAAACACCTTTCATTAACTAGCTACAGTATAAAACTAGATAGTAAAAGATGGTCCACGAACCCAACTTAGTTTATATGATGATGCCTAATTTCGAAAATCCCCGGACAAACATAAAAAGTTATAGATGAACAGAGTTCCCCGGTTGTTAGTGAAGTAGTAAAAAGTTTTTATTACCGATCTACATGCTCACGTTGCTATATTTACTTTAATCCCAGTGGATTTAGAATGTAAATCCATACATATATAATAGAAAGCAATTTTTTTTTCAGATCCAAAACATTTAGTTCTCCTTTTCCCGTCCAATTCTGGAGGCAATGCCGCGCTTTTGTTTTAATAGCAGAATGAAGAAATTAAAATATGACAAAAAAAAAAATTGTCCATTGTCCCCAGTGGGAATCGAACCCACAATTTACACGTTACAGTCACACGGTTGTGCTTCTGCCCTACGTCGGTCTCTATAATTTTATTAAATTTATTTTTCATATTATTTTTTTGGTTTATGCTGTATGTATTCCGTACACAGCTGGCAAGGGAACGTAGTGATAAGACACTCCGTTCTCTGTTTTCCGCCAATTCTGGAGGCATTGCGTGTTTAGTGGCGGAACTCAACGCCGCGCTTTGCCTCGACATCAGAGGGATCGAGTGGGGGATCGAATCCACAACCTGTCGCGTGTACAGTCATACTTTTGTGCCTCTGCACCACGATAGGCCTCAAAAGCAACTTATTTATTTCTCACAATAAAGCAATACTGTTTTTATTATGATAATTAAGAAAACTTTATAAATTAATTTTAATAATAATTAATGATTTCTCAATCAAATTATTATTTGTACTATTCTTGACATCTATTTTCATTTATATTTTATATTTTAGCTCACTGGTTAACCCACTTTATCCAAGAAATGTCAGTTTAAAATAAAGGAAGTAACAGCTTCACGCTGTATCCCGCACACAGCAGGGTAGGCAGAGGGAACCTAGTGTTAAGACACTCTGTTCCCCACTTTCTGCCTAATTCTGGAGGCATTGCGTATTGAGCGGCAGAACCTAACGCCGCGCTTAACCTCGACACCAGAGTGAAGAAATGGAAATATAAATTTAAGTAAATATTTCATCTCCTCGAGTGGGGATCGAACCGACAACCAGTCGATTTTACAGTAACACTTGTGCCGCTGCGCCACGACTGGCCTCAACAATAATTATACAGGAATTAACAATTATCAAAAAGACATCTTATTCATACGGAATAAAAATAAAAATTATAACTAGTTGGGCCGACATTTAAAAAAAAATTGGATCGCAAAATATATAACAGTAAAACTATATAAAAATACTTAAGTGTTAGTTTATCTATAGATATCTTTTTAACCCACTTCTGTAAGAAAAAAGAAAGTAAGTTATCAATCCAACTGTATTTTTTTATGTTTGTTACTTCAGAACTTTGACTGGGTGAAACGATTTTGATGATACTTTTTTTATTTATAGTCTATATAGTCTAGTAGTTTTTTATTTGTAGTCTAGTATAATCCTATTTTAATATGGTTAAAAATGAAATTTTATAATTTTGAAGTCGGTGTCAAGTGAAGTCTTAGTAATTTGATATTGTAGTAAGGTCTCCTTCGGAAAAAAATTGGTATGCTTCCTTATGGAAGATACAATTATTTGTAGTTTCTAAAATTTTATTAACATAAGATTTTTTTTGGACAATATGGTTATTATAAAAATAACTAACTAATATTCTATTTTTTTTTATTTTTGATCATTACAAAATTTATGTGACATAGTATTCAAAATGTGTGACAGAAGTGTTTCACATACAAATAAAATGTATCTCTTTTCCTCGTCTAATGCTAAATGAACCCGTTTTGAAAAATATATGTAATCCAAAAAAATATTAATATTAAACTATTTATCGATGTTCTGATACAAGTAAAATAAAATAAATCAGCTTCACGCTGTATCCCGCACATAGCAGGGTAGATAGAGGGAACCTAGTGTAAGACACTCCGTTCCCCACTTTTGCCCGAATTCTGGAGGCATTGCGTGTTTAGTGGCAGAGCAACTTAACGCCGCGCTTTGCCTCGACACCAGAGCGAAGAAATGGAAATATAAATTTAAGTAAATATTTCATCTCTTCAAGTGGGGATCGAACCCACAACCAGTGGGTTTTATAATTACACTTTCCGCCGCTGCGCCACGACTGGCCGGGAATGTTCAGATATATTATTATTAAATTAACATTATAGGAATAAAGTAAACGCAAAGTTTTATACTGTTAAACAAAAAAAAATATGGGTCTGGCTCTATATGTTTTTTTTCTATGATCAGTCGCGCATTGTGTAAAAAATAATACGTTTATGTGATGATGATGTTTTTCCTTCGGCACCTATATATATGTTACTGTTTACTTTTTATTTTATCTGGTCCAGGTATAGTCATGTTTTAAAATATAAAAAATTAAATATAACAAAAAGAAAGTAATTAAGATACAACTTTACACTTAGCAATACAAGAAACTTCATAAAAAACGTAATCACAACAGTACAGTATAGTCTTGTGAACAGGTTGACCGATAGTAAAAATAGCAGATATAATCTGACTGATTACAAAACGTCATATTTTAATGTCAAATGTCCGCAATACCTGTGCTCTATAATATATCAAGTTGACTTTTGAGTGTTTTTACATGTTAAGTATAATATTTTAAAATTAAGAAAATAATTTATCATGTTTATGACACTGTAAATTGGGTGAATAGAAACATTTTTAGATTTTAAATTTGATTTTAAATATGAAAACAATCTCCTACTACTATAATATGGTAATTAATATAATATTATTATATCAGGTGACCCATACGTTTATATGCCTTGTCTTTTTCCATAAAAAATACTTGAAAATTGAAAATTATTTGAAAATTATTTAAATTATTAAAATCTGATATATATTAGTTGTGATGTTTTAAACCTTGGCAAAAAATAGTTTCATTTCCAAAAATGTTAAAAGAGGAAGAAACACGTTATTACGAATTTGAAGCGTTTGTAAAGTAGAGCAAGAAAAAAGAAGATTAGTCTGATTTTACGTGTATCAAATAACAGTTCCAGTAACGGGGCAAGACCTAAATTTTACGTGGGCCAGATACATTTTGCGAGGCGTAAGAAGATGGTTTTTTTTAAATGAAAAACCTCTTGACATTAAAAAGTTTTTATTCAGTTTACTGTAGTTTTTTTTGTCGCTTTTATTCAGTTCAAACAATCCTATATCGTATCACAATAATAATGTAATAATGTCTCTGATAAAGAATTTATCGTGAGCCTTAACCGATCCTTGATCAATTGCCGGCGCTTGCTGTTAACTAACAAAAACATTTTTTTTTTCAATATGAGCCAAAAAATATTTTGTTGACTAACTAACTAACTAGGCTAATTACTAGCAAGTTTAGCGCTACTTAACTAAGTGAGTAAGTAAGTAAATAAATAAATACATTTAAAAAAAGTAAATTATAAGCAACAATAAAATAAATAATTAGTAATGGCCTTGCCCCGTAGAACCTTGTTTTAATTATTTACATAAAAGCAAGGGTTGACTGATGTTAACAGTTTGGGCCGACACATTCCTATTTATGGTGGCAAGGAATTCATTGTTTTAAACACTCCAAGGAATGGTGGTCATTCCAACCTTCGCTGTCCTCAGTCCCATGGCGTAAATGAATGGCTTTAGGAGTCGTAAAGTTGAGTGATATTTAAATTTGGGTCTCAACACATACTCGTATTGTTCGGTGGTTTTGGTGGTCTTTTATTGTTAAAATATAATAGAAATTATAAGTCAATCGTGGCTCAGGGGCTCAGGTGTTTGTGTTAACGCGACTGGTTGTGGGTTCGATTTATATTCGAGGTCATGAAATATATATTTTTTTCATTTCTTCGTTGCGCGAGGGGCATTGAATTCCGCCGAATACAACACATTTTTACGTTAAAATACCTTTTGAAAGCTGTCGTGGTCCACAAAATGTGGGGACCGGAGTGCCATAACACTAGATTTCCTCTGCGTATTTTGCTACACAAATAAAGTGGAGAACGGAAATATCTAAATACTAGGGTTCTACATTTCCAGGTTCCCTTCCTTACAATATGCGTAGAGCTAAAAAAAGTATTTTATTTCTTTCTCTTCTTATATCTCTTTCCTTTTCTATTTCCACGTAAACAAAGTCACAGAACAACGCTAGAAATACCTAAAATAAACCTAATTTAACGCTCTAAGCTTTGACAACACGAGATATTAGATACAGATATCATCATTAATATATAATGTCAACCAATACTATTTACTATTCCCCTGCTTTAGAGATTATATTTCCATGCACTAATTTCCAGTTTCCACCACATCCATACATCAAGAAGTCATAAGCCAATGGAATGCTGCCGCCGTCGCTGTTATTAGTATTTATTGGACCCTATAGAATTGCAAGATTTACCAGATTATGTGTACAAGGCAATGTTATTAGGGAAGCCAGTGAATTGTAAATAACCAAATATAACTATTCAATATGTATAAGTATATAATTAAATTTGTAAAACTCTTTTGTTCCTGAGTTACTGACAAACAACTGACAGTCCAGTTTGGGCTGCCAGTTGTGGCTGGTGTTGTGATTGGACTTGGAAAATTTGAATGTGGTATATATGTAGGTAGGCCAGTCGTAGCGTGTGTTCGTGGTTCGATCCCCACTCGAGGAAATGAAATATTTAATATTTTAATTTCTTTGGTCTGGTGTCAAGGCAAAGCGCGGCGTTGAGTTCCGCCACTCAACACGCGATGCCTCCAGTAATTGGCGGAAAGTAGTAAGCTATCTAATAAATGGCTCCCTCTGCCTGCCAAATGCGGGATGTATCCCGCTGTAAGCGTGAAACTGAAATAAATTGTAGATTAGGGAATTGTAAGGTAAAATCAAGAAAGATTTTCTAGAATTTTTACAGGCACGGGAAAATATGGGTCATTATAATAATATATATTACATTATAAGTCACATTATATGTCCACGTAAGCAAAGTTGCAAGCAAAAACTAGTCTATCTTGTAATCTATAATCTAACTAGTATTGATTTTTCTTTTCCCTCCTAGACCTATTTCGTTCTTTAATTTCGATATATTTTAGAGATTTTGCGTTTTGGTTAGTGGAATGTAACTTGACACTTTGTCCAACTAAACTAGAGAAATTAGAAATAGCTTTCAGTGTAATGAACTTTAACTGAAAAGTCTTGTTATCTTTCAATAATTTCCACTAACGTTCACGGAACAATGTGAAATGTATAGTTACGTGACTTTTTAATACGAAATATGTTGTAATTCAATTTTCTGCTAAGGGTATTCAACTTCAGTGACCTCCTAAGATTTCGTTATAATTGACTGTCGTATCGTTACAAAACATTTTTTCAGGTTCACGCTGTATTTCACATATAGCAGGGTAGGCGGAATGAACATAGAGTATATAGCGTTACGTCACTCCTCTTTTCACTTTTCCAAACAATAAGAGTAGACTAGTGAAACTTAACGGCGTACTAAGTCTTCCAGTTAAAAATTCTTTAAATTTCATTATTAGTGGGAATCGAACCCGCAGCTATCAACATTAGAATCAGCCAGGTAGGACCAACTGGCGACCTGCGCTAGTAGACACTCAATAAAGCATCTCCAAAGCCCAAAAGTCAAAATAATTAATTATTTAGAACCATCGGTGCGTTAATTGCGTACAGTTTACAAATAGCGTCGAAGTCTTCCAATTCTCTTAAGAAATTCCTTTGTGTTGTAAATGATTACAAACTCGATCTGGTGAACCTAATTCACTTTATAATATAATATATAAGTAATTACTATTTTGGGAGCAGACGTGGTGTTTCGACAGGTTGTGGGTTTGATTTCGAGCCGAGGAGATGAAATATTTAATATTTTCATTTCTTCATTCTGCTTCTTTCTCTAAGAAGGTAAAAGTTTTGTCAGTCGGTCAGTTCTGTCTCTAGAATTCGGCATAAAATGGAATGGAGTTTCTTAAAAGTAAGTTCCCAGTTCCCTCTGCCTACCCTGCTATGTATAATTAAATAAGGATATACACACCATATACAACATATAGGTGAATTAATATTTCATAGTTTTTTTCACCGTGAAACTAGTATCTCACACATAGCAAGATAAGCAGAGAGATCTTGGGAACTTTAGTGTTAAGACACTTCGTTCTCATTAATCCACTTCCGATTCACTCACTCTGGAGAGTGAAACTCACATCCACTTTCCGCCGAATTCTGGACGTATAGCGTGTGGAATGACGTAACTCAACGTGCGACGTTGAGTTGTAATAACATTAGGTTCCCTCTGTCTACCCTGCCGTATGATGGATACACCGTGAAGTTAAAGAAAAGTCACAATGAATTTCTGTTACTTACCAGGGAGGGAACCCCCACCCAAAGGACCGCCCTCAAATTTGTTTTATTCTGGATAGAGGTGAACTATTATATATTTAGGTGGTTTGTTTAGATATATCAATAAAGACTGATAATATGGCAAAAAATAAATGTTTTTTTTTACTTTTTAAGTATTACTTATATATTGAATTGTTCTTCCAGAAAGTGAGAAAGATGAAATTAATGTAAGTTTCTAAATGTCATTGTATGGTCTTTTTTATTGTCTATCTCCACTCTGTTAACTATCGTCCTAGAAAGATATCTCGTTAAATATTGTATACAGCCTTTCTATATAATAATATAATAGCGTTAAAGCTAATTGCTAATTATATTATAGCTTAAGGCTAACTGACACTTGAGAAAAGACCCTTCCGACTTTAAGGCCGAAAGCCATTTCTCGAGTGGGTATCAAACCGACAACCGATAGTTACTGGTTTGATTCCCACTCCACACTTCGTGTATCCAAAGCATAACCTATCAACACAACTGCTCTATATAACGACGATGAATTTAATATTGAAAATTATTAAACAATTTCGAAGTTTAAATGAAAAATTTCCATCGATAATTCATGAATATCTTGATTTTTAATTTCGTTTTAAAGCGTTGATTGATTCCTTAATTACATCCCGATATCAATTTAAGAGATTTTATAGTACCGTCTTACTTTGTTTGTGTGAAAGATATCTGTCAGGAAATCAATTACCAAGTGGTTTCTTAAGAGAAAAATTAGAAAATTTACAATTTTTCGCTCAGAAACCATTTTGGACTCTATTTCCAAGTAATAAGATTTAAAGTAAAACTACAATAATTTGTGTAGAAAACTTAATTAGGTACTACCAAAGGAAAATGTATTTTATTTTAACTGTTTTAGGGTATATATTCTTTAATACGGTGTAGGGATAAAATTTGCTAATCGATCTGATCAGGCGTTTTTCTTTCCCATCATTAGATATGGGATTAGCGTTACTTCAGAGATGCAACCCTAGTATCGATATTTTAATAGGTATTTATTTACTATTGATTTAAGAACAGTTAGTTACCTTGTAGTGGTCAAGGGTCAGTCGTGGCGCAGGGGCACAAACGTGTGACTGTAAGCGTGATAAATTGTGGGTTCGATTTCCACTCGAGGGAATTTCTTTCTTGGAAAATTTAATATTTAATATTTTTATTTCCTCGCTATTAAAGCTGTTTTGAAGTTTTTTTTAACTTCATGCTTTATCGCGTATGACATGGTTATACAGTGAAAAGTTTTCTCTTTTTATTTTCCGTCCAAATTCGAGACATAGCTTGTTGAATAATGTTATTTAACGCCGTGTGTTGTCTTACTTAGAGTGGGGATCAAATTCGTAACTATGACATTTCAGACGCTGCTTCAAATATTTCACTACGGCATCTATATTGCCTCGGATATTTATAAAATAACTTTTCAGGAATTCACTAAGAACCACTTTTTTCCCAAATGTTACACTTTTATTAGAGAGAAATCTAATTCTAAAACATAATAGACAATTTTCACTTGTTTTTATAAAAGAAGTTTCTATGATTTTTATTCTGTGTTTCCTTCATATTATTGCAAAAAAAAATACCTTTCGGAATTTCATCAGTACAAATACAAAAATAACGAAACAATCGATACCAAGTTCAGAACTGGAACATCACTGATCAACTAAAATAACAGTTGCAACCTCTTGGCGTTTCCGTTACTTCAGTAATTGCGTTATGAAACCGCTCGTTAGTTTGTAGGTAACATTGCTGTGTTAACACCTAGTTTTTGTTAGAAAAGTCATTATCCATTTTCTTATATACGTATATAGGTATGGTAGATATTTATATATTCAAGCTTATCTATATCTATACTTATAATAAATCTGTAGAAAAGTCGTTTCTGTACATTGAAAATATTTAAAAAAAAATTAGCCAGGGTGTTAAAGGATAATTAACAGAATCCATTTCCAACTTNTTTATTGTCACACTTTGTGCCGCTGCGCCACGACTGGCCTCAAATATTTTTGCTATCGAAAACCCTGCTTTGGATTCTGCCAACTAGCACGCCATGATTTTAAAATATGCATAAAATATGTAAAGAAAAAACTTTTGAAACATATAATTATAATTAGTTTATAATCTGTACTTTTTAAAAATATCTGTTTACAATTATGACTTCGTTTCTTAATGCAATTTTAACTGTTTATTCGATTTCTACTATTTGCTTATCTGTAATGACTTTGTTATTTCAGATAAATGAAAAAAAATATTGAATTTTATGATTTAATTTTTTTTTAATCGTATACCCGTATAATGTGAGATGAGAAGAGAGATATCATCTCATTCTCTTCTTTTTTACTTCCCCCTATATTGTAGAACTTTCCTACAACTAACATGTACAGATTAAGTTGTTTGATCTCATCTTTAAATTAGATTTGTTTTCAAAATTGTTATAAAATTGATTTTGTTTATGATGCCTCTGCTAAATATGTAGAAAAGAAATTATTCAATGTTACGAATATTTCCGTAATATGAAGACATTATGTTTAATTTGGGGCCAGGGGCACAAATTGTGACTGTAAACGCGACAGGTTGTGGGTTCGAACCCACAACCTGTCGCGTTAAAACACTCTCCCTCGAGTGGGGATCGATCCCCACTCGAGGGAATGAAATATTTATTTAAACTTATATTTTCATTTCTTCATTACGTGAAGAGTAGCGAAACTCAACGCCGCACTTTGCATCGAACCATTCGATTTTACAGTCACACCTGTTATGCCTGTGCATCTGCACCACGAATGGCTTTAATAAAAAAAAAGTTTTTTGAAGAAATAACTTCTATTTATTGTCTAACATGTACATGACATTTTTTAATCTTTTAATATTAAACGGTATAAATGTAGATATATTTAATCTAGCTTTTTTATATAAACTTTTTTTGATACCCATAACCATAAGGCAAATCGACTAAATAATATTGTATAGCGCTATTTTCAAGTATAATGTACGTAAACCTGAAGACTCTTCTTTGTTTAAGAAGCAACTTATTTATATTTATTTATAAATTTAAATTTATTTCACTTTTTTTTCTTCACGTTGTATTTCGCACACAGGAGGGTAGGCAGAGGGAACCTAGTGTTTTCACCGTTTTCTACACGTGTTCCACTGTTCCTTTATTTTCCGCCGAATTCGAGTGAGTGGCGGGCACTTAACATCGCGATTTGGCTTGACACCTGAGCGAAGAATTGAAAATATTAAACATTTCATTTCCTCGAGTTGGAATCGAACCCACAACCAAAATAAACTAAGTGAAACCATTGCAAATGCTAAACTTGGTTTTCGGAGGTTTATCGTCCCAATTTGTACTTACAAACAAGGCAAAACACCCAAATATAACCTTTAAATAAAAAGATCAGTTCAAAGTTAAAGTCAGTCAGTTTCTTATATTATATATAGGAAAAAATAATTAAATTTGCAAATGAACTCACAACTGTAACACGTTATTATATTTAAATTTCGTGCTATATTGTCATTAAACCATATAAATCACAGGAGCCAGCCCTCCCCATGGAAAATATCTCTAAAAACGCTATGCCCAACAAACCTATAAAATTGAACCTAAGCTAGAACAATGTCAAGATACGAGTAGGTATTACGTGTAGTAATTAAAAAAACAAAATAATACCAGCTTCATGCTCTATTATCCAACACACAGTAAAGTGTTAAGACACTCCGTTCGACACTTTCCGTCGAATTCCGGAGGCATTTGGTGTTGAGTGGACGGAACTCAACGCCTCGCTTTGCCTCGACACCAGACCAAAGAAATGAAAATATAAATTTAAATAAATATTTCATTTACTCAAGTGGGCATCGAACCCACAACCAGTCGAGTTTATAATTACAGATTTGTGCCCCTGCGCCACGACTAGCCTCAAAAGAGTAACATAGGGGTATGTGAATCTGTATTTGAATGTTATATAAAAAATCTATGTTTCATTTACTGTATGGTGTAGGTGATATCATTTAAGTCTATTACAGAGTTAAAGTATAGGTAGTAGGTACGTTCTAATTGCACGCTATAATCTGTGATTTGTATGGAAAATACATTTTTCTTCATGTTTCTTATGCTATGTAATTATAAAAATAAACGATATCCTCGTGTCGCCGTTAAGATATTCAATGTCTGACTATCTATACACGCGACGGCTGCGGGTTTTATTCTCATTTCAGTACGATTTTTATTTTTTACGATATTTCTTTTTCGCCTAACGTTGTTATCCCGCACATAGCAGAGTAGGCAGAGGGAACCTGGGAACATAGTGTTAAGACACTCCGTTACTATTAAGACACGTTCGTTCGCCACATTCCACCGTATTTTGTAGGCATTGCGCGTTGAGTGGTCGACACCAGAGAGAAGTTCATTACCTCGAGTGGGAATCAAACCCACAACCTGTGGCGTTTATGGTCGTACGCGTGTCTGCGCCACCATTGGCCTCATAACAATATTTCTAAAAATAAAATGCGTTTTTGCGCTTCCACTACTCAACAGGCAATGTCTCGAAAATTGGGCGGTGTAAGGAAAGCGAGTGTTTTTGCACTAAGGCTTTCTCCTTCTGCCTATCCTGTCATATGCATATGCTGGATACAGTGAGAAGCTAATAGAAAATTAAATAAATCCTCTGTCCTATATATACTTCCAAGTATAATCACTAAATATAATATATGCACATACATAATTACATATATGGTAAAGTATATATATTAGATTGTATCTCCAACACTACGTCACGATATAGTGCCCTTATTACACCACGCCCTCACCTCACTCGGGTGATATTATTGTTAAATATTCTCCATATTCTTTGTACATACATAATACATACGAGGCCAGTAGTGGCGCAGGGGCACAAGTGTGTGACTGTGACAGGTTGCCGGTTCGATTCCCACTCGAGTAAATGATAAATATTTAATATTTTTATTTCTTCGTTTTGGTATCGAGGCAAAACGCTGTGTTGACTCCGTTCAACACGCAATGCCTCTGGAGTTTGGCGGAAAATGGAGAACGGAGTGTCGTAACACTAGGTTCCCTCTGCCTATCCTACTACGTGCGAGATACAGCGTGTAGTTGAAAAAAATACATATATGTATGAATAAATATAATTGTATGCAAATTCAAAAAAAATTGCCAATTGTCTTGTCATCGGTCATTTACATAAGGAAGAAAAAATATATTTGTATTTTTAATTCTTATTTGAACGATTTGTTTTAAATAAAACCTGAATATTTCACCTCCCTTTTATATTAAAAAGATATTGTATAAAGAAAATATCTATTTTGAACTTATACATTCTTCGGATAGGAGATCGATTCCACAACCGTAGCATATACTGTCAGACTGAAGAAAAGAAGCACTTTCATACCTTTTTCCACATGACAGGGAGAGTCAGGGGAAGTTAAGTCAATCCATTCTAAAACAACAAATCAATTAGTTTTATTATCATAAATTTCAGAATATCAATCAAACGTGGATCAATGCTGACCGCTCTCGGGCTGGTCTACTTCGTGACGCTGTTCGAGCTGTTCAACGTTGCGGCACTGTTCACCGGCGCCGGCGCCAGGCTCCGACACAAATATAGGCTTAGCTGTGGGGAAGTATTGGATATATCTAATAAGTGAGTGTATTTTTAACATTTTTAAAGTGTTATTCCACACTTAGGAAAGAAAAATACTTATTCAGAAAACGTATAAAAATTTTAACGTAGCGGGACTCGAACTGTCGTCTCCTGTAACCCGACCAGGCGCTCTGATCACTAAGCCATACGTTCTCGTCAAGCTACGTCGAAATTTTTATACGCTTGTTTCAACATATTTATGTGTTATGTTGTGTTTACTAGATGATATAAACGGTCATGGCTTTTTTATAAGTAAATGTAGAAATGCAATTTCTTCTGGAAATCATGGGACGGTAGATCGGAGTATATGGTTTGAATTTCAACTCGATATCTTCAAGTGTTCCTGAGATAAAGGCTCTTGACAGACTGACGACCGGAGAACAAAGTGAATTTATAAGGGTTCCTTTAGTCCCTAAAAGGTACGGAACCCTAAAAACATTCAATATTATTCTAATACATTTTCAGGCTAGTGTCAGCCATCCAAGCGGCATTTTCATGTGCAACCGGCGCCATTGTCTGTGCGTGGTCGTGCACAAGAGATCTCATGAAGTCGTCCCACTTTATGTCCGAGGCGTACGCGTGGTTCGGCGCGGCGTACTTCTTTTATGATATATGGTCTATGTACATGGTTAGTATTAAATTATATATTTTTTTTATTTCTTATCAGCTTCAAGCTGTATCCCGCTTATAGCAGGGTATTCAGGGGAACCTGGTGTTAAGATACTCCGTTCCCCACTTTCTGCCGAATTCTGGAGTGGCAGATCCAATGTATCCCGTATACAGCAGGGTAGACACCCTGCTGTATGCGGGATACAGCGTGAAGCTAATTTAATTAAATTTATTTAATTTATTTAATTTAATTCTAACATAAACTTTAACATCCCAGGTATACGTACACATGACGACCAACGTTGACTACTTCAAATCGAGATTCCGACGAACTAAGACAGAGGCTCTATCGTCGGGCGACTCCACGACGAACACCAAACGACCGTCCTTCTTCACGTACTGTCGACACGAGCCGGTTATACTGATGCATCATATATTCATAGGTGGTTTTGGATTTTTGGTTATTGTGGTATGTATGGCTTTTAAATATTGATAGTGTGTATATCGACTTAGAAGTAAAATATCAAATATCACGCTGTATCCCGTACACAGCAGTGTAGGCAGAGGCAACCTACTGTTAAGACACTCCATTCCCACAAATTCTGCCGAATCCTAGAAGCATTGCGTATTGAGTGGCAGAAGTCAACGCCGCAGAGTGAAGAAATGGAAATATAAATTTAAGTAAATATTTCATCTCTTCGAGTGGGGATCGAACCCACAACCAGTCGGTTTTACAGTCACACTTTGTGTCGCTGCGCCACGACTGACTTCAAGTAAAATATCGAAAGTGAAAAATTGCTAATTTATTTTATTGCTGTTTTAAACTATTAATAAGGATAGTTTTCGATTAAATACACTTTTAAAATACACATAAACAATTTATTTTTTATTTAAAAGAAATCTCATTAAAATAAGTACCCTTCTTAATAGTTCAAAAGGGCAATAAAAACATTTACGAATTTTTGTTTGTTTCATACTTATACATACTCATGTATATTTATATGATAATTAAAAAATATTATATGATTAAAAATAATTATATGATGATGGATGGATAAAAATATTTTCAATTTCATGCGGTAGTTGAAGATTTAAATCCTATTGTATAATATGAAGAAAATGAAGCAATCCTCCTTCTTCACCTATAATTTATTAAGGAGATCATAGTGAAGTATAATACTCTAGTAGTTCCATATTAATATTTTTTAAAGCTAGAAAACCTACAATGACTTGTATAAAAATCACACTTTTTTAATATCCAAGGAATAAATAAATATATTATCCAATATCCATTCATTTAGTTCCATTGCATATTGTCTTTAATTTTTGTTTAAATAACTGATAACACTAAAACAATTAGAGGCCGTCGTGTCGCAGCGTGATTAGTAAATAATAAGTCATTTCCACTCGGGGGAATGAAGTATTATTTATTAATATTTTCATTAATTTCGGTCTGGTACCAAGGTAAAAGCGCGACGTTAAATTCTGCAACTAAACACGCCATGCCTTGAAAATTGTGTGGAAAGTGGGGAACGGAGCCTCTTAACACTAGGTTCCCTCTGCCTACCCTGATAAGAAAATATGTAAATGACCTTGACAACGCTTCTAATAAGTAAATAAAGATTTTTTAATTATTTATTACTAATAATTGTTACAGTATTTACGGGGTGGGCTCGGTGACTGTGTGTTCAGTTTCATCTACCTCATGGAAGCCTCCACACCATGCGTCTCCCTCCGAGGAGTGTTGGCTCGACTTCGTTTAAAACAATCTAGGGCTTATAAAATCAATGGCCTTCTAATGTTGGTATCTTTTGCCTTCTGTCGGGTGTTGAGTTTGCCGTATGTCTGTTTGATGTACGCGCGCGCACAGAGTATGGACTATTGGCAGGTGAGTGGCCGTGTCGTCGGTATAAACGTCATATACATTTATAACGCACTTAAAATCGAAAATATACATAAATACATACATGTATTGTAGTACGGTCGATGAGTCGTGGCCGCTCTGAAGCTAGCTGTATGGCTCCATTAATATTAAATTTTTGGATTTTTCTTACTTTTCATTATTTTCTTTTCCGAGTCAACAATGCGCGAAAGTTGCTTGCCTAATTTCAGAGCGACTACGACGCGTTGACCGTACTGTACATATATAAAACTTGTGTACATATTTATCACGTACAGTTACCTACATAAACGCATGAATTGACCCCCAAACCATCTTTTCATATAAACTCACACATTAACACACGTATATATACATGCATAATTTCCTCCTCACACACAAACAGATGTTATAAGCGATCAAGCACCCCTATACATAATAGTTGGGCTGGAAAATTCGGAACATACTAAAACAATTTTTTTTGGTAAAATTCGATTTTATTATTCAATATAGTTGCCATCGAGGTCGATACATCGATTATAGCGGTCACACAATTTTTCGACAGCGTTTTTGTAGTACGATTTCTTTTCAACGTCGAAATAGGCTTCAGTTTCGGCGATTACCTCATCATTAGTGCTGATTTTTTTCCAGTGAGCATTCTTTTGAGGTCTGCAAACAGAAAAAAAGTCAATGGGGCCAGATCTGGGGAAACCGGTGGATGGGGAAGAAATTAATAAAAAAAGTAACCTAATTCATGGAATTTTTACATCGTTTCGTGTGATTTGTGACACGGTGCATTGTCTTGATGAAACAGGACTTTTGTTTTGTTCAAATGGGGTCGTTTTTTGATGATTTCATCCTTCAAACGCTCCAACAACGCTATGTAAACTCACTGTTGGCGGTCTGGCCTTTTTCAAGATAATCTATGAATATTACACTGGTTATTGTCACTGGTGCAGAGTCCGAACTAATTACAAATCATATGGATTTGATTCTAGTAACGGCATCTATGTTTCATCCTACGAACTTTTGATTCATGATCATATATTAATTATTGTTCATTTTTCGTTTACTTTTGACGCCAATTCTGAAATCTTAGCAAGGAGAAAATAAAGTTCATTTGTAAAATATATTATTATAAAAATGCTGTACTACAGTTTTTTTATTTTTTTCGTGCTGTATCGTGTACATATCAGGAAAGGCAGAGGAAATATGGGAAGATAATATTAAGCCGTTCCCATTAAGACACTCCTGTCAAATTCTTGAGGCATTGTTTGTTAAATGACCAAAATATAACAAGATTGCTACTCAAGGAAAATTAAATATTTAATTTTCCTTGAGTAGCAATCTTAGCTACAATCTGTCGCGCTTTCAGTCACACGGTTTTGCTCCTGCACCACGAGTGATCTTAACTTTGTATTTGTATACTTAACATTTTATTATATATTTTATTTGTCTAGATCACCATAGTCGAAGCTGTACTTAGTATCAAGCTCGACAATCATAACCATAATTATAACCTATAGCAACTTGAAACTAATCATAATTATTTACTTATAACAACTTTCAGGCAATAAAATCACTCCCAACCGGCTGTAAAATATCAATCTGCATCCTCCTACTGCCACAATTCTATTGGTTCTACCTAATGTCGGTGGGCGCAGTCAAAGTCTTCATGGGTAAGACTTCCGAGGGCAAAAAGAAGTTAGAAGATAAGAAGAACATGACTAAAACGGAGAAGAATCACCAAAACGAACTCATCACTGAGTTCTCCGCCGGTGATATGGAGAAACGCAGTTGATGCAAGCGGAGAAAGTATAAAAGACGGTATTAGTAATTTTGTTTTTGGTGTAAGATCGATAAGTTCCTATTAACTTGATAAACAATGGTATTGCTCTTTCTTTTTTTATTGCAAGAAAGAGGCAGCAATATTTCAGAAATATTTATGTTGCTATCTCTTTCTTTATGTATAAAAAAAGCAATATTTAACGGGTAATTATGTTCCTATCTCTTTCCTTTTGTATAAGAAAGAGATGGCAACATTTGACAGATACTTATGTTGATATCCTTTTCTGGTTATAATGACAAGAAAGAGATGGCAATATATGTATGTATACGTGTGTGTTACTAGTGACTTATCAGATAGTATTGGGATGGGTACTCAATGTTATATTGTTTTTTTGGGACGGAATTGTAATTAAAATTATTTCCCAATAAATTCCAACTCTGTGCTTTTTTGCTTTTTTTTAAGTCATCATTAATTTACTTAAAAACGACAATGTATGTAAGAAAATATGATAGTATGTATACTATCTTAATTCCTTTTTAATTTTTGGAAAATATATAATAAAGAAATGTATTTTTTGTTCCTTATTTCATGTAGTTTGACATTCTCCATAATTTAAAATGTTTGATACAATTTCGTCCAAAAAATATAATTTTGCTAGTTCATGAAACGGCTGTTTTAAATGTTATATTATTTGTTATTTTCTATAACGCGAAGAAATTAATTTATTCAAGCCTTCCATTCAATATACTAAATAACATGTCAAGGGGAGTTGACAGGTGACATATGGTAGGTGACAGGTGACAGTTTACAGTTTACCATATTTTTTTATTTACTAAATATTTCCTTGACATGGTAAGACTAATAAATGCCAAAGACTTGATTCTTCTAAAATTACCGCACAATTTTAATGATAGATAAACAATTGAATTTTTCGTATTTACGCACAAATAAAAACAGTATGATATTTTATATATGTATGTATGTATAATATTAACCAATATGATATAAATGCTGCATTTTCCTTTGCATTTTCTCGTTTTTATTTACAATGTTGGTGTTATTTTTATATTTTTATAAAAAAAATCTCATGCTCTTAAATCTCATTACTTATTTATTTATACTATATGTAACTTCTTTTCTAAGTTTTGTTAGCTAAACCTAAATACTGTTACATTAATGTTACATTAATGTTTTAAATATAAAACACATCTAATACTTTTTAAAGTGTTATTCCACATTTTGAAAAGAAAAATACTTATTAAAAAAACATAAAAAACTTGTATAAGAATGTACAAAACGGTACGTTCAAAGTTTTATACGTTTTCTTAATAAGTACATCTAAAACTTGTAAAATTTAAGAAATATTTAATGAAGGCCTAAAAAGTTCACATTTCAAATATTTCATAGTCGTATTGCAAAATCAATAAGGTCATAGTTACTAATGATACAAAAAATACATATAGATGGTGAATCTACAAATTTCTTTATACTATATATTATATACATATAACGTCATCGGCATTTTTTATTGTTTCCCGCCATTTATTATCGAATAACAGGATAATTCGCTTTTTAAATTGAATATTTACAGAATAATATATGATAAAAAGTTTACACATTATCATCATATATTATTATTGTCATTTAAAAATAAATTATATATAAAATATATGTTTATTATATTTTTATTTTCACACATAACAATTCTGGCACTATAAACATAAAGCCTAAGAAAAAAAAATATTCATAATATAGGCCATTTTGTGTTATCAATGGTCGTGAGCTTATGAAATTTTAGTGAACTCGTTGGTGTTAGTAGTTAATTAATCGTAATTTAGAGTTACAGTGTTTTTTTTTATTATTTTCCTATTTGTTGAAACTGATTTTATAAACACATATATTATAGTAAGATTTTAAAAATGTGCTCTTTAGATAGTGCATTTTATAGGTAATTACCATGTTTTTATTTCTGAAGTTTTTTTGAATAAGCTCAAAATATAATATTTGTATGTTATTTATATATAAATAACAAAAATCACTGTAACTGTAAATATGCTAAATGTTTTGAATGGTGCTTTCCACAGACACTTATGAAGATAGTCGTGTAGTTAGTTTAATCACTTTATCCTTATATCGAGTATCGATCGCGTAAAGTCGAATATTGTTAGCTTTTCTAGAAAATGCCCGTAGTCCATAGATAATTAATTAATCTTAACGAATCGTAATTAATAATCGATTGAGAAATCGAATTTTTAAATTTAAACTTAGTAAAGTAATCGATTTATTGTAACTTGGTTGTTTGTTTTGTCATCATTGTCTATTTTGAATGTAGAACATTAAATATTGTAGTTCTTATGAAGAATTAGTTATTATTATAATATTATAATCGTCCAGTTTAAAAAATATTTTGGCCTAAATATTTTTTTGCTAGTTTTGAAATTAATAATATTTTATTTATATAAAATGTATATATTTATTGAATATAATGAGTGATTTTTAACAAAAAAAAAATAACTGATATGGGTAGTTTAAAGGTAAGAGAAAAATTTAAAAATTAAAAATAATTTGAAAAATGATTCCTTTTTTAAAGCGGGTTTTATGATTTTTTTTAATTTCTCGAAGAACCGATATACGCTTTTCTTTTTACTTTTGTCATATTTTTCTTTCATTTATTAATTGTTTAATGTGAAATACGTTTCATCTATATTTTTTATAATTCTTTTAAAATGTATCTTATATATTCCAAAATAATGTTCACCTAAATGTATTATGAACTTACTTGTTTTTTTATATAACAATCTTTTAAATTCCATACGCATTTACTTCAAATCCATTTTATTTAGGTCAGTATTAGATAAGGTATTAAAATTACCAGAAAATAGAGCCATAGATAAAATATGTACAAATATTCATACACATATTTATATAACATTTTGAAAATCTCAATATATCTTCCAGTTTTGTTCTTCGTTAAAATATGTTTTAGTATTGCCATATAGGAAAGATCTTTTTTTTAATTTCTATTTATATAAAAAAAAGTTATATTTAATTTGAAAATGTTTACTTTTGTTTGATTTTTTTTCTGTATATGTATTTAATACTATGTCTATTCAATTATATGAAATAAAATGATTATAATGTTATTAGTGCCGATCGTTTAAATTTAAAGTAACCATTTTTATTTTCGATTTTAAACATATTTCTCCACTATGTAACATTATTTTATTCTTTTTTTTTTAAACATTTTTAAAGTGTTATTCCACACTTAGGAAAGAAAAATACTTATTTAGAAAACGTATAAAAATTTGAACGCAGCGGGACTCGAACCCGCGCCTCCTGGAAACCGACCAGGCGCTCTGACCACTAAGCCATNTGTGTATACACTACATCCATATTGTATTGATGAAATCTAAGCAGGTGAAACATGATCGAAATACTAGTATTAATATAAGAACTAGTACTAGTATTAATAAACGGTTGTGTATTACTTATTTGTTATAAAAGCTTCATAGAATAGCGTAAACGGAAAAATATTTTGGCAATTTTGTTTTCCCTATTATTTCAATATGGAAAATATTTGGGAGAGCTCAATACTTAATTAACAGAATAAAATTGTGAGTATATTATACTAATATATATAAAATGTGTAATATCTTCTAAATGGTATGACAAAAAATATATTTTACATATATGTATTACAGTGATATATACTAAGTTACAAAGAATTAAAGAAATATATTTTTTCTTTATTTTTTTAAGTCTTATAGCCTTCTCCAGATCGATGTAAGTTACATACATTTTACAAGCTTTCATTTGGTTTGCCTTGGTATTTACTATCTATTCATATGTGGGTCGAATCGAGTTACTTAATTAATAAATTGTTTCAATTGAAATTGAATTGAATTGAAATTTTACATATATTTTTGGTTTGATAACAAAATAATTATGGTTAGCAAATATATTTCATTCTAAAGCTAATATGACGAACGGATTATGTAACGAATTTTAAATATTTTTTGTATTTATAGAGCTTTTTTGTCAAAGACTTATCTACTTAATAAACTATATTTATCAAATTTCTTTATATGAAATTATTATATTTATATTAATAGAACTGAATTATTGATAAAAATTAAAATTAAATCAAAGCATAATAAGTTCTTAAATAGCTTAGTTATAAAAGTAAGCCATGTCAATGTTTTAATAAATAAAACCATTTGAAAAATTGTTAAAATGATCTTACATAAAGAATTTACTTTAAAAAATATTGGAGAATATATCTTATAAATTGTTAGTTAATAATATTAGTACAACTGAGTAACACAGTATAAACATTTAACAGCATAAATTTAAAGCATGAAACGTGACTGATTTCATTCACAAGAACGAGTAAAGATGAATCAATCTTTATTGACGTAATATTACGAACTAGGTCAAAACTAAAAGATGCGCTGGCGCAGATAGTAACGGTATACTATATATATATATATATATATATATATATATATATATATATATATATAGTAGTATATGTATATATAGTTCTTATGTGTTGTTAAATCCCATTAGTTTGTTTTTTTTTTTTCTCTCATGTAGTAATAAAATTTTGTGTAAAAGTAATTTTAAAGATATAAAAAAAATGTAAACAAAAAGTATACTATTGGTGCATGTTGTGTCTGCCTGTAAAGGGAATAACACTTAGCAATGTATTTTATTATTATTATTATTTTATATTCATGTACTGTGTATATTCTGTTGGTGGACCTTATAAATAAATAAATAAATATTGTAAACATGGTTATGGATTCGGTTCCCACTCGGGGGATAAAGTTGTTTTCATTTCTCCACTTTGCTAAGATGAAGAGAAATAAGCTTTCAAGCTGTGCGCTGAGAACGAAGTATCTTGGCTCTAGGTCTTTTCGCCTGCCAATAATTTTGCAGGATGACTCGTGAAGTTGTTGGCTTATAACGTCATTGTTTAAAAATTCTGCTACATTAAATTTTTTATATACAACTTAAATATTATTAAGATTTTTTTATTGTGCGCTATTCTTTGGTTGTTATAAGAAAGTAAAATATTATAATAAAATTAATGAATGTGATAGATGTTCAACTATAAATGTATTATTTAAATAATCTAAAACGACTTTTATTGTTAAATCTTTCCCCCGTATCTTTTACGTTAGTAAATTACGATGTTTTTTTTAATCAATAATTATATACTTAATAGTATACTTTTAATTCCGTCGTGGCGCAGGGGCACAGTTGTGTGACCGAAAACGCGAAGTTTGTGATTTTGATCCCTGTAAGAGGAAATTAATTATTTAATTTCCTTGTTCTGGTAACGAAGCAAAGCGCGGCGTTGTGTTTCGCCTATCGACACGTAATTCGAGACGAGGGCGAAGTTATAGTGGTCGACAGTAAGTTTTTTCTGTTTATCTTCCTATATAGAGCGGGATACAGCGTGAAGCTGAAAAAAAAATCTAATACGGACAATATAATGAGGTATTTTCTTTTGAAGCACAATAAAATTAATAGAAATAACCATGTAAGATTTTACTTTTTTAATGTACATGTATATAAATATATTTATTAGCTGTATGTTCCTATCAACCAACAATGAATAACTTTAAACATCTACACACTACTATATGGTCAGAGTGCGAATTTTTTTGATATTTTCTTTCAAAAATTATGAAATATAAATTTTAGCAGACCATGTGTGCGTAAGACAAACCTATAAAAAGCTCTCGCCACCAATGAGGATTGCTAGTGCATACTACTACGACGACGTCTCGGTGGAAGGTCTGCCTATTGCTGGGCGCTGACGCCTTTAGGGTTCCCCAGGAATTCTCCTAGGGTACCCTCAGCCTCAATGATTTGGATGATCTCCATGATCTTTCCTCAGCAGCTCTTCTAGGGGGGAGTTGAACTTCTACCCCCTGGCCCACGTCTGCAGAGCGGGTCTGCGTTGGACTGGACTCTCGCACCCGCTCTGCGGTCTCCTTCAGTACGTTAAATAATTCGCAGAACTAGAGCATTGCAGGTAACCTTGGCCTTAATTAAGCGATGCACTCCAATAGGTTCCGTCATTAAACTTCTTTATATGTTTATACTTTCAAATTTAAAATTGTGATAGCTTATAGGGTTCTTTATATTTATTTATCTTATACAAAAGAAAAAAAAGATATATTAACACGTAAAGCAAATATCATATCGCATATTATTTTATCTACTACGAATATCTTATTGACGACCATTTAAAGTATTAGGGAAATACCCATTTAAATACTTGTCATAACTAGATATTTGATATCAATCGAATGTTATCATTCTTTTTAAATGCAATAGTGTTGTTGATTTAATTGTTTCCCAGAAATATGTCGTCCATTCTTTACGTTAAAAGAGATTCGTGAAATGTTTTATTATCAAGATGCCATGCCATACCTCTTATTGTATATTATATAACATTTCTAGTATTCAATATGTAAGTTTTCATAAAAATTATGGCGAATAGTCTAACTCAGGCTTGACTTTGAGTTTACACAACACGCAACCTGAAAATTTGGACGGAAAATGGAAAACAGCGTCTCAACCATATTACCACTAGGTGCCCTCTGCCATATGTAGCCGTCCAAATATTACGTAAGCAGTTTTTTTGCAATTATTGAGACCCCTCCTCCCCCCTCCCCTATGTCATCAAAAATAAGCAATCCTCTTAAAAATATTTCATTGAACACGTCAAAAATAAGCAAACCCCTAAGACACCCCCCCCCCCCCAACAGTGCTTACGTAATACTTGAACGGCCCCATACCTGCTATTTTGAGGGTATACAGATTTGTTTTCAACTTCACGCTGTATCTTGCATATAACAGGGTAGGCAGAGAAACTTCAAGGCATTGCGTGTTGAGTGGAGGAACTCAATGCCGTGGTTTTGCTTTGGTATCAGAGCCAAAATTTTTAAAATTAATAAATAATAATTTATTTCCCGAATGGGAATCTAACTTACGTTTCTATGTACGGAAAATAGCGTGAAGCTATTATAAAAAAATCCGGACAAAAATTGGGAGTCTCGAGCTTTTACAGAAATTCAAGCTTAGCTCACCCAGACCCCTTTTATCTGATAGTTCACTTGAACTAGCGCCTTTAAAACCGAATTTTATCTCCCTTTTAAGGCTATTATTTTTTACGATTTAACCACAAATGTATAGTTTTCAGATTTTTTCCAGAATTAGTACTACCTGTAGATGGTAGCTTCCAAATTTCATAATTCTAGGTCAACCAAAAGTACTCTATTCATATTAATTATCTTTATAGTCCCAAAATACGGGGTTTTTGCGATATAAACGACAATATCTTTTTTTTAAGTAAACGTAGAAATACAATTGGGAATCATGGGATCGTAGATCTTAATATACGGTTTAAATTTCAACTCAATATATCCAAGCGTTCCTGAGATAAAGGCTCTTGACAGACAGACAGGCGGACGGACAACAAAATGATCTTATAATGGTTCTTAAAAGATACAGAACCCTAAAAATAACTACACGTAATTTTTATTTAAATATAAAAGTGAAAACTGCACTTAAATCGGTTTCTGAGATTTGCGTGCACAATGGCATAGACAACCCGATAAACAGACAAAAATTTAAAAAATCATCCTTTTCTTGTTTAGGCATTTATAAATGTCTTCAGCATTGGTTTTCCCCATATATCTTACATGTACAGACACCGATCAGTTACGATTTTATTATATGTAATTGTATTATAACATTTATCCAACAATACAAACTTATGTACAGTAAGATCAACAAGTCTTGGCCGCCCTGAAGTTATCGACCTGAGCTCTCTTTCTTTTCATTTAGTTCCCGAGTGATAATTGCGCGAAAGTTCAAAAAACCTTACTTCAGGGCAACCACGACCTCTTTATAGAGACACGGAAAAAGTATCGATACTTTGTGGTATCGACTATATTGCCTTTCGATACCAATACTTTTGTACTCGATACTTTGTATTCGATACTTGTACTTATGAAACACTTTTTAACAGTGGCGTAGCTAGGGTATTTGCTGCCTGGTGCAGCTTAGGACTTGATGCCCTTTAAAATGGTCAAAATAATTTCAGATTTCAAAACACAGTAGAGTAGATATATAATTTTTTATTGCTTCAACACTATAATAACTATATATAAGTTATAACATTAGATTTTGGTAAAAATTATTGCAAACATTTAAAAAAGGACATTACGCGCGTTTTGACTATCAAAGTCATTAATCACATTTTCAAAATCAATAGTATCGCCTAGTTCATATTCGATTGACATGATAGCGAGATTGTATTATATTTTTCATTTTCATTCTCTCATTTTTCCTGTACATTTCTTGATTCTTGATTGAAAAAAAAATATAAGAATATCAATTCTAGACTTAATTACTTCGTAGACTTTGATGCCCCTTTCCTTTTGATGCCCGGTGCGACTGCACCGCTCGCACCCCCCCAGCTACGCCAATGCTTTTTAATAGGTATCGTATCGAATAAATTACCAAGTAACTTGGCCCTTCGGCTCATATTTATGATAGCAACATTTCACACGCATTCTTCCTTTGAAATCTTATGTATGCGAAGATCGTAAATCGTAATTAGGGAATATTTTTAAAATTCTAAATTATCCTCTAATTACTATTTGATAAGAATTATAATAGTAATGAGTACTTAAATTATTTACACTACTATTAAATACTGTGAAAAAAAACCCGCACCCGCCTATCACCAAAATGTCTCGAAAAACTTTTATCATTAAGCGATTGTAAGGAGGAGAAATGAGATTTATAAAATTTTTAAATAAAAAATTGTGACTTTACTATTGTCTTTATTATTATAGCAACATAAACAAATGTATATTTAATAAAAAAGCGTTTTTTTATCTAATTTTTATTTATATTTTGTAATGTCAACGCTAGTGACGTAATAACGTTACTTATTATTTATTTATTTATAGCATAATACATAAAAAAATATTTTTCTTCACGGTCTTAAGCCCGATACCGACTTACTGACTGACATCGACGTGCTAACGTATGCGCATTAGGATCTAAGATAAGTACACTATACTTCAAAAATTTTTTTTAATTTTTTTTTACAAAAGCGTGTTTTTTGACTACTTTTTATTTATATCCTGTTCTACTGACACTACTCGTGTAATGTCGGTGACGTACGTTATTTACTGTTAAACGGCACGAGCAAGACCATATGGAATATTTATATTTATAGTCATATACTTATTTTAGTACATTAAAAGAGTATGTTATTAACAATTTAATTATACATAATAGTAATGACACTAATTTGTAATTTGAGTAGATTTATTAACTTTATATATTTTAGTGCTGTATATATTTTAGTGCTGTTAATATCACTAACAACACTGTATAGAATTATTCAATTTCCTTTTGCATAACTTTTATTTTAAGACCTATAAACAATATTATTCTCAATTCAATTATAGCTAATAATTAATGACACATTGATTTGTAAATAATACATAGACAAATACATTTACTTTAATGGTTGTATAAATTTGACGTATAAAAGTTGCTCATTTGACAGTATGTCAAAATATTTATTAATTGACAGTTCGTTAGCCATGTTGAGTCGAATAAACAAAACAGAATATGACGCTGCTCGTTTTATTATTCNTTAATGATTGTATAAATTTAACGTATAAAAGTTGCTCATTTGACAGTATGTCCAAATATTTATAAATAGACAGTTTCGTTAGCCATGTTTATTATTCCCATATTCAACCACTAATGGAACATTACTGATTGATATTGACGTCGTTAGCACGTCAATATCAATCAGTAATGTTCGGTACGGTTATGAAGCTCTAACAAAAGTACTTCCTCACGAGTACGGTATCGATACTTTCTATTCGATACGTGTACCAACTCACGAGTACGGTATCGATACTTTCTATTCGTTTCAGTGACCGTACGAGGATTCCTATAACCTTTTAATTTATTAATCGATTAACTATAAATCGATATAATATCAACTAGGGATGCCCGATGATCATCGATTTTCGATGATCATCGATGTTAGAAGACAAAATATCGATGTTTTAACATCGATGTTGCATTAATAAAAACATCGTAACATCGATGTTGCATTAGTGAAAACATCGTAACATCGATGTCAGTATTTCGATAATGTGTTCCACATTATTTTCTGAACTCTACCAAACTACGGGAAAAATCCTTGTCTTTCGGTTGACAGCACTGCACACACCACAGACTAGACTAGTAACTACAAAGTCTTAATTTTTATATTAAGGGGTGTCTCATCGCGATTTTCGATTTCCCATATAAATAACAAGGAGAATTTTATGTTTTTCATTTGAAACCTTGTTTGTAATTAAACTAATAGTATCGATATAAAAGCCAATATATATTCTTGGAGGCAATTAAATTAATATACAAAAAAGTCTAATATATTTTTTGTTAATTTCACTCATTTAAAAATTTTTCAACGTTAAAGTTTACCAATTTATAAAAAAATTAAAGAAAAAAAAAAACAATACATCGATGTTTGCTACCATCGATGTTAGCCAACATCGATGTTGTTCTTGCGAATTTTATCGAACATCGATGTTACAGCTTCGATGTTGACATCAATGTCAACATCGGGCATCCCTAATATCGACATTTATTTTATTAGTAATTAGACATAAACTGTGTTCTTGTACTATCAAGTACAAAAACCACGTCAAAAATATTTAGGAATTTAAACCCACAACCATTTATGCGTTCAGTTAACTGTAATTATGACTTCAGCCCTTATTTATATGTCGCGGTTGAACCAAACGATAGCTTGAATTATTTCGTTATAACGCCATCTATCGGGGAATATGTTAAACTTAACATATTCTGCATGCTTAAGTATGAGTTTTAAAGTATGAGTTTGTTAAGCTTCATATTTTAACGGTAGCGGAGTAGTAAGGGGAAACGGAGCGCCAAACGCTACCTAGGACGGTCCTACACAGTGGCGTAGCTAGGGTATTTGCTGCCTGGTGCAGCTTAGCACTTGATGCCCTTTATAAAATGGTCAAAATAATTTCAGATTTCAAAACACACTAGAACAGATATATAAATTTTTATTGCTTCAAAACTATAATAACTATATATAAGTTATAACATTAGATTTTGGTAAAAAATATTGCAAAAATTTAAAAACGGACATTACGTGCTTTTTGACTAGCAAAGTCATTAATCATTATCATTAATCATTTTCAAAATTAATACTATCGACTAGTTCATGTTCGATTGACATGATCATGATGATGATGATGATTTCATTCTCTCATTTTTTTTGTACATTTGATTGATTCTTAATTGAAAAAAAATAAGAAAAATTGATCGTAGACTTTGATGCCCCTTTCCTTTTGATGCCCGGTGCGACTGCACCGCTCGCACCCCCCCAGCTACGCCACTGGTCCTACAGTCCACGTTTCTCTTCACTTCTTCACATCTGTAGCTTCGTCTACTGCCATCAACTCTAGAGGATCCTTATGCTTTTTTGTTTGTTAATTTACATCAGATTTGGCCATTGTTAAAGCGATGTTCAAAATTGTAGAATTCACAACAAAACATTGGTACTCTATCAATACATCTAAGACACTAAAATATAATTTTATATTTATTTATCAAATGAAATAATGAAATATATCTATTTAAATACTTATAATAAATTGAGTAAAACTTTCAAACATAAGCTATTGCTTATGTTTCAACAAATTCATACTTTAAAACTCAAATTAAATATTGTATACTTTTTATTTTTCTTAATTGTTTTACTTAACAGCTATCATCAATTTGTGTACGACCAGGTGCTCTGACCACTAAGTCATACGTTCTCATCGAGCTACGTCGAAATTTTTATACGTCGAAATTTTTGTACTAAATAAGTATTTTTCTTTCTTTAAAAATATTTAAAAAACTAAAATCATGATTTTGTAATTTTGTTTCTGGAAACAATTGCTAGTGCGTTGGACGTAAAAAAAATCTGATTATTAGCATTTTTATTATTGAAATATAAATTAGTTATAGCTAAACAATATTAACTTTGAATTTATCAGAAATTAAGAGATGGATATGTAAATACATTTTTCATTATCTATCTATATATTAGGTATAATCCTTTTGGAATAATAAAATAATAATTTTAGTGCCCACTGAAAGAAATTTCTATAATAATAAATAAAAACAGAGAAGTCACTACTTTCGCCATCTTAAGCTGTCATTAATTTAATAATGTCCTTTGTTTTGGTATTATTTACAGCAATTTAATATATGTGATTGATTATTACACTCAATTCACTGATTGTAACCTTTCTTTAAAAAAAAACAATTAAATGGTAATGACCTATGAATTATTTGACATATGTGTGATTATTTTTCTTTATTCTATTTCATTGTAAAAGGAAAAAGGTGAACTGATTATACATATTGTTACGACGCCTTTTTTGTTAACATATGTTTAGGGAGACTATTCAAAAAAACACACACACACACACTCACACTATTTAGCAAGTAGTATGTAGAAGTATAGGCAGAGTCATGTATCCTACAAAGATGTATGTAGAAGTGTAGGCAGAGGCAACCTGGAGTTCATCTCAGTCAGTTCCATTGCCTGTTGAGTAGGGGATCTGATGAGTATTGAACGGGGCTATCCCGTTATCACTCAGGTGTACCGTTTTTCGAAATGGAACATAAATTCATTCGGTCGAATCATGTTTCGCTACGGTTTATGGCGGTTTATGGCGGCCTTTCTTAAAAAATGAATAAATGGAATAATCCACAACAAACCAAATCACATCACAAAAAAAGACATAAGACAGTAAAAATATTTTGTCTGTACCTTTAGTAATTTTGACTGAAATGGATCGAGGGACACTTAAAAAGAATAATAGAAAGCAAAAATATTTTTTTTGAATTTCTTGTCTGTCTGTCTGTCTGTCGATATGTATGTCCACAATTTTCTCTGAAAGTACTGAATCGATTTTCTTGAAAGTATCACCAATTGCTTTGTTTTAACTTAACTTAACTTAACTTAGCTTCACGCTTTATCCCTTGCGGGGTAGTCAGAGAGAACGGAGCGCCAAACGCTACGGTCTCTACATACCTCTTTCGCCTCGTCCACTGTCATCAACCTCTTCATACATGCCCTTCGGGGGGTCCTCATGCTTTTTACGTGACCTTCCTCCAGTATCTTTGATACTGTGTTTTCGAAGGTCAACCGAGGTCTCCCCCTACCTTTCTTACCGCTCACTTTTCCATCATAANAGAAGAAGCTTAGAACCATGGATATTTGGTTTTGGCGACGATGTTGATGCGTGACCCGGCATGCCCCACGATTTTTTTCGCTTTGGATTGTCGTAGTGAATCCACTTTTCATCCCCAGTGACGATACGGTGCAGAAAACCTTTTCTCTTTTGCCGTTGAAGCAACAATTCACTAGAGAACTTATTCAAGGTCCTAATATTATCGCATAGTATAACTATTTTTCAATTACTATTAAAAGTACAATATCGATAATAATATAATAAAGCGGAATATTTTGTTTGTTTGTTTAAAAAAAAAGTAAAAGGATCTACTGGTCTAATTTACTTTTTTTTGTTTTGTATGAAAGCTACATTCTTCAGGAGTGAATATTACATTACTGTGCAAGTCTTAGTTAGCCTTAAATAACGAAATAACAATAATAATAAACACCATCGAATTTCTTTAAGCGCGTACGCTGCAAATATAGTTAAATATAATATATTTAACTATATTTGCAGTGTACGACATATTATGTCAGTACGTTGTATGATTAAAATATGCAATTTTATTAGATTTAAGAAAAGTCCACGACAACGTACGTATTTCTTATAAATAAGTTATAATAACACATTTTGTGAGAAAAAATATTTGAAATTTGTAAGGAGATATTCCATCAATTTTTATTTTGCATGTACATATATTGAAACATACGAGCAAAGTTATTTCATCATCATGGATATTTATGAAGACAATATTCAGCTTTTATAGTATGTAATTTGGAAGTGTACTTTTCGAGAAAATGTTAAATTTAAATTATTCAACACTCCGTTTACGGCTGCAAGTCTAGACTCAAGTTTTGCGGGGGGCGCCCTTTACACCGTACCGTACCATTAGTACCGTACCATACCATTAGTACCGTACCGTACCATAGGTGATACGCGGGCGAAGCCGCGAGTGGGCCGCTAGTATCTAAATAAAACGAATTTCATACTCGAAGAGCCGAATAAACAAACAGACGTAAAAAAAGAAACGAAAGCCATTCTGAAAAACAAAAAACAGCCGCAAAAAATCCAAAAGAAAAAAAAGCTTTCTTAATAGTTCAAAATAATTAAAAGCAAATTAATAAAACCGATATCCTGTTTTGGGCCGAAAAAAGAATAGCCGAGTTAGGTAAACTAATACAGGACTTATTGCACATTTTCGACTTATAGAAAATTATGCAATTTATGAAATGACTTTTAATTGAAATATTAGGAATAAAAGAAGAAAGAAAGAGGCCAGTCGTGGTGCAGGGGCACAAAGTATGACTGTAAAATTCACTAGTTGTCGGGTTCGATCCCCACTCGAGGAAATGTAATATTTATTTACATTTATATTTTCATTTTTTTGGTTTGCTATCGATGCAAAAGCGCAGCGTTGATTTCCGCCACTCAACACGCAATGCCTCCAGAACTTGGCGGAAAGTGGGGAGCGGAGTCTCTTAACACTAGGTTTCCTCTGCCTACCTCTGCTGTGTGCGGGATACGGCGTAAAGCTAAAATAAAGGAATAAAAAAAGCAAGTGTGATTATTCAAATATATTTATCTATCGGACAAAGAAATGTCTAACTATTAGGTAAGTATGTAGGTTACTCCAATGGAACGACGAATTAAGAAGATATTTAAAAAATAACGAAATTAAAATAATAAAATATTGAGCCCAGTCGAGAGGCAGGGGCACAAAGTGTGACTGTAAACGCGACTGGTTGTGAGTTCGATCCCCACTCGAGGAAATGAAATATTTATTTAAATTTCCATTTCTTTGTTCTGGTGTCGAGGCAAAGCGCGATATTGTGTTCCGCCACTCAGCACGCAATGTTTGCAGGATTCGGCAGCAAGTGGGGAACGGAGTGTCTGATGTGTGGGAGATGCAACATGCAGCTGATTTAATTTGGTTTAAAATAATAAAATATCCGTTTCATACTGTCTCACATACGGCTAATGATAGTGAACCTAATGTTTTTCGCCATTTCCTGCCAGTTGAAGCAAAGCGTGGCGTTTGGTTCCGCCACTCAACACGCAATGCCTCCAAAAATCGGCTCTGTCTACCCTGCTGCATGCGAAACACAGCGAAGAACACATCGATTAATTCTGTTTAAGAGTTTCAGTCAAATTGCGACAATCAAAGATCCTACTATAAACATTTAAATAATAGATTTTTGATTTAGGCCCAATGAAAGCCAAAGTCAGTCAGTTCAGTAAGGTTTTAATGGAAGTCCAGCAAGTACACATGCTTATAGAAAATGACGAATTAAAGAATGTATCACGCCCTGCTCCTCGACCGTGTTAACATGCATCTAGGTATGTAGATCGTTATCATTTAACACATTTTTATAGATCATATCTGATACTGCATTATTGAAGAATGTTGTAAATTACCTCATATTAAGCGTTTCCAATTGGGCAGGTTCCATTCCTCTTTCTGTAATTGCCTGGAAGATGTGGTGGGTGACGCTGTTCTTGTGCCTGTCGGTAACCCAGGTGAGAGGTCATTTTAAATTTTTATAGTGAATTTTAGGCTTTTTAAAATAAAATAAACTGGTTAAGTGCGAGTCGGACTTTCCTACTGAGGCTTTCGTATCAATTTCAGGATTGTAGGTCAACTAGTAGTTAGTACAACTTATAAAATATGAAAAACTTAAATTTGCGGGCATACAAGTATGCATTTATTTTGTATGAAATGAAATACAAATATTGTTTTTTTTATAAAATACCTATAAACTTTAACTTTTCACCCTGTATCCCGCACACAGCAGGGTAGGCAGAGGGAACCTAGTGTTCTTTTTTTTCTTTAACTTTTCGGATTCCTTTAATTGTATTTTAAGTTCTCACTTCGTGTCAAATTATATTACTGTAGCTAGTCCACGGGAAGTACTATACATATAAGTTTTGATTACGTTGAAAATGTTATACAAAATGCAACAAAATTGATGCGTAAATGCAAATATTATTTTATTGCGTTGACTAAAAACATAGATTCTGTGCTGAATATTTGATATTAATATTAATCTCATACCTTTACGCGATCTCGAGGTAAATAGTCTTGACCCACGGATCTAGAAGAATGATCCTGTAAAGATTCCGTTGTTACCTTTTGGAATACAGAACCCTAAAAAGGATAATTAAAAAACGCTCTATAACCATTTCACCTTTCTTCTTTTACAATAAAATGAAAAAAAAATATATAATTACATGTTCATATCAATCAATGGGTTTGCTTATTTTTGATGTGTTCTATGAAATATTTTTAAGAAGATTGCTTATTTTTGATGACATAGGGAAGCCGGGGGGTTCAATAATTGCAAAAAAACTGCTTACGTAATACTTGAACGGACCCCACTCGAGAAGATGAAATATTTACTTAAATGTATATTTCCATTTCTTCGCTGTGGTATCGAGGCTAAGCGCGGCTTTGAGCTCTGCCACTCAACACGCAATGCCTCCAGAATTCGGCAGAAAGCGAGGAACGGAGTGTCTTAACACTATGTTCCCTCTGCCTACCCTGCTGTGTACGGTATACAGCGTGAAGCTGATTTGATTTGATTTGTATAATTACAATATTTATTTTGTTAAAGTTCCGTTTCATATGATTCCTTTGAAAATATTCTTTCGTTTGTTGCACTACGTTTACCTACAATCGTGATACGGACGTCTCGGTAGGCGAGTCCGACTCGCACTTAACCAGTTTTTTTTGTTAACTATGTAACTGAGACTATTTCAAACGATTCTTATTATAGCTTATTCATTTGACACTCTTTTGGCATAGTCGAGGACATAGTATACTTAAAAAAACAATAATAATTAAAAAATTAAAAAAAAAACTGCAATTATTTGTATATTGTATACACAAGCGTGTATTTAGTCAAAAATATTATATATTTTTTTATTTACATTAATTTATTTTGCTTAACTAATAGTTATAATAGACAGTCATTTGAGGATATGAACGCTACTGATGTTGGGTTTAAATTTATTTAAATAATATGGATCCCCTTTTAAATTATAAGAGGATCTATGAGGGTGTCGTGGCGCAGGGGCACAAGTGAGTGACTGTAAGCACGACGGTTGTGGGTCGATTCCCACTCGGAAGAATGAATTATTATTTATTTATATTTCCATTTCTTCGCTCTGGTACCTACTAAGGCTAAGCGCTGCGTTGAGTTCCGTCACTTTAAAGGCAATGTCCTAAAAATTAGGCGGGAAGTGGAGAACAGAGACTACCTTCTAATCCTGGAGGCTGGTGTTGTAACAAGGATATACCTATTAGACATATATTGTATAATAAGTTACATAATATTTTTTTCAGGTACTACCACAAGAACTAGATTTTGGGGATGTGCGTATATCAGATATTAAAGGTAAAGTCAAGTTTTAAGTTAGATTAAAAATAAATTAAATATAATCTTCACTCTAGTGTCGTCACTGGTTGACATCAAACTATTGCGTATGCAGTGACATATTCTTTCACTGCGCCACGGCCGCTATATGCAACACATTTTTTTTAAATTCATCCGGTAACCTGAATACAGCAGAGTAGCATAGGGAACCTAGTGACTTCATTCGAACTTCGTTCCCCACTTTTCACGAAATTTTTATTGACATTGCATATAGAGGTGGAACTCAACGTTCTCATTGTCTTATTGCCAGAGCGAAGTAATGAAAATAATCCAATCCCCGATAATCGAACCCACCACCGTCGCCTACAGTTGTACGCGGCACGATGACCTCAACACACGTAGCACACTCCACGCTATACAATTCAATAGGGATTAGTCAATGACCGATTATTTATTGATGTGTGTATGGGATTAGGATTAACCTTTCATATCTAATATAATGTATAACAAAATATTCATATCTATCTTTATCTATTTACGTCACGACAGATGAACAATTTAATATTATTAATTAATTACTATGTAATTCGTGATGCATAATAATTAATAAGTAATCAATAAAAAAAATTGCTTTACGCTGTATTCCGCACACAGCAGGGTAGGCAGAGGGAACCTAGTGTTAAGACACCCCATTCTCCACTTTCTGCCGAATTCTGGAGGCATTGCGTGCTGAGTGGCAGAACTCAACGCCGCACTTTGTCTCGACACCAGAGCGAAGAAATGGAAATATAAATTTAAGTAAATATTTCCCACCATTTCTTACTTTCATATGATTGTGTTTTGTTTTTTTTATTCATATTATTGTGTTTTGATTGGAAGTTATTCTACTGAGCTGCCTTAAGAATTCAATCTATAAAAAACAACTTTACAGTTTTTACCGCATAACAGGACAGGCAAAGGCAACCCTTTTATACCTTATCGTGGTATATTGAGTGGCGGCACTAAAGACTTGAAAACAATTAAAACATAATCATTACCCGAAATGAACACTGAACCCACAACCGTCGAGTTTGCAGTCAGACTCTGTACTATGGCTTCAAAATCTATATAATAAAAATGTAACTCATCGCTGTCTATACATAGAAGAATATACATACATATAAGAATATGAGAAGATCTATTATTGGAACACAAAATAATAACTTTTAAAATTATCGTAAATAACTGTTCCAAAACTTTTTGTCTGTTTGTCTGTTTGAGTAGGTGCTTATCCATACTATAGCTTAACCAATTTAAGCTGTTTTCACTATTGTAATTTGGTAAATTTCCTTTAACATTTAATAAATCGTAATAAAATTTTATTGCTACAAAACAAGTGTTTTATAAAATTGGCTTTCAATGTATGGATACATATTATATTTAAAATGATAATTTTATTAGACCACAAAATAGATAAAAAAAAACAATAATTGGAGGAAGGTGAGAGCAGGTCGCTAGTAGTAAATATACATAATCAAAAATTTAAATCAGCTTCACGCTGTAGCTCGCACACAACACACTAGCTTCCCTCTGCCTACCCTAGGCAGAGGGAAGCTAGTGTTAAGAAACTTCCGTTCCCCAATTTCCGGATTCTGGAGGCCTTGCGTGTTGAGTGGCGGAGCTCAACGCCGCGCTTTGGCTTGACACCAGAGCGAAGAAATGAAAATATAAATTCAAATAAATATTTCACATCCTCGAGTGGGGATCGAAACCATAATTGGCATAGTCCATAATCTATTTTTGGTAAATTCTGAATTTCCTCTCAGGGGCGGGAGGGTCTCGTATAGTGTCAGGGTGGGACGCGCGCCCCGGACAGCATCCGCACCAGGCGCTTTTACGACTGATCAACTTCCATGGAACAGTTAGAAGTTGTGGTGGAACTATCATACACAAGGAGTGGCTGTTAACTGTAGCTCATTGTCCTGCTGGGTGAGCGTTACTAGATAATATTTTTTATCATTTTAGAGTGTTTCAAATATGTTTAAGGATTTAAAAAATGTACAAATATTTAAGATTTAAGAGGCGGTCATAGCGCAGGCGCACAAGGGTGTGACTGTAAGTAACGATTGTGCTGCGTGGTGGATCCCCTTTCGAGGAAATGAAATATTTATTTAATTTTTTATTATCATTTCTTCGCTCTCGTGTCGTGGCCTTAAGTTATTAATAGATATATTATTTGTCTTATAACAAAATCCTATAAATATTGCGTAATATAATTATATTAATACATACATAACTTCACTATCAGAAGCTATGTGTGTCTCTATGTATATATCGCGCCAAATGCTACGGTGTCTACATACTTCTTTCGCCTCGTCCACTGTCATCAACCTCTTCATACATCCGGAGCATCGTCATGCTTTTGAACCTGTTATGTGTATCTTTTCATTGCGGATTTGATCAGCTAAGGGTACTCCGCATATTCTACGTAGAGATCACACCTCCATAGACTTTACTTTCTTTCATTCTTCTTCTGTAATCCCACGTTTCTCTGCCGTTTAACAGCGTCGGTACCAAGACTGCATTGTGTACGGCCAAACGCGCAGCTGTGCTGACGTTTGGCCGTACCGGGGTTGTATCTCCCATAATGTAGTTCTCACAATTCTGTCAAGTCCATAAAAGCTCAGATTTTTTACGTGTTAACAGCCAAGAATTATTTGGTGATCATAGAAAAAGATTTGTTCAAAAAGATTTGATACATACACCCTCTTCCAGGTCTGAAGCCTCCTTGGGCCTGTCTCAATAGACGTTGGGATCTTGCATTCTTCTCGCCAATGTTTTAGCATAAAATTTACTACCTAAGCTAATCAAACTGATAATCTTATGGCTTGCGCAGTCTATCTGTGAACCTTTGCCTTTATACAAAAGCACGATGTATGCACCTTGTCAATCGTTTGGGTTCTCCCCGGTTTTCCATCATAAATTGCACAAAATTCAGAACAAGTCCAAGACGCGTGGCCCACAAAATTTGATCATCTCGGCAATAACTCCATCTGCTCCCACTGTCTTACCATATTTCAGATTTGTATTGCACTCTCAACTTCTTTTCGCTATCAGCTACATCAATACTCAAAGTTTCGTCCATACTTAAGACTGAAACATCTTCACATTCATACATCTCCTTATAAAATTCCGCCCAGCATTTTATTAATAAGCAATGTTTTCTTTAAAAATTTATTTTTAGCTTCACAACTATAGTGATAAGAGCCGGTCTAATAGAAATAAACAAGCCGGAGATGATGCTGGAGTCCACTGAGGTCTACATATATCCTACATTCAATGTGTCAAATCCTATGAGTGCACAAGTCAATGATATAGCCATGATAAAACTACCTACACCTTTAGAATATAGCCGTATGTTTTTATTTCACTTATTTACTTATTTAAAAATATTCTTTTAGGAAACGCATATTTTTTTACGTAGCGAAAGCTGAAACCGCGCATTTTGGACACTGTCCAATCGTTACTGATCACTAAGCCATATGTTCTCATTAAGCCACGTCGAAGTTCGTATACGCTTGTTAAAACTTGTTTAAGTTGTTAGCATCTTTGTAGTGAAATTTTTCACAATTTTTGCTGCCAAAGGATACTGCTTCTACAATTACTACTTAGAATTATTATCTAGCACAATAGCGCTTTAAAAATGTTAAATATATTTATTTAAAATTGATTGCAATGTTTTCTAAATATAGTGTGAATCATTTGTCGTATATCAGTGGTTGTGGGTGGTCACGGCCAGGTAGATAATTTTTTTTTACATTTACAAGGAACAGCAAGCCGTCGCATCCGATAAATGGCGGCTTCGACATCTGCCACTCCACAACAATATCTCATCTCTATCTCACACAAAAATTATGCAGCGCGTAGGAAACGAAATGTCTGAACACTAGGATCCCTTTGATAGCCCTGATGTGCGGGATACAGTGTGAAGTTAAAGAAACAAAACATAAATTTGCAATATAGACTTATATTGAAATGCCGTGTGATCCCGGCCTAGAATAGGATCATCCTGGTACTGGTGGTGTCGTAAGACTCTACCACACATACTTTAGTCGCCACTAAAGTATATGTGGTAGAGTCCCGTCGCCAGCAATGGCAACACGCATGGGCAGACTCGACCGTATCATTACCACCCCCGGCATTTAAAACCGGCGTGAAGTAGTGGCTTTATGCCACTGCGTTTCGCATCAGGTAATGCCGGGCTCCGGCGCCCAACCCACCTTACAGGCAGGCAACGCACCTGTAGCTCCTCTGGTGTTGCACGGGGTCGTGGGCGGCGGTGATCACTTACCATCAGGTGACCCGAACGCTCGTTTGCCTTGTCTTTTCCATAAAAAGAAAAATCATAGTTTAATGTAACATATTATATTAATGGAATTCCTTTAGATAATTTACGTGCTATCCGAATCAAACCAATATCCGAGGCATTTATAGACTACAAGGATGTGGTGTTTTATTCGAGTGGGTTTGGTCGTATTTGGACTGAAGGTTAGTTAAGTTTAATTACTATTATTATGTAAGTGATAATTTAGAATTTAGAAAATGGCCATCTTTGTCTGCATAAGAAAGTACAATGTTTTATTCATGAACCGATTAAAATAAAATAAAAGCACAAAATGTTAAGTTAAGTTGTCAAAATACAATAGAAAAAACAGCATAAGGATCAGTTAAAATTCAAAATCAGTTATGTAAATAGTTTTTCTCACATGATATAAATTCCTATAGACAGCGATGAATATTATTTTTTCATATTATACACACACACACACACACACACACACACCTACACACACACACACATATATATATATATATATATATATATATATATATATATATATATATATATATATATATATATATATTTCAGGTGATCGACCGGAGCACTTACAATGGGTGTACTTGAAGGGTATTTCAAACGAGGAGTGTGTCGGATACTACAACTCGCGCTCCATCTCTGAGAACAGCCTCTGCGCCATCGGGTACAACGAAACTACACAATCTATATGTACTGTATGTAATACGCCTACTATTACATTTTTTTTTCAGCTTCACGCTCTATCCCGGTAATAACAGGGTAGGCAGGGGGAACCTAGTGTTAAAAGTTTAAGACACGTCTTTCCTCACGCACAGACCATTCCAATTTGTCGAAACATTTTGAGTTGCGCAATTCAACGCTGCGTTTTATCTTATTATGAGTACGAGAAGTTAAAAATAATTAATTCCCCCGACTGGGGAATCGAATACACAACTGTTGGTTTACAGTCAATGGCTGAAAATTTAGTGACAACTTAAATAGTAGAAAAAAAAAATAAAATAAATGAGCTTCACGCTGCATCCCACACACAGCAGGATAGACAGTGGGAACCTAGTGTTAAGAGACTCCGTTCCCCACTTTCCACCGAATCCCGAAGGAATTACGTTTTGAGTGGCGGAACTCAACGCCGCGCTTTGTCTCGACACCAGAGCGAAGAAATGGAAAGATAAATATTTAATTTCCTCAAGTTTGAGGCCAGTCGTGGCGCAGCGGCACAAAGTGTGACTGTAAAACCGACTGGTTGTGGGTTCGATCCCCACTCGAGGAGATGAAATATTTACTTAAATTTATATTTCCATTTTTTCGCTCTGGTGTCGAGGTTAAGCGCGGCGTTGAGTTCTGCCACTTAACACGCAATGTCTCCAGAATGCGGCAGAAAGTGGGGAACGGAGTGTCATTAGGTTCCCTCTGCCTACCCTGCTGTGTACGGAATACAGCGTGAACCTGATTTTATTTGATTTGATTATTTCCTCAAGTGGGGATCGTACCCACGACCAGACGCCTGCGCCACGAGTAAAAAAAAAATATATTAATATTTTTTATTACCAGGGTGACAATGGAGGACCTCTAGTGCACGTGTCTGCGGACGGGGAGCCCATACTCGTCGCGATTATATCTTTTGTAGCGGACAGCCAACGCGGCTGTCATTCCGGTTATCCTGGTGGTAAGCTACGTACTAGTTGTGTATTTTAATAATCTAGGGTCAATTTTCTTACTTCAAGATTAGGTTTTCAGACTATCAAAGCAAGCCCAGCATCGTTTATATATATAAAACATAATTACTTTTAGCTTCGCGACGTATTCCAAATAGGAGGGTAGCTATAGCAAACCAGAGTGTTAAGATATTCTGTTTTTCTCTTTTTGCCGGGATTCAAGATCCAAGATATTGCGTGTTGAGTAGCAGTTGTCAAAGCCACTCAATGCCTTCCCATGCACAGAAATGAAACAAATTTATTATCTGAGTGGATATTTACATTCTTAGAGGCGTCGTGTTGACTTCATAATTTATTATAAAATATAAATATTATAATCAATGCGAATGCGCAGAAATCTTGATTGAATATTTATAAACAAAAATTTAATTATGAATGAACTGTTCCATTTTATGATGTAAATGTATTATCGGATATGTTTGTGTTATGTTACTATTAGATAAAATCAATATAATTTATTAAAATGAAAATAAAATTGAAATCATTATAACGTTTCTTTTTGTTATAGTCTTCACGCGTACCGCACCATTCCATCCTTGGTTTAAAGAAATAACCGGAATAGACTTCGAGAATCTTCACGAGGAAACGTTTCCCATAAGCTCTGAATCTACCGATTATCCTTCAACAGGTCCTGACATCTCACCTCTTCCAAGTTCCACTAGTCCTCCTTCCACTTACCTTCCCACTACTGAATTCATTTCTTCCACGGCTATATCTATAATATCTTCTATCAGCACTTTAGATCCTACAACTTCTAATACAACTTCCTCCCAGCCAACCACTTCATCACCAATACAAGACGATGGACACAGTGAATCGGAAACAAACGACGTAGCACAGTCGGAACTACTCAAAGAATTGGAAGTCGACGTCAAAGTTAAGTACAAGTTTGGAAAAAACGGGAACTTACAATTAAGAAATGCCGATAAAAATGATTTATTAAAATCATAATACTGCGTGATGATAAAAATATATATTTTATTTATTTATGATTAGAAATATAATATTATGAAAGCATTTTGTGTTTTAATAATTTAACTATTTAGGATTTCCACATCCTCAACTTTTATAGAGAAAATATCTCAATATTTAATGGTAATTATTTTTGACATTAACATAAAAAAAGCATTAGAAAAAAATCTTTCTATATATTATTAGTCGTTCTGCTACAGTACCTACAGTAGTTGTTGCAGGTTATCTTTATGAAATTTAAGTGAATTATTTGAAATTTGTAATTTGTATTTATGTATATATGTAATCTATATTATAGAGGCCGTCGTGGCCCAGGGGCATAAAGACTGTAACGCGACGGTCGTAGGTTCGATCCCCACTCGAGGAAAAGAAATATTTATTTAAATTTATATTTCTATCTCTTCGGTCTGGTGTCGAGGCAATGAGCGGCGATGAGTTCCGCTACTTAGCACGCCATGCCTCCAAAATTCGGCGGAAATGGAGAACGGAGTATTTTAACACTAGATTCCCTCTGTTATGTGCGTGAAGCTGATTTATTTTATTTTTATTCAATCTATATTATTAGTTTTAGTAATTTTACTAAGAACTTTTAAGTTGTTCAAAAACACATTTTAACTATAGAATGGAAGCTTTGAACAGTTGTGTTCTTGTAAAGGTTTTTTTTATTTTTCAGGGTTACTTTTTGGTAGAAAATTTCGGCACGGTCCCTCTATTCCTACGCCCATGCAAATTTCATAAATTTGATGTGAAATAACATTGAAAGATTTATAATTATAAATTTCTAGATATTATATTAGGTCTCTTTCATTCTACAGGTGTTTTATAAAGAAGATAATAAAAAAATTAATCACCTTTTTCAATATTCACTCTCTGTAAATAACGATAAGAATAAAGTGTTAGTTTCAAAGTTGTTTCATACAAATAATACAAGAGATAAAGCTAATTAATCAATTATTTATCATATTTATCGTATATATTAAAAATACAGTGAATCCTTGAGTTCGGTTGGTTCGGTCTTTAAGTCAAACGATGCAAGGCATTCTTATATAGACCAATCATTATTAAATTTAGTGTACAAGAAGATGTTAAAGCACGTGGTTATATTATTTTTGGCCTTGGCTGCTCTCCAGGTGATATTTTGTTTTGTTTTACAATCAATAAAAAAATACATACAATAAAATTCTAACTCATCGCTGTTTGTACATGGAAGATATACGGGAAAATCTATTATTGGAGGCATTTATTGATGTGAACAAATTTTTGCTTATCTATGCGTTTGTGCTAATCTTCGAAACAGCTTAGCCGATTTAAATGCCGTTTTCACAATTGTATTTTAACAATATTTCTTTAACACTTTGTGCTAGTTTTATTTAAATTAGTATATAAATAAAAAAGTTATGTCAATATAAAGTATTGCATTCGAATCTATTGCTATAAAATAAATATTTTATTTAATTGATTCAAACTATAACTTTCAAGCCTAGCCTAGCTAGCATTGGCCATCATCGTCTTTATCATTATTTCCAGGCTTGCAACGGCCACTGCCAAATGTTCTAGGAATAAATTAATAAATGATACTGGATTAAACTAAACTCTTTCCAGGTGCCAGCCGAGTACGTACCTACCGCTTATGTAGAGAGTTACGACAACGCCAGTAAGTTTAATTTATTTTATGTAGATAGCGAGATATACCGCCATGGAATAAAAGTGAGACTGTATCTCAAAATATTTCTGACTTCTGATCCAACTAAAATCTGATCATATTCTATTCTAAGTTTCTTTAGTGAATTAATGGGAAGAGAGTGTCTTAGAGCAGAGGGAACCCGGTAATCTAGTGTAGGTTATCAGGTTCCTCCTGCCAGCTCTGCTATGTGATAGGATACATTGAAGCTAAATGAACAAATTAGTATCTTTGTTCATACATTAGTAAAGTTTTACAATCTTATTATCATTAATGACTAACATCATAGGTTAAGCGCGGCGTTGAGTTCTGCCACTCAACACGCAATGCCTCCAGAATTCGGCAGAAAGTGGGGAACGGAGTGTCTTAACACTAGGTTCCCTCTGCCTACCCTGCTGTGTGCGAGATACAGCGTGAAGCTAATTTATTTTTTTTTTACTAACATCATAATAATGACTACACCAGTCAGGCTCAGGGACTTAGGAATGTTTCTACTAACTAAGAGTACGACAAATTTTGTATTTCTGATTTTGTTTCAAATTCTTTGAAATTATTCTTTTGCTTATTATTCAAAATTATACTTTCCTTTGCTAAAATAACTTACATATATTTTTATTATCTGTGAATTTATTATATTATATATTAATTGCAAATTTATTTAAGCTGTTCTATATCTACTGTGATATCTTAAGTAATCGTCGACTCTCGATAAAATCTTAATAAAGAAAGAAAAAGCTCAGAATCAAATTGCGCAGCCATCTACAGTTAACTTTAGGGCCGCTACGACTCGTAGACCGTAGTGACCGTACCATCTTTGAACACCACAGTGACTATATTTGGATCATCACTTTTCTTCATTTATAAAATGTTTTACCTTATTAAATAAAGAAAGTAGACAGAATATTGTGTTACAATTTAGCCGTAAGTTATAACCCATTTGATAAACAAATAATTTAACCACGGTTAAATTTAATAAGGTATATTATTTTGAGTGTGAGAATGATTTTAAGTTCACGCTGTACCCCGCACATAGTAGGATAGGTAGAAGGAACCTGGGAATCTAGTGTTAAGATACTCCTTTTCTATTAAGTCACTTCTGTTCCCCACTCTCCACCGAATTCTTGAAGTATTGCGTTTTGGGCGGCGAAGCTCAACGCCGCGCTTTGCCTGGTTACCAGAGCGAGGTTAGCGAAATATTAAATATTTAATTTCCTCGAGTGAGAATCGAACCCACAACCTGCGCCATGACTGGCCCCTAGACTGTAAGAATGATATTTTACAATACTAAAAAAATCACCATGACCGCCAAAAAAAATCAATTAGGATTAAAAATATAAAATTTCTTATCAAAAAAAAAATCACGACCAACAGGATTTGCGAGAACTAATTCGTTTTAAATGTAGTTTGTGAGACATTGATAAGATAACATTTAAGTTACGCGTCCTTTTTATCGGATATTTGGATTGTTGGAGATTAGAGACCAATCACTGCTTATCATTTAATACTTTTAATGTATACTAGAGCTATTTTATATTTTCAAATATAAAAAAAATAGATAGATTAAAAAAAAATGAAAGGGCGGCTAAAGTAGGTTACATTAAAGATTATTAAAAAAATAAATTTCTTTTGAGGATGTGTATAACAACTCCCGGCTACCTCCTGGCTTATTACCAAATCAAATTTAAAATAAGTTATAAAGCTTATTATATATAATAAAGTATAAAAATAATCATTTTAAGCTTCATGCTGCAGGGTAGGCAAAGGCTAAGACATTCTGTTCCCCATGCACTGTCGATTTTTTAAGACGTTGTATGCTGAGCGGCGGAACTCAATGCCTTCTTCTTCGAATTCAAAAATCAAATTCAAATAATTTTATTCAAAATAAGAAGTTACATGCTTCATTTTTTGAACGTCAAATAATTTACCACCAGTTCACTAAAGTTAATGTCTCAGATCTGAGAAGAACCGGCGCAAGAAACGAGGCGGGACCTATTTTTTTTAAACCAATTTTAAACAAATACATATTTAATTATCTGTGACAATGATACCTTTGAAACAGACTGGAGGGAGCATTTCATTGCCAAGGCGTGCTATCGTTCACAAAATCATTAATTTGATAATAACCTTATCACACAAACGTCTTTTCACATTTTTTTTAAATTATGATATAGAAAACTCTCTGACATTTTCTGGGTTCCTATTGTAAAAGCGTACACATTGTCCCATAAATAATTACGGATTCGATGCAACCGAGTTACAAGTGCCCCAAGATTATGCCTATTTCTAGTGTTAATATCACATCACCAATTTTGATAAAATTATTAATGTTTTTCTTAATACATTTCTCTTAACATACATAACATTTTCTTTACATACATAACATTTTCAAAAATATATTAAGATGCAACTGTCAATATATTAATTTCTTTAAAATGGAAATCAAATGGAATGGAATGGAAATCCAATTCACTACTATCGCGTGCCACTTCGCTACGACGGCCTGAAAATAAACATATAGTAAATTTCCTTTTATCTTTCCAGGATCGGGATCTCGTATAGTGTCAGGATGGGACGCGCAGCCCGGTCAGCACCCGCACCAGGCGCATCTACGTATGATCAGCTTTACCGGAGTAGTGTCGAGCTGTGGGGGCAGTATTATACATAGAGAATGGGTGGTTACCGCGGCGCATTGTTCTGCTGCGTGAGTGTTATTTTATCTTTTTAGTTTCCGTTTCTTCTAAGAAAATGGTCGTTAGGCACAAGGGCACAAAGGTGTGACTGTAATGCGGATGTGGGTTTGATCCTCGTTTGAGGACATGAATTAGTATTTATTAATATTTTCATTTGTTCGCTATGACACCAAAGCAGAAGCCCGTCGTTGAGTTCCGCTATTTAATACGCAATGCCTCCGCAACTCGGCGGAAAATGGAAAGCGGTGAGTGCGGGATACAGTGTGAAGCTCTTAATAATTAATAACGATATACTTTTAATAGTATAATATTTATTTCTCTAATAAAACAATTAATTATAAAACGAATTTTCCAGGCAACGGTCCATAGTAGTGCGCGCAGGAGGAGTTCTGATGGCCAGCCCCGATGTGTCCATAGATACTGCGCAATATTATTTGTATCCAACTTTTGACGAGTCCAGGCCGAGGAACGTGCAGATCAATGATATATCTCTGCTGAAGCTGGCTCGTCCCCTCGAATACAGTCGTATGTTCTTGACTCATTTGCATATATTTAAAATCTGTCATACTCATACGTTACTTTTTTATATTTTTTTTAGCTTGACACTGTATCTACATCACACAACAGGGTAAGCAGAGGACAGTTAATGTTAAGACACTACGTATCACATTTTCCACCGAATTCTGGAGGCATTATGTGTTGTGTGGCGGAACTCAACACCAGAGCGAAAAAAAGAAAATATTTTATACTTGATTTCCTCAAGTGCTATGTCGAGTGAAATGTTTCCAAAGTTGTCTATTATTAAGCATTTTCAGAAACATTGTACATAATTGTAGTCTTTACTCCTCTCTTACCTTTACATTGAACAAAATAAAGTCGCTTATATATTTTTCAAATTGCAAAACCGATTTTAATGTGGCTTCCACTGAGTGATAGAGCTTAATTGTCTTACCGCCACGAAGCTTCGAATTCTAAGTGTATCAAATTTGAATCCCGCTATGTTCAAATTTTTATATAAAAAAAATTAAATTAGCTTCACGCTGTATCCCGCACACAGCAGGGTAGGCAAAGGGAACCTAGTGTTAAGACACTCCGTTCCCCACTTTCTGCCGAATTCTGGAGGCATTGCGTGTTGAGTGGCAGAACTCAACGCCGCGCTTAACCTCGACACCAAAGCGAAGAAAAAGGAAATATAAATTTAAGTAAATATTTCATCTCCTCGAGTGGGGATCGAACCCAAAACCAGTCGATTTTGCAGTCACACCTCGTGCCGCTGCGCCACGACCGGCCTCAAAATTTTTATATGTTTTCTAAAAAGTATTTGTCTTATCTAAGTGTGGAATAATGCTTTAAAAATGTAAAAAATGTTTAATAAATAGTCTCTTTTGCAATTTTTACCGAGATGCTAGCAACAAAAATTAGTTGGTCTAAGCGCTTGGAGAGTTTTCAAAGAGACGCGGGTTCAAATCCCGTTACGTTAAATTTTTTATGTTTTCGAAAAAGTATTTTACTTAGTGCACATTTTTTTAAATATCCACAATCAGTGAGATTTAAAATTAAAACTTAATGCTAGTTTTCTACACTTGTAGGTAACATACGGCCTATCCGCCTCCAACCGTTGTCGGACGCGTTCAGAAATTACGCAAACGAAATTGTTTACGCCAGTGGATTTGGACGTACATGGACTGAAGGTAACATTTTTATATTTGATATCTTTTCAATTTAGTTATAGAAAGCAGGCAGAGGGAACCTAGTGTTAAGACACTCCGTTCCTCTTGCACCGCTCAATTTTTCTGACATTGCGCGTTTCGTGGAGGAACTCAACACCGCATTTTGACTACCAGGGTGGGGAAAATGGAAACGATTGAAAATTTAATTCCATCACTCCCCTGAATGGAGATTGAGCCCACAAACATAGTGTCTACAGTCACTGCACCACGACGGCCTCTCAATTTACATAATGTTTTATTTTCCTAAATAATAAAGTAAGAAATCTCTCTTTCGAGATCTTCTTTCTTCTTATTATATTCTCATATAGCTTCGATCAATTTAAAAGAGTTGCAACGTTTGGTGAAGGCTGCTTTATCCAAATAATTGACCAAAGATCTAGTCAATTAAAATATATTATCGAAACCTTTACGAATGCTTATTTTTTTAACTATATATAAACTAAATAACTATAATTAAAATCAAATGCTAATTCCAGGTGATCAGCCGACTGTCCTGCAATGGGTGTATCTCCGTGGTGTTTCCAACGTGGACTGCGCGTTTACGTACGGTACTGCATTCGTAACGGAAAACACTGTTTGTGCAAGATTCTTCAACGTTACTTCACAATCCATCTGCCAGGTACATCCTTGTCTATATTTCTATACTAATTTTATAAAACGTATGAGTTTGCTTAGGTAACGCACTAATCTCAGGAACTAGTATATACGCAGGTCGCAGGTTTTACAAGGGGGGCGAAAGTACAGTAAAGCGAAAAAAATATATATAAAACTTTTACTATGAAACTGACTTTACTTAAAAAAATGAAGGGGTATATATACACACACACACACACACACACACACAGACACACACACACACAGAGACACACACACACACAGAGACACACACACACACACACACACACACACACACACAGACACACACACACACACACAGACACACACAGACACGCACACGCATACACACACCTATATAGTATATATACACCTACGCTGCTGTGTGCAGGATACAGCGTGAAGCTGAACAAATTTCAATGTATTTCGATTTCTATAAAATTAAAGTATATAATAAATGTAATACATCAAAATTATATTAAATTTCAAAATAATAGTTTTAAACATCTATTATTAGGGCGATAGCGGTGGTCCACTCGTACACGTGTCTTCTGATGGAGTACCAACACTGATCGGCGTCAGCTCTTTCGTACCTGCACCTCCTCACGGCTGTCACTCAGGCTTCCCTGGTGGTAAGCTATTACGTCAATACGTAATTTAACACATTTTTTTACTAAAAATTTTATACATTTATTTTTTTATTTCTTTGTGAAAGTAAATATGTACAACACAATAAGCATATTAAAAAAACCTTCTTTTGTCATTTACTTCATAAAAAAATTATAAGTCTGTTATACCAACGCAACTTAACGTTATTTTAAAAATAAGCCTTATATATAATATTTTCATATAATATATTATAATATTATAAAAATATAGTTGTTTTGTTATAATTATGTAAACTATTTGTTGTATATTTATTGCAGCTTTCATACGCCCAGCACCTTTCCTATCTTGGTTTGAGGAGATCACTGGTATTGACTTTAACAATCTAAACGAGGATGAGGAAGTCAGCACTCTGCCACCTTCAACTCCTTCTCCTACTTTGGCACCCACTACTTTAGAACCTACGACAGTAACAGTCCCCGCACCTGAACCAGAAGAGGAAGAAAGCGAAGAAGAAGAAAATGAAGAAGATGACACCAGTGAAGAAAATGATAGCAGCGAAGAAGATGACAGCAGTGAGGAAAGTGACAACAACGAAGAAGATAATGATGACAAAGAGCTTTCAGAACTTCTGAAAAAGTTAGAAATAAAAGTTAAAGTCAGTGTCAAACTTAGTAAATATGGTCAAAAAAAGATAAAATAACAGAAAAAGATTGACATTATTAATAGTAATTACTAATTATAATATTTTTTAATATTTATTAAAATAATTAAGCTTTATTATACCATTTTTTTATTTACAAATATTTATATAGTGTAATTTTTCTTTTTGATAATATCCTAAATAAATACACCATTTGGATTATACAGATTGATTGATAGATAGAACAAATTCTTTATTCTTCTTTGCATACAAATCAAATCAAATCAACTTCACGCTGTATCCCGCACACAGCAGGGTTGGCAGAGGGAACCTAGTGTTAAGACACTCCGTTCCCCACTTTCTGCCGATTCTGGAGGCATTGCGTGTTGAGTGGCAGAACTCAACGCCGCGCTAAACCTCGACACCAGAGCGAAGAAATGGAAATATTTAATAATCCATTTCCTCGAGTGGGAATTTTTTTCAATACTTAATTTATATCTAAATATATTTTTCAAATGATTTACAAAAAAAAGCCAGGCAAAAGCGAGTCGCGCTCGCCCACCGAGAGTTCCGTACGCTTAGCTTAGCCCTTTCATTTGATACCTCACTTTAACTAGCGGCTTTTCTGCCCAAATTTTGCCCCCTTTCAAGTCTATTAATTTTAGGACTTAATAACAAACCTGAACTAGTACTACCTGTAGATGCTAGATTACAATTTTCAGAATTCTAGGTCATCCGGAAGTACCTTATTAATTTTGCTTCCCTTTATAGGGTCGAAATACACGTTTTTAGCGATATTTATATCGCCATATCCTTTGTTAAGTAAATGTAGAAATAAGATTTTTTCGGGAAATCATGAGCCCGTAGATCTGAGCATATGGTTTGAATTTTCACTTGATATCTCAAAGCATTTCTGAGATAAAGGCTTCTTGACAGACATACAGACAGACAGATAGACGGAAAACAAAGTGATATTATTAGGGTTCCTTTTTTCCTTAAAAGTTACGGAACCCAAAAAATTAACGGTCGGTCTTCCGAGTACTATTTATTAAAAGTAGAGTAAACAAATTTAAGGCATTTATAATAAGTATCCTAATAATAGTTAACTGTATATTAGTTAGAGGCCAGTCGTAGCGCAGCGGCACGAACTGCGACTATAAAACCGACTGGTTGTGGATTCGATCCCCACTCGAGGAAACAAAATATTTACTTAAATTTATATTTCCATTTCTTCGCTCTGGTGTCGAGGACAAGCGCGGCGTTGAGTTCTGCCACTCAACACGCAATGCCTCCAGAATTCGGCAGAAAGTGGGGAACGGAGTATCTTAACACTAGGTTCCCTCTGCCTACCCTGCTGCGTGCGGGATACAGCGTGAAGCTGATTTATTTTTATTTATTTATTTGTATATTAGTGGTTAGCTGCAAGAAATCATTTGCAGTGGTAAGGCCGCCATTGCACATATTATGTCAAAATATATAACCAAATTAACAACTTGCAAGGTTTTATGTGCAATAAAGTGTTTGTTATTATTATTGCTATACAATATAACATAGTTTCAATAAATAAAAAAATATATAATTTGTGTTTTAATAATTTATTAAACAATCTTGTAGAAGGCTAGTTGTGTCGCAAGGCACGAGCGTAAACCCGAAAGGTTGTGGATTCGATCTCCACTCGAACAGTAAAATTTTACTATTTAATATTTTCATTTTCCTCGCTGTGGCAATGAGTCAAACCGCGACATTGATTTCTGCCACTCAACACGTAATGCTTTTAGAATTGGGCGAAAATTGGGGAACGAAATAATTTTTATCTTAGACAAAGTTAGATTATTACTACAATCAATATTTCATTTATTGCTTTTGTTTTTGTATTATTTTTAATATTTTTCCAAGAAAACGTAGGGCGTAGGAATTATAAGTAAAATAATGTATTAAAAAGTACAAATAGGATATGTTTGTCACAGCGAAAGAGATTAGGAATCAATTGAATTAAATAGACTGTAAACGCAACGGTTGTGGGATTGATATCCATTCAAATTAATATTTTTTAATTGCTCTGGTAAAAAGATGAATCGCGGCGTTAGGATACGCAACTTGATATGAAATGTCTGGAATCTATAGTTTTTGTGCTCACCAGTTGGCGCTCTTAGCGCATTGGGTTACGAAGTGTAGCTGTACTCAATATATTTTGTTAAGAATATGAATTTTAACATCACTATGACAATTTCCAACATCGTTAAGTGTCGTCCATAATTTTGAAAAGACAAAAGTCTAAAAGCACTAACATTAATTATTATCTTTCATTCTTATTGCCTTAATTGCTATAATCTATAGGTACATTTTGGAGACCGACATGGCGCAGTTGCATAAGCGTGTGACGCGACGGTTGTGTGGTCGACGTCCCCTCGGGGGATTGAATTGTTATTAATTAATATTTTCATTTCCTAACTCTGTTAACAAGGCAATACGCGGCGTTCAGTTACGTCACGCAACACGCAATGCGTCTTCTGGCAAAGAGGTGAATGGAGTGCTTAACGCTAAGTGCTCTTTGCCTACCTTACCTCTGCGTACCTTGCTATAGGCGGGATACAGTGTGAAACTGAAAAAAAAATCTATACATATAATGAAACTGTAAGTGATCGCTACAGGTATTTATCAATTTAATAAAACCCAAAATACCTACTTCTACTGGAGACTAGTGTCGTAATGGCACGCGGTAGCCCCCATTGGGCAGAAAGTCTAGAGTGGGAGTGCCTTAACAGAATGTTCTCTCGTACTGCTTGTTAAGCAGAGGGAACCTACAACGGTAAATAAAGAAAGTTAAATTGAAAATGAAGACGTACCTATCTAGTTAATAGGTACCTTGTACATTCATAACAATGCATCGAGACTCTGCTTTAGATAAAATTTTACGGTTTTAGATAACAATATTTGTCATAAAAAACTAAAATCTAATTCGATTTAAATAATATTACGAAACAAAGATGGGAATGAGATAATGATATTGTTAATCTAAATTTTATCTTACTTCATTATTGATTGCATTGCATTACTAGAGATGTACCTAGTTTAGTTAATTATTATTTTAATTTGCTAGATTTCTTTTCTTTGCTTGGATAATTTTGATAATATACACACAACAGTCGACATTTTTTTGAAAACCCACCAGCAAACCTGAAATTTTTAAGCATTAGATCGAGGAAATCGGAAGGGCAATTCTCAATAGCTTCAAAGAATCTTATAGTCTTATAATCAAACTTTGCCACGACAAGCGAATAAACATTGTTTGAAAATTTAATTGACTTCTTTTAAGTAAAATAATAAATCTTAATATCACAAATCTTTGTCGTACAGCCCAAATATACCAATGATAAAAAAATATTTATAAAAACAAAAACCCCGACTGCATAAAACTAAAAAGAAAATAAATGGACCCAATAGTTTATTAGGATTAACAGAAATCAATTTTTTTTTTCATTATTCCAATGGCGTCCCACAGCTGCTATGATTCTTTTATGTCAATCCGTTTAGCGGTTCTGGAGATGTGAGGTAATAAAGAATATTACACACATATATACATACACACAAGATACGCGCGAAAAACATAACCCTTCTTTAGCAGTCGGTAAAAAGACAACATATAGTGTATCACATATAATAACTAGATGGTGTTCGATTTGGGAGCTGCGAGATATATCCAACACAAGTGTTTTAAAACTACGTAAATTTAACTGAGAAGTCTCAGTGCAAAAAATCTGAATTTTGCATTTTCTGAATAAAGAATTGAGGCCTGTTGTGGCGCAGCGGCACAAAGTGTGACTGTATAACCGACTGATTGTGGGTTCGATCCCCACTCGAGGAGATGAAATATTTCCTTAATTTAATTTTTAACACGCAATGCCTCTAGAATTCGGCAGAAAATGGGGAATAGAGTGTCTTAACACTAGGTTCCCTCAGCCTACCCTGATGTGTGCGGGATACAGCGTGAAGCTGATTTTTGAATAAAGATTTTTGAAGAATTATTATTATTATTATTATACAAATCTTTAATATATTCTATACATATAATAAAATTGTAGCGGATCGCTGTCTGTATAACAGTCGAATGGGAAAGGAAAGAAAAACGGAACATTTTTACGTCTCCATAGAAAATCAACATGAAATATGGTAAATATCCAGTAAGTATTTTAATTTATTTTACTTAAACATGAAGAACGACTTTGGTAATTGATTAATAATAATCAGTTTTTTTTATTTTTCGTGACGTAAATAGACAATAAGATAAGAATATTTTATATTTTGATATTTAGTCATAGGTACATTAAGATATGATATGAGAGGCCAGTCTGGCGCAGAGGCACAAGGGTTTGACTGTAGACTGGTTGTGGGTTCGAACCCCACTCGACGAAATGAAATATTTATTTAAATTCATATTTTCATTACTTTGTTTTGGTGTAGAGGCAAAGCGCGGCGTTGAGTGTCGCCATTCAACACGCAGTGCCTCCAGAATTCGGCGGAAAATGGGAAACGGATTGAGAGAACTTTAAACTAGGTTCCTTCTGTTTACCCTGTTGTGTGCGGGATACAGCGTGAAGATAATTTATTAAGATATGAAACGTTAATCCTAATCCCTTACAAACATTAATTAATCGGTCATTAACTAGTCCCTCTTTAATTGTATAGGTAATGTGCATTGTGCTACGTATGTTAAGGTCATCGTACTGCAGTGAAATAGCGTATGACTGGAAACACGATGGTGGTGGATTCGATTTTCAGTTGGGAGAACGAATTATTTATACCGCTCAATAAGCAAAGTTTCCAAAATTTGCGTGAAAAATGGGGAACGAAGTTTCTGTTCCCTACGCCTACCCGGCTATCACCCGGATATCGGTCACAAGGAAGAAGAAAATAAAAAAATCGAAATGTGCTAACATATATAGTAGAGGTTAAACTTTATTTTGGACCGCCCAATCACCTCATGATATATTATGTAACGTATTTCATTGTCTAATAGTTAAGAAATATAACTCTAAATTAATTTTAATTTTGAAGGTACCCAGTTCATATCCACGTGGATGTTCATATCGGCGCATGGATGGAAGTTCCTACGAAACCGCACGGTAGTGGAACGCTACGTATCCAAATGGTATGGATGATAATTGAGCTTGTGACGTACTGTGCAGCTAAAAATTTTAGCAGGTTACAGGTCAAACGGTTCCTTCCAGGATGAACACTCCCCATGATAAATGCAGGAGGGAACGCACAGAGAGGAGACGTCTCTATGCAAAGTCAAAGTGTCGGGCCTTTCACAGATCATTGGGGCCGCAACGATTCGAACGGGTCTACGTTGTATGCGATCAAATGGTTCAAGCTGATACTGGGGTGCACCAGCCCAGAGATGAAAACAGTACTCCATATGAGGCCGAACCTGGGCCCTATATAGGGCCAAACGGTGTTTTGGCGTCAAGTACTGTCTCGCTTGCCGATGACCCCTAGTTTCTTTGAGGCCAACTTGGCCTTGCTCTCCAGATGATAGCGATACTGGTAGTCACTTGAAACGTTAAGGTCCAATATGCTGGTACTGGACGCGGCTTCAACCTGAGGAGTGCTCTCGAAAACTGGCGACATATTTAACTTTAACCCCATAAGGAAACATTCCCGAGGGATTCCTCAATTGTATACTCCGTCACTCAATTGTAAGTGAATTGCCGCACTTGTCGACCTTTTCCCGAGAAAATCTGGCACGGCCGGAGTCTAAGTCGTCAACTGTGCTATCATCTTCATATCTCATCTCATCATCTGCAATGTACGTTAGAATCATCTAAAATGTCGAGGTAGAAGTAGGGGATAGTACGTAGCCTTGTGGGACGCTAGCGTTCACGGACATGAAATCTGAGCAGAAACTGTCGAGAGCGAACTTGATGCCGCGTTCAATAAGTAAGCTAGCGATCCAGTTGCATAAATCCTGGAGTAGCCCGTGAGGTGGAAGTTTTTCGCCACATCCAAACTAACTGCCAGGTCCTCTCTCTTAGTTTCAAAAGCAGTAGCTTAGCGGTGGGTTAGATAAAGGGATGATCACAATGACCATGGTGGAAGCTATGTTGACGGTCGTTGAATAATCGGTGATCCTCCAGATAAACGAAGAAAACAGTACACAAACAGAAGGGAACTACAATGTTATGTGTGGGATACAGCGTGAAGCCAAAAAAAACCTAAGAACATGGCCCTAATTTGATCAAAATTCGTTCACAAATATAAGCATAAGTTTCCCTTTCTCTTTATTCTTCTCCACATCTCCAATATGGTAATATTAATAACTTCAAATATGCTTATCGTAAACTGTTTAAATAGTACAATTTAAGTAGTAAAATTAAACAAAATAGTCTCAATCCTTGTGGTAAAAATGTTTATTATGTTAATAAAAAAACGCTTTTGCACATTTTTTAATTTTATCATAGTAGCGCAGTTGAAAATCTAACAAAATTATTATGGGTTCCAAAACACTAAACTGAAAAAAGTATGTTGGGGCAAGATCAGTGATGAGTATAGACCGTGTTAATCAAATTGCTGGCTAATTCGGCATAATAAATTACACCAGAAGAGGCCAGTCGTGTCGCAGTGGCACGAAGTGTGACTGTAAAACCGACTGGTTGTGGGTTCGATCCCCACTTGAGGAGATGAAATATTTACTTAAATTTATATTTCCTTTCTTCGCTCTGGTGGCAGAAAGTGGGTAACGGAGTGTCTTAAAACTAGGTTCCCTCTGCCTACCCTGCTGTGTGCGGGATACAGCGTGAAGCTGAATCACACCAACACATCAAAATTTTAATATAACAAAGACGAAAGAGAAGACAAAAATCGATATATTGATATCGACAAATTAATTCGTTTATCTATCGACATAAGTGATACGCTTGAACCCTTCGTCCATCACTAATAATTGCGCATATCAAATTTTGATTTAATTTTATCAAAACAGTTTTATCAGAGTATTTAATACGAAAATCATCAAGGGCCGTGAAGATACGCAACGATGGTGTGGCAGCTGGCGTTCCTCCTGGCCTTGGCGGCACTACAAGTTAGTAAAACTACTACTAAAGTAGCTTTAATATATTAAAAGTAAAAAAAGTGGAGCATTTACTTACTCTTTAAGTTTTAATGAGCGCTGTTATTTTCTTAAAATTACAAAATGCTTAAATTTTTTTTTAACATTTTTAAAGTGTTATTCCACACTTAGGAAAGAAAAATACTTATTAAGAAAGCGTATTAAAATTTGAACGTAGCGTTATATGAATGTGTAATACAACATTTTCAAAAGTTTCAAATTCACATGAATATTTGTAATTTATTAGAATATTTTGAAATATAAAATCAAATAGTCTATGTCCAAATATGATACTTTCTACTTGTTAAGAAAACGTATAAAAAATTTAATTTAGTGGGATTTGAATCCGTGCTTTCTTGGAAATCGTCCAAGCGGTCTGACCAACTAAGCCATACGTTTTCATCGAGCTACGTCGAAATTCTTATATGTTTTTTTATAACTTATTTATGTTAGCATCACTGTAGGGAGATTTTTAGAAATTTCCGCTACCCAAAGATAATTACTTAGAAACGATAACGTTTGGCAAGAGAGAATACTATTTTGTAAATATTTTTTAACGTTTTTAAAGTGTTATTCCATACTTAGGATATCTGGATTAGGATTCCTAAGTGTGGAATAGCACTTTAAAAATATTAAAAAATAAGATACTTTCTTTGAAACTTAATTACTTTTTCAGGTGCCAGCTAGAGAAATTATATCTGCCTCTTACGACAGAACTCCTGTTGAAATAAGTAAATACATATATATTATCTTATTAATAGTAAATTAAAATTAAATCAGCTTCACGCTGTATCCCGCACACTGCAGGCAGAGGGAACGTAGTGTTAAGACACTCCGTTTCCCACTTTCTGCCGAATTCTGGAGGCATTGCGTATTAAGTGGCAGAATTCAATACCGCGCTTAACCTCGACACCAGAGCGAAGAAATGGAAATATAAATTTAAGTAAATATTTCATCTCCTCGAGTGGGGATCGAACCCACAACCAGCCGGTTTTACAGTCGCACCTCGTGCCGCTGCGCCACGACTGGCCTCAAATATTATTTATAGTAAATACATGTATTTATCTTCCCGCTGTATCCCTTACCAAGCAGCGAGGAGAACCTGGGAGCCTAGTGGTAAGACACTCCGTTGCCCTTTCAGACACTTCTCTTGCCCATTTCTGCCGAATATTTAAGACATAATATTTTTAACCCGACGCCGCTAATATACTATTAATAATGAATAATAATTTATTTATAGTTAGAAACGGAATACGAGTACTCGTATATAGGTAAAAATACTTAGTTTCCGAGTCTAATTTTGTCCATTTCGTCCTTCTATTAAGACGTAGTGACAGGAGGAAAGTTATGATTTTGAACTCCCTTAGAGGAATTCGTTACTCAGGATCTATATAACAATACGGTTTAATATTTACGGTTTAATTGGAACACTATCGTATTACTTTAACCGCGTGAATTGCTGAAATAGTTAAATATATATAAGTACATTGTATTACAAAAACATTAAATTTCATTAGTTCTAAAATAAAGTCTGCGACACGGTACGTCTATCTTTTATGAATAAACACAATTAGGTATTTTGTGACAAAGACGCAAGGTGATATTTTACCGTTTTTTATTTGACAAAGATATTGAAACTTACAAGCGAAAGCTATTCATCATCATCAAGGAATCTTTTATAAAAATAAACCTTAGCTTTTTAAAGCTTGTCAATTCGACGTATACTTTTAGAAAAAATGTAAAATTAAAATAATTCAACGTTCTGTTTACGGCCGCAAGCCTAGACTCGAGTCCCGCGAGGAGCGCCCTTCCCTCTGATAACATCCGCTCAAACAGCGACGTAGATGTAGTGTACTTTCTCAGAATTATGAAAAATGATTGAATGTATAAATTATAATATCAATCTGTTGGCAAATGCAGTATAATATAGGTGGTATAAGTATAATAAAAACATATATTTTTTTAGATTCGGGGGCGTCCCGTATCGTATCAGGATGGAACGCTTACCCAGGACAGTTCCCGTACCAGGCTCAGCTTCGTCTGGTCAGTGCGGCAGGTACCTTAGGTAACTGTGGAGGTAGCATTATACACAAAGAGTGGGTTATATCAGCCGCCCATTGTACAGCTAAGTGAGTATTACAAATATTTTAGCTATTCATATTCAAACCATTAAATAGTATATAATATTTAAATACTCGAGGCCGTCGCGGCGTAGTGATGTGACTGTAAACGCGACGGTTGTGGATTCGATCCCCACTCGAGGGAATCTATTCTGCGATCTGGCAACAAGGCAAAGCGCGTCGTTGAACGCCACTCAACACGCAATGCCTCGAAAATTCGGCAGAAAGTGGGAAACTCTGCCTACCCTGCTATATGCTGGATGCAGCGTGAAGCTGAAAAGAAAAAATAAATAAATACATTTAAATATGAACCTGTTTGCTATTACATAATTTATGGGAGGCTCATCATCTCTTATCATTTATACTATATGTCTTTATTATGATTAATATTTTAGGCAAATTCTTTATTTTTCTATAATATATTAGCCTTCAATTGATATCTTTTACTTCAACTACTTAGGAACAATGGGAACTTACTTTTATGAATTCAATTGAATTATTATCACTGAAGTATCATTTAATTTAATAAAATAAGATAAAAAGTCTTTATTGCACACTTTAACAGGATTGATTACATCAGATTTTAGGTTAAAATATGCACAAAGGCGGCCTTATCACTGAAAGTGATCTCTTCCAGGCAACCAATCTTAGGATAAGATACATCTAAAAGTTAGGGCATAATGTGGTGCAAAGTGACGTGAATAAACTTAATTAAATATATATATATATATATATATATATATGTATATATATAAATATAAATATATGTATATATATAAATATATAAAACCTATACATACAATGCATATCATACTTATATAATATAGATACATATCCATATATATAATATACATATAAACATTAAATATATATACAAGTAGGAAAAAATAAATAAAATAAATGATGATAATACATGTAGGTATACATAAACTACTTCCGAAGATAATAATGCTTAGCTTTATGCTTGAAGATATTTATCGAAGTCGATTGTCTCACTTCTCGTGGTAACGCATTCCATAATTTAACCGCTTCTACAGTAAAAGATTTACTGTAGCAGTGAGTGCGGCACAGCGGGATCTCGAGCACGTTATCACTTTTCGAGCGGAGACTGAAAGGAATACAGGAGTTGGAGCCAAGGAAGGAAAAGCGTTCCTTAAGGTAGGAAGGAGTATCGGGATGGAAAAGGATGGAATAGAGGAGAGTGACAGTGTGGAGGTTCCGACGGTTTTCTACAGAAAGCCATTGCAGCCTAACGCGATACTGGCTGATATGATCAAATTTCTTCAGTCCGAAAATGAATCTAATAACCAGGTTTTGTAGGCGTTCAAGTGTAATGAGCAATTGTTGCGAAACATCTAGGTAACAGGTGTCAGCATAGTCTAATATAGGTAGCAAGAGCGAGGACGCCAAGGAAATCTTGGTTTGGATAGGCAAAAGATTTTTCCATCTCTTTAGCCTACCCATAGTGTAGTACATCTTGCGGCTCAGTTCAGAGATGTGAGGAGCCCAGGATAGAGTGCTGTCCATCCTGATACCCAGATTTTTAACAGTGTTGCTGCATTCCAGCTTGCAATTGTCAAAGATAATAGGAGGATAGGAAGGGAAATTTAATTTAGATAATTGTTGACGACTGCCGAGGAAACACACCTGTGACTTTTTAGGATTTATTGTGAGCCCAAATGACTTGCTCCAGGAACTGATTTTATGTAGATTGGAATTTACTAGATTAATAGCTTTCGCAATGTCATTCACGTCCGTGGTCACATAAATCTGTAAGTCATCGGCGTATAAATGGAAGGAAAGGGATAGGAGTTTAGTAACGGAGTTAATGAAAATGGAAAAAAGGAGAGGGGAGAGGACGCCACCCTGCGGAACACCAGCACTAAGACGACATGCTGATGATTGTTGATCGTTAATACGAATAACTTGCTCTCGTTCATGTAGATAGGAGTAAAACCATTCAATAGCCTCTGTAGATATATTAATAGACTTGAGGATTGCTAGGAGGATATCAAAATCAACAGAGTTAAAAGCATTAGAAAAGTCCAGTAGTGCAAGAATAGTAATTTGCTGATTAATTTTGAAGTATCATTATTTTGTATGATAGGTAGGAATTTTTTTTTCTTAAATTTTTACTTAAATTATACAGATTAATTACAATTAACAATGGATGGAGAGATTTGACATAATTCGAACGTGTAGATATTTTGTTACTATTTCTTTTTTTGACACGTTATCACGTCAGAAAAGAAATAAAAACAATATAAACGTAGATATGGACTGTCAGATCGCGTTTGATGTAGTCAATACACGATT